>JARHVA010000871.1:312500-825000 GCA_037957365.1 Torreya grandis
CAAGGAGCTGTAATAGTCCACTTCTTATAGCATTTGGAAACTTGAAAATTTCAATCTACATTATAAACTAGTGTACCCTTTCATGCTGAAGGTAAAAACAAGGTCTCTCACCAAAGGCATACATTTTAAATTTCAAGAGCTTCCTCCTTATTCTTACAAAGAAATTAAAATTGAGCACACACATCCCTATCCAAAGAGGTCTTATCTTTCTCACAAGCCCATAAGAAAGATATTGATTCATCCATTATTGAAAATTCCTAAGGCCACCATGGAAAGGAACCATCCTTTTTCTACCTTCAATGGTATATCCATCTAAATATTGCTCACTATGATGATATCCCCATATTTTCCCTCAAAAGTGTACCATCATACATTAATGAGTCTTATATCACACCCATTAAGCATATAAGGAATATTTATAACTTATGCAATATCCATCACATTAAAGAGGAAAAAATTACAATCAGGATGTTCAATATCTCCTTCAAAGGAAAAGATCTTGACTAGTATGGAACTTTGGCACCTCGATCAGTCACCACATAGGATTAGCTAGGAGATGCATTGAGAAGAATATTTGAGGACAAGAGTGGCAACTTATCACTAACAGATCAACTAAGCACCATTATTAGAGCACCTCAAGAAGTCATTCAAGACATCAACATAAGATTTTAGAATACATGAGATAAAATCTCAATATTGGTAAGACCAATAGCTCATCATGCTTTCCTTTATTTCCTTAAGGCACTTGAGAGTGACATTTAAGTGATGATACAATTTGTGGGACGTGACACTCTACCTAATGCTTATGAGGTGGCCATTAAGGTAGATAATTATTTTATTTAGGCTAGGAATATTGACCCAATAACTCCCATGCCTATTTTTCTTGACTTAAAAACTTCTACACCTGCTATTACTCCCATTCCTACACCTAAAAATAAATCTACTACCCCTAATACACCAAACAAACCTAATGAGGTAGAAAGGATGAGAGCCATGGAACAAGAGATCGTAGGTCTAAAGAGGATTATCCAAAAAAATCAAATAAGGCATATCCAAAGTCAATACCAACCCAATAAATATTATCCTAATTATCAAGGCAATAAGCCACCTTTCCAAAGTTATCCTCAAGGTCAAGGATAGCTAGTCCAATCAAATCCATATAGTGGATATAACCCAAACACTACTTCTACCTCAAGGACACTAGTTCCTACTAGAAATAATCTTTCCTAATATCATAAAAATCAACCTTCATTGGATCAACCTTATGACCCATCTCCCTATGTCAATGAAACCTTCAACCAAGCCTTCATGGTAAATTTGGGGACTATGGTAGTTATGAATCGAGATTAAGTACCAAATGGAGGAGTGACTAATGGGAAGGGTGATTAAATGGGTTTTGTATTAGGAAATTGGCATGAAGATGACTTATATACAATCAATTATCAAGGGAAGTTAAGCATGTGTAGAAGTTATATAGCTGTAAATACAAGGAGTAAGAGTAAGGCTATTGAAGAAGTCTAAGGGGATGCTATGGTTCTCTAATGAATGTTAAAAAAAGTATAATACTAGGTATGTCTAATGTCATTCTAAGTGCACAAGTAAGTTAAATATATCATAATGTTAAGAATGATTACATACCTCTAAGTTCTTAAGGTGTAGGTAGCATGATTGCTTCTAGTGGATAAGCAAAAGTTAGTGGTCCTTTCACTAGCATTGTGGAGAAAATGAAGAGGTATAAAGTGAATGTGTCAATGTGGGATCCATTGGATACACCTAGATAGGTAGACCTACTTGAAGAGGACTTGTCAAATCTCATTTTGACATCCAAATATCCTAGCCAAAGAGAGGCAGTCTTGATAAATACCATGAAGCCAAGTGAAGGACATTCAGGCAAAGTAGAAAAGGTAGAAAAATCTACTCCATTCTATCTATCCATAATTATTGGAGATTATTTGGTGCATAATTGTATAATTGATAGTGGATATAGTAATTGTGCTATACCTAAGAAGGTACCTAACAAACTAAACTTGAAGTATGAACCCCATGCCAAAGGAGTACTCTAATTAGATGGGTCAGTTACAAAGACCATTGGTATAATAAGAGGTTGCAAATCATTCTCCATGCTTGTCCTATCTTCACCATTTCTCAAGATATTTTAGTGGTAGATGTGCCTCCCCATTTTTCTCTTTGTTTGTTTTGAGAGTTTACTGCTAAAATTGGAGGTTATCTAACTTCACACTAGTCTTACATGGGTTTTAAGTCTAGATATGGTGTAAAAGTGATAATTAAATTAGAGCCTCTTTCTAGTTTTCATGTTGAACCCTATGTGCCTTAAATTTATAACATGAATTTCAATGTGATTGAGGAAGATGATCACCCTAATGATCAAGAAACTCTAAGTCTCTTTGATGACATATTTGATTTGTATCTTGATGAGTGGGGAGCCAAGTAAGGTGGATTTGAAGAAACTGGTTTTGGAACTTACATTCTTCATGAAGATATTGATGGAGTTCTTGAAGTAGATCATGAAAAAATCCTAGAACATGTTTTATTGGGTAAATATCTTGTACATATGGATGGTAATGTGAGTATCCTAGCTTTATCAAAATATGACAATCCTAGTGAGCAATCCATTTTGCCTACAAAAGAAGAAATAACTCTTGAGAATGAACATCATGAAGAGGTAGATGACATGTGGTAGCAATTCCATGCCATTATCCAAGAATTAGAGGAATTGATCAAACCTTCAATCCTTCAAAGTGAGTGCAGACCTGATGCTAAGGTCAATCATGTTCTCAATGAACATAAAGAGGAGTTTGAGATCTCCATTAAGCAAGAAACACCCTTGGTAGAATATGAAATGTTTGATGAGCATGAATAAGAGTTTGAGACCTCAAATGAGTAATAAAAAACCATGATGAACCAAGAAGTGCTTGGTAAATCTAAAAATGGTATTGATTATTTCTAACAATAAATATATCTTGTTTCAAATCTACATGAAGATGGGAATGTTGTGTAGAATGTCAAGTGACCATGATAAAATTTAGGCAAGTTACCAGCTCAAACAAGCCTCCAAGTGAATTGGATGGAGTGTTCTTAAGAGCTCAAAGTGACATACTTGTAGTCAACATAAGCTACAAAAATGTTAAGTCTCTTAATTACCTCTATAAACAAGTGTTTATAGACAAGCATGCCTCAAATGATGGATTATTCTCTTGGAACAACATTGATACAAGGAGAATTTTATTTGACCCTAGTTGAAGCGATGCAGATGATTGTTCTTCACCTCAAGTGTTGAGGTATTTTACATACTAGGATAGGTGTGTTTGCTTTTAGTTGGTTTGTGTTTTCCCTAAGTGCTCAATAAACACAAGTGTGTTTTTGTTTCTTATTTTTTTACTTGTTTCCTTATTATGTGTGGTGTGTTTGGTGTCTTTTCATAGGTTTTTAAGTGTCAATAATAGTGTATAGGTGACCCCATAGCCTAATGGATAGGAGAAAGATATTGGTCTTTAGCATAACAAACTTACCACCCTTAGGAGATCACTAAAATGTTGACCAAATTTGACCCTAGGTCAAATTTAATCAACCCCCTAAATAGTAAAACTTCCTATAGGGTCATGATAGGTCACAAAATGGTCACATGGTAATGCTTAAGGTCGCTTGATATGTTTTAAACCTTTGTCATACGTGCCAAGTCTTAATATTTCCCTTATGTCATATTTTGGCCACCTTTTGAGTCACTTTATGAAGTGTATGATTTCCTACCTAAGACAGATATGTCAAAGCAAAAGTGAACATCTAAGATGTCAGTTTAGTGTCAGGGGTTAGTTCTGTAACTGACATAATGCAGGATCAACATTCATCTAAGGATATCACTAAAATTTAGGCAGTTAAGGGTAGTTATACAGATAAGGAAAGTACACTTGAACCATGGGAAGAATAAATAATGTGAATTTAGGTCCCCTCAAACTATTTATATGATTATGAAAATTTTAAAGGTCTAAAAATGAGCAAAACCGATCCATCTTCTCCATCACTCTCCTAAACAAGGTCAAATAGGTCAATCGATTTACTTTCAATACAGATAGGAGGGAAGGAATTTGATTGAATTATTTTAGTGGGAGTTATTGGAATTAATATACTTAATTTTCATTGAAAGAGTTTTAGGTTTGGTGTACTATGCTTTAAGAACAATCACTAATATTTTTGATGCCTTCAAATTGCCTACTCATCTACATGGCCTCTAGTTTTCTTCTTTGTTTGCATTGTTTTATGCAAGCCAAGTAGTGTAAGTGATTTTGGAGAGTATGAATACCCTTATCATGTTATTTTTAGTCTATTTTTCATGTGTGAAGGTGAGGATACTAGCAATACCATCTCAGTTTGCTGGTAGAAGACTCCATTCAAGTTTGTAGATAATGTTATTGAGTTACAGAGTTTCACCCTCATAAAAATGATTCCAAAACAAAGATAAGTATTTGTTTAAAACCTATAAGATAATTTTTTAATCATACTCTTCATGGAAATTTTAACCTCAAAGGTTTCCTTTATGATATGCAAAGCCTAAGATACTTGATATAGCTAAGTAGATGGAGTAGGCCTCTACAGGTTTCATTTTCAAACCTGAAAGAAAGATTAGGATATGAAAGGAAAAACAATAATGTTTGAAAATTTTGAGATTAACTAATATCCCAAACAATTCCATGAACCTAATGAAAATTCATTAGGATTATGACAAGATTTTGACTTGGCATATAGTCCTATATCTGATGTTCACCTACAACCAATGTTCATCAATGGTCTAAGTTCAATCTATAGAGGTCTAAGTAGTGTTGAATAAGATGTGTCTGATCTAATTTGAAACTTTCAAACAAGTCTAAGAGAATAAAAAATACCATTGGGGTAATGGTGAAGCCATTACATTAGAGACAAAGTTAGGTCTTTGTTTCCAAGTTGAGAATGTTAAAATTGGGAATTATCTTAATTTATTCAAATCATGTTTTGCTCATACACTATCTCACCTCATGGTGAAGTGATTTCAAGTCTATAAAAGCCTTGTTGCTTCCATATTGTAGCCCAAGCCTAAGGGTAATTTATTTACATAAGGAAGTAGTTTTCTAGTCATGAGAAGATAGTGTAAATAAGCTTCTATTTCAAGCAAGTCTCCATTGAAGATATTCAGTAACTACAGTGATAGAAAGCAAAATGAAACTTGAACTTGTAGATTTGTAGTATGTGGATAGTAAAGTGATGAGATCATGGTATCAAGACAAAATTTGAGTCTATATAAGTGTGAAATGGTGTCAATGGCCTTAAGGGGAACTCAAAATTATGAAGTGCAATGTTAAAATTTGTGTAATCCCCTACAATATATTCTTTGTTTCCTAAATAAGTCCCTATAGTGTGGCGTATTCACAAGTTAGTTAATGCTAGTGGAGGACGTAAGCTAGAATGTGGTTGGACACACAAAATAATGAAAAATATATAAAATCACTTTCATAAGGGTGAATACTTACATATGGCCCTTAGAGAGGCATCAACACGTACAAGAACTTGGTGAATTTTGAATACACACCTACAATTGTGACAATAGACTACAAACTAGTTCATGCAATGAAGGATGTTAGGTGAAGGTGAGTAGGGGGTTTGAAGTGAATGAACATGTTGAAAACATCCTAAAAATGACATATTACTTTCTATGTGATCCCAAAACACAAATAAACAAAGCAAGGATTAGGTTTGAACCGTAACCTACAGTCAGTCCTAAATCTTGCATAATACACAAACATAGTGAGCCAGTCTTGAGGAGAGACAAGAAGTTGAGAGATAAATGGGTGTGATCCAGCCCTAAAACGTTGCATAGAAGGTCATAAAGACCTATTATAACCTCTCATGGTCTCATTTTTTCCAATAAAATAGGGGATATGCTTTCTATTTTTTCTTAGATAAATGACATTCCTAGATAGTCTAATTTACAGACATAGTATGCAAATGATGGTAAACTGAAAGGGAAAATAAAGAGACACTAAAAATGATTTGAGAGGTTGATAAAAGGATGATAAAATGTAAGGAATCATATTTAGATGTTAGAAACCAATCATAGGTGGTCATAGGTAATCAAATGCAATTAGGCCTAGAGCTAGACCTAACCCCTATAAGGCTCTAACTTCACTTATAAGATTGCGTGAAACTTCCAATCATCTTAAGGAACTTCAAATGAATATGAAAGATTAGTGGCAGACATTTTTTTGAAGAGAGAATCACCATGTTAGTCAATTTTGCCTAATTCCCTGATAGACCTACTTAGAAAGCATGAGAGAGCTTGAGAAGCCAAATTTAACTGCTCAAATTTGTATGAACACCAAGCATGAGACATCAAAAAACTAGGGGTAGTTAGGGAGGGTCTTATACTCAATATTTGTGAAATTGGTTTAAGGTTTGGAATTCAAGATTTTATGAACTATTATTAATAACCAAAACCTGCTAAAATCCTCATAAAACCCTTGCTAAGACCTGATGGAGAAAAGATGATTGGAGATGCATTCAGGAGGGGCGAAACAACCATGAAAGTGCCTTAGATATGTCTAGAATTCTACCAAGTCATTTAATATCCAATTTGGTTATACTTTTGTTGATGCCTAAATATATTCCATAGGGTGCTCTTAGTGTTTAAAGAAAACTTCTCATTTTAGAATTCAAAGAAATTAGAGCATGAGTAGTAGGTTGTGGTAATCTGGTTACCTATGATGAAATAGCTATAGAGCAAGCAAACTATTCCACAATATTTATATTAATTTGGTGTTTGGGAGCCACCTTGTCCCTATATTTGTAAAGTGAAGTAATCTATGCTAGTTAAGATGAATTATGCCCAATTCTAATTCTAAAGACTAATCTATTTGAATGTTTACAATGATATTTAAACTAAAGTATTCTGGTTGAAAAAGAAGTAAAAAGGTAGGGTAAGGCAGAGAAAGAAGGTGTTGTTGATCTTTATCTTAGACATCATGACAAAGTTTAAGTCTTTCCCAGGCATGCAATTTAAACCCAATATATGAAGTAAGATAACTTAAGCTTGAATCACAACCTATATTAGGAAAACTTCTAAGTAATATAAGAAATAATGCAAATAAGAATCACATTTAATTTAAAGTTTTACTACATTAAGTAGATAGATGATGCACATCTACAAATATAGATAAAATGAAATGAAACAAACTAAGGAACCTTTGATTAACCTAGCATATGCATAAGTTAACAATTGTGCATTTAAAAGGTACATGCCAAGAATTCAAAAGAACTACTCAAATCTAAGATTCAAAACAAACAATTAAGAGAGAAGCTAAATAAAAATTCACACAAAGAAGATGAGACAATCTTCTTAGAATTCTATGATTGTATTAATTGCTTCAAAGTTTACACTAATTTTTTTAGCTCAAAAACTCCCTCCTTTACAAATGACAATGCTTCTTTTATAGACTTCCAAGGTAGTATACCAGTTAGTCATGTCAACTACAAATGTACAAAAGTAAGGACAATTGTCCCTATTTTTACAAAGTTTCTAGAATACTCTAGAGCTTTCCAAATGATCTGACCTATAGGCAATGTGCATACAAATAAAACATGCCTTTACAAAAGAATATTCCATTTTCAAAATTTACAATGTTCCCACAAAAGAGAATATTCTTAACTAAATGGTGGACCCTATGCTAATGAAGACCCTTTGTTCTTTTGAATCAAAATTCTCATTGCCTTTTGATGCTACTCATCAATAAGTCTAAAATTGAATGTAGGTTTTTGGAGGAGCTTATCCTCTTGATCCACCAAATCTCCCAGGTCCCTATCATTTTTCCCACGTCTTTTTTGATGATCCTCACCTCGACAATCTTCTCCTCTATAGTTAAGATCATATCCATGATCATGATATTGTCATTCCTAGACCTACCTTAGCTCTTGCTGTTTACCTCTTGTATAACCAAAGTGGTCCTATGTTTGAACTCATCATCTACAATGATGCCAATGGAGCTGAGTTTTGTAGGTTTTGTAATCATGGTCCCTAAGAATAATTCAATTCTATCCAATAACTCTTTATCATCCTTGATGAGTCTCTCTAAGAATTTGGACCATGTATTAAAACTATTGATTTTATCAATAATCAACCATGAGATGGTGTTGAGATGAGCAATGCTGATGGTCTTCAAACTAGTTATTTTTTCTTCTATCAAGATGCCAATTAAATCCTTCATATTATCCTTGGAACTCTACCATTGGGTGATTAAGCCCTTGGTTGCTGCGTCCTATTGGTTTAGTGCACTCCATCTTACCCTTATTGACTTCATAGAGTCAAACATGTCATGAAATTATCCTTCAAACATTTCAATCATTACATTAGGAACAAACAAAATAGCTTATTTGTCTAGATTCTCCTTTTGCCTCTACAGGTTCTGTATTTGCTATATCATGCCTTTGATGCCAATTTGTAGCTAGGAACTTCAAGCCTAAGCAACCTTAATTATATCCTCTTCAAAAATGGGGTGCTCACTTGGTTTTTGACCCTCTACTTGAGTCAATCTAATGAAGGGTTCTAATTTTTCAAAAGTGAACTCCTTCCTTGCAATCATGGCTCTTTTTTAAGAAACACTTTGCAAGCTAATTATGGTTGGGTCAAATTTGACACCAAATGAAGAGTGTGTAATCTTTGGAGACTCGGGGGTCTTAATTTATGAGCTACTTTAAGATCTAAGAGCAACCACTTGTATTTACTTCTCTTCATTTTATAGCTCCATAATCCATGGTTTGAACTCCTCACGAACATGGATGTTTACAGACTTTTTAATTGCCCATTGATGGTGTAGAGTTGGGATATTTTGTAGTTTTCCATGTATGAACCACTCTAGAATGGTTGGTCTATGAATAGGGTTCTCATCACTAAACAAATTAACCTCTTTCAAAAGGTGAGTGAGGGGTTACTTTGGGACTCTTGGTTCTTATAGTACCCAAGGCTGACTCAACCTTTCTCTTTTGTAGGGGAACCACTGGGACTAAGTCCAAAGCCATCCCTTTCCCTTTTTCCTTTTCTAGTTTCTTCATCTTGAGTTTGAGGCTCCTCTTCCTTCACCTCTTCCTCATTTTATCTATAAGCACTAGATAGTGCCTCTAAGGAATCTTCTAACATTTTCCCAGGATTTAATGCAATCATGTCAATGAACTCAATAGGTGACTCTAGCTTTTTAGGTTGGGCAAAAGATGATGCCCCTTCACTAGGTCTTTCTTCAAGTCTCTATTTTCTTGAACCTTGTGTAACTTGTGCCTCTGGATGATCTAAAATAGGCTTAGAAGATGGTCTTGGTAGAAAATGGTACTACAAAGGCCCCATCTACCATATTTCACCAACTAGCTTCTCATCTCTCATCAACCTAGCCTCGAGTTTGATATTGTGCTTCTTTACTCTAGGCAATACTTTTGAAAATGAAAATGCTCAAATATACATTAAATCATGGACACCGAGTTGATTTTAATATGTCATGTTAATCTATTTAGATTTCAAATGTTTCACAACATTAGCCTGAGGGTCCCAATGTCTCAATTCATCAAGCTATAAATTGAATGAGTCTCTATGCTTGGAAATAGTGTCTACATTATCCCAATTCTGCAACATAATTCTATTATTAGTCAAATGGAAAGTATGGAGTGGCCCCTTCCTTTTGAATATTTACACACCATCAATACTATGGAAAAATTGGTATGCTATCTCCTGTTCATCTAGCTTGGTGGGTGCATAGACTAGTAGTTTAACTGGTTGACATAAGGTTCCCTCTATCTTGATTACAGTGCAGTCCAGATGTAACTGAAGGTCCCCAATAAGTTCCACATACTTCTTTATTAAGGGATTTACCCTCATCATAAGTATCCCTATAATGGCTTCCATTGGGGCTGGGTATACATAGTCATAAATGAATTATATGTGGTCTCTATACTTGAATATATGAATTTTGAAATAGTAATGGGAGACTATTTGCCTTTTATCAAGTGACTAATTTTTGATGTTAGGGATTTTGGTAGTGGCCAATAGGGCATCCAAAAGATAAAACATAATAAAGAAGTGATTACTAGTTTTGTTCTTTATGATAGAGAATTGCTACTTTAGGCAAATATTGATCATTTTTCTTATAAGAGGAGTAAGTCCCCTTTTAACCATGAAATATATACAACGGACCTAGACTTTATTGACATAGGTGGTGGAAGGGGCCTTAAATAATCTATTTAGAAAAGTCATAATCATTATAATTCTTACCCTAAGTTGGGTGATTGGGATCTTTCCAATGTGGTCTTGGATCAGATGGGTTCCTAAATATAGCTGTGGGGCAAGGATGGTTTTTAGGTCATTTTTGATAAACCATTACCTGATGATGGGAAAATCTACCTGAGGTATGGGAAGTTTATAGTAAATTTCAAATGCTATGGGGGAAATGTAACCAAATTTCTTAAAACTACATTGATGGACTATCATATCTTGATCAATTTTGTAATCTTTAATAACAGGGGCAATAACATTTACACAATGTAATACCTTTGGTTTCATAGCTGCATGGTGAAGACTAGTCATTTGGATGGTGATCATGTCATAGTATCTCTAGTAGATTGTGGCATTCTTTTTATCTTTTTTGGTGATTGCTTGCAACTCTTAAATGACCCAAAAAAGCTTAGACTAGTTATTATCCCTAGTGTTTAATGTTATAACATCAAATTCATTGTCCTTGAATACCCTTCCTTCTATGTCTAAAATCAAATACAACTCTATCTCCTCCCTATTTTGTTGTTTTCATGCTATCATGATTGTGAACTTTATAAATTACTCACTAGTGGTATAAAAAATTCTTATGCATCAATTTATACTTGTTTGAGTGATAATTGAGCTCTCTAGTTTAACTGTGATCAAATTGGGATCAAATTAGGGCTTCTATAGATGCCAGGGCTTTTTATAGGTCTTTTCAAGCTTTAATGGTGGAAGCTATTTACACTTAGGTGAATTTGGTGAATTGGATTTGATTTGGACTTTTTCATTTATACCTTTACTTTTTTTGAGCCCAAAAAATCTTTGGTTTTGTCCTTTTCTACTTAGATGGCATCTATGTGGCATCTAGTTAGCTTTTTTGTGGTATTTTGCTCATAAATGCTTTAAAAATTGATTATTACCTTTTAAAATTTGTCTTTGATCTCACTCCATTGGATCATCTTGTTTAAATTAATGTGATTCATTGATATCAATCCTGTGAGTTGCATACCATTGGTTGTCCTTTGTATCAAGCTTCATGGTTGCACTGCTTGGTAATCCCATATGCCTTCTAAGCTTTGTGTTTCTGGTAGTCTCACAGTGAATGCATTTGTGCCATGTGGTGGCTCCACACTTTCTTGGAGGTTTTATTGAATAATCCATAATTATCTCACTCCATTTGATCATGTTGCCTTGATTAGATGTGAGTCACCAATCCTGAAAAGATGCATGAAATTTAAGTTAGCACAGGACCATGGAAATAACTTCTATTAAACACTTTAGTCTAATGTTTTATTTTGTGTTAATAAACATGAAATAATCCTAAAGTTAAATTATTTAGGATAAGTTTAGATAAAAATGAAAGGGACCCCATTAAATGATACAAGATATAATCATAAGTCTTTAGCCTCTGATTCTATTGTATTAATGAATACAATCAAAACCTTAGGCTAGAGACTTGGGTTAAGTCTATATCTGCAAAAATTTAGACCATGATAAATGAAATGAGTCAAAAAAGGGGGCTCTTAAGACATAAAGGGACAAAGATTAGGGTTATTATGCTAAGGTTTGGTTGTGTTTAAAAACATGACTGCACCTTAGGATAAGAATTTAGGATAAGTCCATGGCATTCATAATTGATTTTATGCAAATCTAAACCTGGTTAGAAAAGTGCTTAAGTCAAAGCATGGATTTTAATCAATCTAAGGTGAAATATTGATTTTAAAATTAAAGTGCATGATTATTTTCCAAATGAGACCCCATTTATCTTGCAAAGGTAAACAACATGTTCATTTATCTAAGTGGGATTGATTCATGATCTTGAATTTTAAGGGTCTCATGGATGTCAATGACGACCTTGTAGATGTCAATGACATTTTTGTGAAATTCAATCATTGGGTCTTAAATTTGATATCCTCATGGACATTAATGACAACCTTGTGGGCATCAAATGATGAGTGCAAGAACATCAAATTTAACCTTTGGTAATATATCATTGAAGATTCGATTTGATAGCCTTAAAAACATCAATGACAATCTTGAAAACATCAAATGCTAGGTGTGAGTGTCAAATTTAAGCTCTAAACATATTATATCTTATGGAAGCTCTGAGTTGATACACGTCATTCAATTAACCCATCTGATGGAACATTAATCATTGATTATGATCTGGGTAGTTGAATATGATTGGTTCTTGTAATTATAAATGGACTGAGTCAAATAGAATGTCATAAGTATTAAGTCTTAGAATATGATAAAAGGACCCTTCAATTAATTATAGTCTTAACATAGGTTTTATCCTAAGGTTTTGTTGCATTAATAAATACAACCAAAACCTTAAGGTGAAACTTAGGCTAAGATATCATTAAAAATAACAAGGAACCCCCTATAGTCTTTGATCTTGGTCTCATGTCATTCGATCTTCAACTTCCACTCAAATGTGGGATGTTGATCATGATCTGAGTGATTGAGTAGGATTAGTAGATGGGGTAATGTCTTAGATCTATCGAGCTTATCTAGATCCATTTGATATTTAATCTCAGCTTATGTGTGGATTTTTGATCCTGTAAAGAAGCAAAATATTTAAGTTAGGGCATAGACATGAAGGGACTTAGGCTAAAGACTTAAGACTAAGGTCTTTTTCATGTTAATAAACATGAACAGGTCTTTAGGATTAAGACATTAGTCTAAGCATGCAACAATAGGGACCCTGCAAATTAAAGTTAGACCATGTTAGGAATTTAAAAAGATCCTGCAAACATTAATTTTGGACCATGTTAAAAATAAAAGGGGACAAAGGAACTTGGGATATAAAGGGGACCAAGCTTATATTTTTTAGGTTAAGGTTTGGTTGTGTTTAAAAACTTGACCAAGCCTTAGTATAAAATTAGGCTTAAGTCTATATCATATTTAAAATGTTCCCACATAAATTGTTCTCGCATTAATTGTTCCCACTAGTTTTTGAATTTAGTCTAAAAGAATCTTGTGCTAGGGTTTCTAAATAAGGGTTTTAGGAAGCTTAAACATGGATTCAACTTGAATTTTAATAGACCAAATGCTAATAAAAAGTCAAATTGAGATAAAATCATTAAAATTATGAAACCCATGTATGATCCCATCAAGGTTAGCTCCATTAAAATTGTGATCTGAAACATAAATATCCACTATTAGCAACATTAGGCAAAGCTAAAGTAGAACAATGAACAAAGAAGACCAAATAGACCAAGTAGTGGATGATCTTCAAATGCAGATAATGTGAAAAACATGTTAATGATGCTCTAGTCAAGTGAATTTCAACTTAAAAATACAAATTTTGCAAAATTTTAACATAAGGTCCCCATTCTTCAGAAATGGAGGTATGTTGTTCTCAACAAATGGTAACTTTCAAGGGAAACATAATAATATGTTATAATTCAAAAACTGTGGTTCAGACAAATAATTAGGTTACCTATTCCACTTGCTCAGTGCCATCATCAAAATCAATTTATGGTTAAAACAAACCTTGTACCTATAGGATTAGGATCAAACATCAAAACCTAGCCATGCTATGTGTGTGATTTGATTCCACTCACTATTTGCCATGGGGTTCAAGGGACAACTTCCAAGTTTTATGCCTTTAATCATTAACACTAACTCACAACATGTTTGTATATTTATTAAGAATGATGCTTTAGCTTAGGGAAGTCTTGGGCATTGCTCTGCTACTAGCCAAAAATTTATAACCATGACAAAGATGCCTTTGGCTCCACTCACAGCCTTGTTCCACTACCATCCAGGCATCCATAGCCCTGATGGAGGTTACCAAAATCACCTTTGATTGGAAAGCTTTTGGTTTTGAAATAAGCTCTTATTTTTTAATTTTTTTTAAAGACCATTTAGGCTTTCTAACAAAGGTTGGGAACTAGGTTAGCCGGGTGTAGGGATTTGGTCAAGTGCTTGATCCTCAGATAATCACCTATGGCTGTAACCTTTGTCCCAGGCAAGGATGTTGCTTAAGTGAAAGCATGACCATGTTACAATAATTTAATCTTTCATCCCATATATGCAATTCTTCTTAAAATGAAGTGTAGATCAAAATAATGTTTGAGTTCTTATGAAATAGTTAACTTATCCACTTAGTCTTTACTAGTTTTTATAAATCCTAACATTAAGCTCATATTTTAGATCCATGTTTAACATTTGCTCAATATACATACCTATATTTCTAAACATGTGGAGTTTTTGAGCCATTTGAATAAACTCTAAACTGAGGGCTCTCCAAAATTAATTATTAGTGGTAAGGGAAAAAATAAAGAAATCAAACACATAAGTAGAAAGCAAAGAACATGATAGGAAGGAAAGGATAAAAGGAAACAAACTAGCCTACCTACACCAAATCCAACTAATCTTACAGATTTACTCCATGAAGATCCTAGGAGGAGAAGCATAAAATTAATGCTTGAGATGCATCCCATTGGTGGGCAATGTGAATTCTTCTCCTTGTAGGTCTTTCATCTTGAAGGTGTTATTGCCAAGTGTCTCAATAATCTGGTAGGGGCCTATCCATAAAGGTGTGAAATTTCCATGTTTTCCCTTAGGTTTAGATGCCTTGTCTCAAAGAAGAACTAAGTCTCCTTGTCTTAATAACTTTACCTTTGATCTCTTATCAAACCACCTCTTCACCATGGTTTAGTGTCTACTAAAATTAGCAAAAGATTATTTTCATGCATCTTCTATTTGAACAATGCCCAACAGTATTGAATTTGCAAGTTCATGATCTTCTTCCATATATTCCTACATGAAATTGTATGTAGGTAAATTGAGTGTTATAGAGAAGATGGGATCTTGGCCATACACCAACACAAATGGTGATGCCTTTGGGGCCTGGTTGATCCTTATTCTGTCTACCCAAAGGGAATATGTGAGAAGTTTATGCCAAGTTCTAGGTTTGTTTACTATAGACTTCTTTATTGCTTTCATCAAGTTCTTATTGGTAAATTTAGACACTCCATTACCTTGAGGGTAATGGTTGGATGAAAATTTGAGAATGATATTGTTATCATATGCCCATTCTATCATTTCAATGGATAGAAGGTAGATCCATTGTCACATACTAGAAAGACTGGAGTCCCAAACCTGAGGCATATGTTTTACTCTAAAAAATTGATCACTTATTTAGTTATACACTATTTGGTAGCTACTGCTTCAGTCCACCTTGTGCAACAATTAGTGGTAGCTAGAATCTACTTATGACCTTCTAATGAGTTGAGGCTGATCACCCCTACAAAGTCTAACCCCCACTATGTAAAGGGTTTATCAACCCTTACTAGTTGTAATGGCATTTCTGATTTTGGCTCCTTTATTCCACAGATCTAGCATGAGTGGTATTCTCTCACATGCTTGTGAGCATCTTTGAAGATGGTGGGCCAATAGTAGCTAACTCTCAAAATTTTGTGGGTTGTGGTTCTTATAGATGGATTACCACTTCTTAGCTTCTCATGAAACATGCTCATTATCTCAACAAATTCTTCCTTTGAAATACATCATAGGTAGACACCTTCAAATTTATTTTGATATAACACTCTATTCTTGATTAGGTAATGGGCTGATTTGAGTCTTAGAACTCTTTTTTGCTCCCTAGTCATACTTACAAGATAAGTACCATTGATTAGTAGATGGATAATAGGATCATACCAATCATTGGGCTACAAACTTTCTTGTTCAACCTACATGACATTAAGTTTGGGGTCAGCATTGGAAATCATTTGAATCAAACCTCATTACCTTACCAATTTTTTAGTCTTGAGTTCAATTTCATATTCCTACAGTACTAACATTTGCTTACCTCTCATTTTTCCTAATTTGTTTTGGCTCAACATGAAATTTGTGGTTGGTTTTGGTAAGATAACATGCACTTTATTCCTAAGAATGTAGTGCCTAAATTTATTTACTACCTTTACTAATGCACATGCTTACTTATCAATCAAAGAATAATTTAACATGACATTTTTGAAATTGGTGCTCATGAAAGCAATTGGCTGATCACATCCATTGATTTTTTGAGTTAAAACTATAGTAATAGTGTGATCAAAAGCAAATGAGTAAAGGTAAAAATCCTCAGAGAAATCTAGACTTATCAGGACTGGAGCTTGACCAATTACATCCTTGATGTCTTTAAAGGCCTTCGTAGATTCCTCATTCCAAGTGATTTTGGCATATTTTTTTAGCATGTCATTCAATGGTTTGATAATTTTTTAAAAACCATAAATAAACTTCCTTACAAAGTTAATTTTTCCAAAGAATGATTTTAATTCTTTCCTACTGGTAGGAGGCTCTATTTTTGATATAGTTTCTACTATTTCAGGATCTATAGAGATTTCTTCCTTAGTAATGACATGGCCTAATAACTTTCCCTTAGTAACATAGAAAATACTCTTCTTTGGATTAAGGTAAATCTAATACCTTCTACACCTTTCAAATGCCTACTATAAATGCATGATGTGGTCCTCCCTTTTTTTATAAAAAATAGTTAGATCATCCATGTATATAATGATGCATTTACCTACCAAACCTTGGAAAGCATGATCCATGGCCATATGAAACATTGTTCCTACACTAATCAGTTTGAATGGCATCCTATTATATGAAAAAATACCCCATTTGGTAGTGAAAGTGGTCTTCATCTTGTCTTCTTGATTCACCAATACTTGGTTATACCCTAAAAATCCATCAAGAAAAGACATCATGATAGAACCATAAATGCTTTATATAACTAATGCAGGAGCATCAGGAAAATATTAATGTAATATGTAAATAAGGTCATTTGTGATGTAATAGTGTTTTACAAGTGTCTTAGGAGGTTTTGGAAGGTCAAATAAAAGTTTTAAATGTTTCATTTGTGCTAGAATAGGGTCAAGTTTTCCTATTAAAAGGTAAATTTGAATATTAGAATTATGTTAAAATTTATTAGCTTTATAAGGGGTAGGATCCTCTTGTACCTATGTAAAAGTCAAATAATTCATATAAGTCTAACCTACATAGAAAAAAGCTGAAGCTTATGTGTTAGAGAATATCTTGGAGAAGACAACTATGTTTATCATAGTTGTTGGGAGAGGATCAACATTAAAGCAAGCTTATAGGAGATAATTAAAGAAAAAAAGAAAATATATAAGGTGAACCATAGAGGAGACATGGATATGAGAGTGTATGAGTGGTTAGAGAAGGAAAATAAGGATAGTAGGCCTATATCTATAAATCTATATATATAAATATCAAATCTATTTGATATAAGAAGGATCTGTAATAAATTGTGAAGGTGTGAAGGAACGAGTAAGAAGGCATAATAAAGCTTCTTTAGATCTATGTTTTGTATAGAATATTATGTATAATATTTGATCAAATTTATGGTTCAAAGAGCTCCTCAGACATTGAAAGGTGTACTTTGTGACTTGAACTCTTGGCATTAGATACACACGGATGTTGGGTGATCGTTATGAAGGTGAGATCTCAAGAACTAATATCTATTCACATCATATTATTTTATGAATTAAATAAAAAGGTATGATTTTATGCAAATTATAATGGTGTTTTTGTCCTTTTAGTGAGCTATCTACATAAGAAAATTTTGAAAGAAAAACATGATACAATCAAAAGTTGGTTAATGAATCATCTAAATGGATTATGTAGCGATGAAAACCCATCATAATTATACTCAAGTCATGATACAAGATATATTGAATTTAGAAAGTGTCTAGCTACTATGATTAATGAAAATCAATATTTAAGAAATATTCAAAGATACATTTATTGTTGAAAATTATGCAAGTTTGAAAAAATGCATTTTGGTAATCAAGAATGAGCATGACAGTTTATAATGAAGATATAAGTATCTATTTTGGATTCTATGCCAATAGATATATCACATCATTTATGTGTATATTTGTGTAATAAATTTCCTTCTATCAATCTTCCATCACATATGCCAATATTAGCGCTTGATCTATTCAACATGCAATCTAAACGTAGTGCATCCATGATCAATCTCATGTAATTTTGTAACTCTGAGTCCGAGGTAAAATGTATGACATGTTACCATCATAATTTAAAGAAGAATTATTACATAGGCTATTGGAAGGAGAAATTATGATGTCATATCAAAGTGTTCATTGGTTATAAATAAGATAATAGAGTTACATGACTTATGTAAAACTTTTGAATAGTTTAAAACTAGTATAAAGTGAAAAACTTGTAGTAATAAGTGTTATTCAAGGGTAAAATATGTGGAAGAGATAATATATTTTGAATGTAGATTAAAGCACCCAATTTCATAAGTTTTGGTAATTCTTTGTTGCTTTTGGATTCTAAGTTAATTAATTGATGTGTCTAACTGATCTGTAAAGGATCAATACTATATTATAATCGAATTGAATTAATGTATTGCTATTATGTTAGTCCATTGAAAAACATGATTTGAAGCCAAGTATTATTGTACAAAAAAACTATGCCTAAGCCAAAATATTGATTCTAGTGTCTGTCAAATTTAGATTATTCTTGAAAAGCATCTCTAAATTGATATATGGGTAAGAGTGTATGACAAAAATGATAAGGTGCACATCTATGAAAATAAAGTCTACTCCAAAATTAAGTAGTGTATAAAACAAATAATATTCTTTAGAGGCGTATCATAAGAATTGGATATTTCAAGAATAAAGGACCGAGTCAAGATTTTTATGCATTTGATGATTGAATTTTAAGTAGATATATGTAGCTGTGTGATAGAACATGGGACATATTGAATTTTAAGGAAGCTGATGAAAATCTAATTGGTCTTATCAAGACCAATATAAAAATTTACTCAGTTCATCAAAACAAATAGAAATAGACCAAAAAGGAATAATATAACCTAAGAGAAGTAAATAATAAAATCTGTCAAGGGTTTGAATCATGAATGATGAAATAAAAGATTCATTTGAAGTTTTAGTCTAATCAAAAATAAAAATAAAGTGAATAGTGTTTTAACAAATTTAATGGATCAATGTAATAGAATACAAATGTACTTTAATGATAAAAAATAAATATGGGTATCATGTGAAAGAAGCTAACAAAATTTCTATAAATTTGGTATCAGACCTCTTGGGAGAAGTGAAAATTTTATTGTAAATTATGAAAAAGAAATTAGCAAGATGCAAGATGCAGAGGATAAAGTTACAGGGTGGATTGTTTACAAGCAAAGGTTGCAGTGGATAGAGGAAATTTTTGCATGAAGCATAAAGGTATGATTTATTATGATTTCAATTAAGAAGTGTTAGAGAATTGATAGTGAAATGTAAAAGGTTGCATGTAAAAGGTGTTGAACCTCAAGGAAAGAGGTATTGGAAAAGGAGTCATAAAGCCATAGAGGCTTGAAAGAGTTGGTGCAAACTAAATAGAGGAAGCTCAAAGAGAGCTTAGAGAGAAGGAGATAGTCCAAGGAAAGGAATAAGAAGGAAACAAGTAGGATAGGCTTGCTAGAAAAGGCATAGTGAAGCCTTAAGAAGATAAGAGAAATAAGGAAGATGGAAAGACTGCTAGAAAGGAAGTTAGTGAGGAATAACCTAAAAAAATAAGGGTTGGTTGATGAAAAAGAGATGAGAGAGATTAGACAAAGGATAGAAGACCTAAAACTCATGGTGGAGATCCTACAAGAAAATGAAGGTAAAGGATTGATATTTGAGATAAAGAGAAAGGTAAAGTGGCCTATAAAATGGCTTATAGAAAACAAGACAAGATTGTTGTGTAAAGAATTCAGGAAAGAAATTGAGAAGTACAAATTGATGATATAGTTGGAAGAAAAAGAGGAGATAAAGGAAGTGGTGTTTGAAGAAAAGACAAGTCAAGGGGCCAAATGGCCTAATTTTTTTTCATCTAATCTTGATTTTAATATTGTGAATGTAGGTGTACTAGTTAGTGAAAGTGAAATAATTGGGCCTATGAATAGGCTCATTAATAAAGAATCTAATAATTTTTTTGAAGAAGTGTCTAATTTAACACAAGTTAAAGAGAACATGAAGAACAAGATCATGAGAGTGTTTACAATCAATTTATACACCTGGATGAAGAATGGATAAGATTTAAAGGTGAAAATAACAAAGATAAATAAAAAGTAGAGCAGTTGGTTGAAGAGGCAATTGAGCCTTCAGATATAATTTTTTATAATGAATTAGAATATGTGTTTACAAGTGATGAAGATGATAAGATGATTTGGCATCAAATCATGTAAGAGTCAGAGGACTTGACCCTCATAGGAGATGAAGAAGCCATAAAAGAAGCTGTAATGGAGTTAATGAAGCTCTTAAGTGAAGAAGGTGAAAAAGGAGAGGAAACAATACCTCAAGTCTTTGAATCTAACTATTTCTTTATTTTTTCTTGTGTAAGTTTTGAAGAAGAAGAAATGGAGTCCTACATATTAGAGTTCATTGAAGACACTGAAGTGAAGATTGATCCATTTGAGCTCATACACCTTGAAGAATTGAAAAAAATGAAGAACGTCTTGAAGAAATGGAAGTGAAGAAAGAAGAAAACAACATTGCATTTGAGCAGGAGCTCAAATCTTTCCCACCAAGGGAGTTTGATGTAGGAGCATCAAGAAAATATTAATGCAATATATAAATAAGGTAATTTGTGATGTAATAGTGTTCTACGAGTGTCTTAGGAAGTTTTGGAAGGTCAAATAAAAGTTTTAAATGTTTTATTTGTGCCATAATAGGGTCAAGTTTTCCTATTAAAAGGGAACTTTGAATATTAAAATTATGTGTAAAATTTATAAGCTTTATAAGGGGTAGGATCCTCTTGTACCTATGTAAAATTAAAATAATTCATATAAGTCTAACCTACATAGAGAAAAGCTAACGCTTATGCGTTAGAGAATATCTTGGAGAATACAACTATGTTTATAGTTTTTGGGAGAGGATCAACATTAAAGCAAGCTTAGAGGAGAAAATTAAAGAAAAAAATAAATATAAAAGGTGAACAATGGAGGAGACACGGATATGAGAGTGTATGAGTGGTTAGAGATGGGAAATAAGGCTTTTAGGCATATATATATATATATATATATATATATATAATCTATTTGATAAAAGAAGGATCTATAATAAATTGTGAAGAAGGCATGAAGGAATGAGTAAGAAGGAAGAATAAAGCTTCTTTAGATATATGTTTTGTATAGAATATTATGTATAATATTTGATTAAATTTATGGTTCAAAGATCTCCTTAGACATTGAAAAGATGTACTTTATGACTTAAAATCTTGGCATTAGATACACACAGATGCTGGGTGATCATTATGAAGGTAAGATCTCAAGAAATAATAAATATTCACATCATAGTCTTTGATGAATTAAATAAAAAGGGTATGATTTTATGCAAATTATAATGGTATTTTTGTCCTTTTAGCGATCTATCTACATAAGAAAATTTCAAAATAAAAACATGATACAATCAAAAGTTGGTTAATGAATCATCTAAATGGATTACGTAGAAATGAAAACCCATCATAATTATGTTTAAGTCATGATGTAAGATATATTGAATTTAGAAACTGTCCAACCACTATGATTAATCCAAATCATTGTTTAAGAAATATTTAAAGATACATTTATTGTTGAAAATTACCTTCTTTTATTACATATCCTTCTTTTATCAAATAGATTTGATATATATATATATATATATATATATATATATATATATCAAATCTATTTGATAAAAGAAGGATTTGTAATAAATTGTGAAGAAGGCATGAAGGAATGAGTAAGAAGGAAGAATAAAGCTTATATAGATATATGTTTTGTATAGAATATTATGTATAATATTTGATTAGATATATGGTTCAAAGAGCTCCTCAGACATTTGAAAGGTGTACTTTATGACTTGAACTCTTGGCATTAGATACACACGGATGTTGGGTGATCATTATGAAGGTAAGATCTCAAGAAATAATATATATTTGCATCATAGTCTTTGATGAATTAAATAAAAAGGGTATGATTTTATGCAAATTATAATGGTGTTTTTGTCCTTTTAGTGACCTATCTACATAAGAAAATTTCAAAAGAAAAACATGATACAATGAAAAGTTGGTTAATCAATCATCTAAATGGATAATGTAGCGATGAAAACCCATCATAATTATGTTCAAGTCATGATCCAAGATATATTGAATGTATAAAGTGTCTAGCCACTATGATTAATCCAAATCATTGTTTAAGAAATATTTAGAGATACATTTATTGTTGAAAATTATGCAAGTTTGAAAAAATGCATTTTGGTAATCGAGAATGAGCATGACAGTTTAGAACAAATATATAAGTATTTATTTTGGAGTCTATGCCAATAGATCTATCACATAATTTATATGTATATTTATGCAATGAATTTCCTTCCATCCATCTACCATCACATATGCCAATATTAGCGCGTGATCTATTCAACATGCAATTTGAATGTAGTGCATCCATGCTTAATCTCATGTAATTCCATAAATCTTAGTCTGAGGTAAACTGTATGACATGTTACCATCATAATTTGAAGATTAATTGTTACATAGGCTATTGGAAGGAGAAATTATGATGTCATATCAAAGTGTCTACTACTTATAAACAAGAGAACATAGTTACGTGATTTATGAAATTTTTTTGAACAATTCAGAACTAGTATAAAGTGAAAAAATTGTAGTAATAAGTGCCATTCAAGGGTAATATAGGTGGAAGAGTTAAGATATTTTGAATGCAGATTAAATCACCCAATTTCATAAGTTTTGGTAATTCTTTGTTGGTTTTGGCTTTCAAGTTTATTAATTGATGTGTCTAATTGATCTGTAAAAGATCAATACTATATTATAAGCAAATTGAATTACTGTATTATTATGATGTTAGTCCATTGAAAAAATGATATGAAGACAAGTATTGTTGCACCCAAAAACTATGCCTAAGGCAAAATATTGATTTTGGAGTTTATCAGATTTAGATTATTCTTGAAAAGGATCTCTAAATTGATATATGGGTAAGAATGCATGACAAAAATGATAAGGTACAATTTTATGACAATAAAGTCTACTCCAGAATTAATAAGTTTATAAAACAAATAATATTATTTAGAGGCATATCATAAGAATTGGATATTTCAAGAATAAAATACCGAGTCAAGATTTTTATGCATTTGATGATTGAATTTTAAGCAAATATATGCAGCTGTGTGATAGAACATGGGACAGATTGAATTTTAAGGAAGCTGATGAAAATATGATTGGTCTTATCAAGACCAATATATAAAATTTACTCAGTTCATTAAAAAAAATAACAATAGACCAAAAAGGAATAATAGAACCTAAGAGGATTAAATAATAGAATTTGGCAAGGGTTTAAATCATGAATGATGAAACAAAAGATTCATTTGAAGTTGCAGTATAATCATAAATAAAAATAAAGTGAATAACATTTTAAAAAATTTAATGGATCAATGTAATGGAATACAAATTTACTTGAATGATAACAAAATAAATGTGGGTATTATGTGAAAGAAGCTAAAAAAATTTCTATCAATTTGGTATCAGAGTTCTTAGGAGAAGTAAAATTTTTATTTCAAATTGTGCAAAAAGAAATTGACAAGCTGCAAGTTGCAAAGGATAAAGTTTCATGGTGGATTGGTTGCAAGCAAAGGTTGCAGTGGTCAAAGGCAATTTTTGTATGAAGCACATAGTATGATTTCAATTAAGAAGTGTTAGAGAATTGACAATGAAAAGTAAAAGGTTGCAGGTAAAAGGTGTTGAACCTTAAGGAAAGAGGTAGTGGCAAAGGAGTCATAAATCCATAGAGGCTTGAAAGAGTTGGTGAAATCTCAATAGAGGAAACTCAAGGAGAGCTTAGAGAGAAGGAGATAATCCATGGAAAGGACTAAGAAGGAAGTAAGTAGGATAGGCTTGCTAAAAAAGGCATAGTGAAGCCTTAAGAAGATAATAGAAATAAGGAAGATGGAAAGACTGCCAAAAAGGAAGTTAGTGAGGAATAACCCAAAGAAAGAAGGGTTAGTTGATGAAAAAGAGATGATAGAGATTAGCCAAAGGATAGAAGAGATATAGCTCATGGTGGAGATCCTAAAAGAAAGTGAAGGTAAAGGATTGATATTTGAGATAAAGAGAAAGGTAAAGTGGCCTATAAAATGGCTTATAGAAAAGAATAAAAGGATTTCTATGATAGAGAGGAAAATAATAGATATTGTTCTGTAAAGAATTAGAGAAATAAATTGAAAAGTATAGGTTAAGTATATAGTTGGAAGAAAAAGAGGAGATAAAAGAAGTGGTGTTTGAAGAAAAGACAAGTCAAGGGGCCAAATAGCCCCAAAATTTTTCATCTAATATTAATTTTAATATTGTGAATGCAGGTGTGCTAGTTAGTGAAAGTGAAATACTTGGGCCTATGAATAGGCTTATTAATAAATAATCTAATAATTTTTTTGAATAAGTATCTAATTTGACACAAGTTAAAAAGAACCATGAAGAACAAGCTCATGAGAGTACTCAAAATTAGTTTATGCACATGGATGAAGAATGGATAAGATTTGAAGATGAAAATAACAAAGATAAATAACAAGTAGAGTAGTTGGTTGAAGAGGCAATTGAGCCTCCAAATTTTATTTTTAAAAATGAATTGGAATATGTGTTTACAAGTGATGAAGATGATAAGATGATTTGGCATTAGATCATGCAAGAGTCAGAGGACTTAACCCTCATAGGAGATGAGGAAGCCATAAAAGAAGCTATAATAGAATTAATGAAGCTCTTAAGTGAAGAAGGTGCAAAGGGAGAGGCAACAATGCCTCAAGTTTTTGAATATAACTATTTATTTAGTTTTGCATGTGTAGGTTTTGAAGAAGAAGAAATGAAATCCTAAATGTTAGACTTCATTGAAGAAGTTGAAGTGAAGATTGAGCCATTTGAGCTCATACTTTTTGAAGAATTGAAAAAATTGAAGAACGTCCTGAAGAAATGGAAGAGAAGAAAGAAGAAAACAACATTGCATTTGAGCAAGAGCTCAAATCTTTCCTACTAGGGGATTTTGATGTAGGAACATCGGGAAAATATTAATGCAATATGTAAATAAGGTCATTTGTGATGTGATAGTGTTCTACGATTGTCTTAGGAGGTTTTGGAAGGTCAAATAAAAGTTTTAAATGTTTCATTTGTGCTAGAATAGGGTCAATTTTTCCTATTAAAAGGGAACTTTGAATATTAAAATTATGTGTAAAATTTATAAGCTTTATAAGGGGTATGATCCTCTTGAACCTATGTAAAAGTAAAATAATTCATATAAGTCTAAAATACATAGTAAAAAGCTGAAGCTTATGTGCTAGAGAATATTTTGGAGAAGACAGCTATATTTAGAATAGTTGTTGGGAGAGGATCAACATTAAATAAAGCTTAGAGGAGACAATTAAAGAAAAAATAAATATAAAAGGTGAATCATGGAGGAGACACATATATTAGAGTGTATGAGTGGTTAGAGAAGGGGAATAAGGATTTTGGTCCTATATATATATATATCAAATCTATTTGATAAATGATCTATAATAAATTATGAAGAAGGCATGAAGGGATGAGTAAGAAGGCAGAAGTAAAGCTTCCTTAGATTTGTGTTTTGTATAGAATATTATGTATAGTATTTGATCAAATTTATGGTTCAAAGAGCTCCTTAGACATTGAAAAGGTGTACTTTATGACTTGAACTCTTGGCATTAGATACACACAGATGCTAGGTGATCGTTATGAAGGTAAGATATCAAGAACTAATATTTATTAACATCATAGTATTTGATGAATTAAATAAGAAGGGTATGATTTTATGCAAATTATAATGGTGTTTTTATCCTTTTAGTGACCTATCTACATAAGAAAATTTCAAAAGAAAAACATGATATAATCAAAAGTTGGTTAATCAATCATCTAAATGGATTATGTAGTGTTATAATTATGCTCACGTCATGATCCAAGATATATTGAATTTATAAAGTGTCCAACTGCTATGATTAATCAAAATCATTGTTGAAGAAATATTCAAAGATACATTTGTTGTTGAAAATTATACAAGTCTGAAAAAATGCATTTTGGTAATCGAGAATGAGCATGATAGTTTAGAACAAAGATAGAACTATCTATTTTGCAGTCTATGCCAATAAATCTACCACATCATTTATATGTATATTTTTCCAATGAATTTCTTTCTATCCATTTGCAATCATATATGCCAATATTAGGGCTTGATCTATTTAACATGTAATCTAAATATAGTGCATCCATGGTCAATCTTGTGTAATTTTGTAACTCTCAATCTGAGGTAAAATATATGACATGTTACCATCATAATTTGAAGAGTAATTTTTACATAGGCTACTAGAAGTAGAAATTATGATGTCATATCAAAGCGTCCACTGGTTATAAACAAGAGAATAGAGTTACATGACTTATGGAAAACTTTCAAATAATTCAAAACTAGTATAAAGTGAAAAACTTGTAATAATAATACCCATTTAAGGGTAATATAGGTGAAAGAGTTAAGATATTTTTAATGTAGATTAAATCACCCAATTTCATAAGTTTTGGTAATTCTCTGTTGGTTTTGGCTTCTAAGTTAATTAATTAATGTGTCCAACTGATCCATAAAAGATCAATACTATATTATAAGTAATCGAATTACTATATTGTTATTTTATTAGTCCATTGGAAATCATGATTCAAAACCAAGTATTTTTGTATAACAAAATTGCACCTAAGCTAAAAGATTGATTCTAGGGTCTATCAGATTTAGACTATTCTTAAAAAGCATCTCTAAATTGATATATGGGTAAGAGTGCATTACAAAAACAATAAGGTATAGGTCTGTGACAATAAAGTCCACTCAAGAATTAAGAAGTGTATAAAATAATTAATATTCTTTGGAGTTGTATCATCAGAATTGGATCTTTTAGGAATAAAGGACCGAGTCAAGATTTTTATGCATTTGATGATTGAAGTTTAAGCATATATATGCAGCTATGTGATAGAACATGGGATGGATTGAATTTTAATGAAGCTAATAAGAATTTTATTGGTCTTATCAAGACCAATATAAAAAGGTACTTAGTTCATCAAAACAAATAACAATAGACCAAAAAGGAATAATTAAATCTAAGAGGAGTAAATAATAGAATTTTTAAAGGGTTTGAATCATGAATGATGGAACAAAATATTCATTTTATATTTCAATCTAATCAAAAATAAAAATAAAGTGGATAGTGTTTTAACAAATTTAATAGATTAATGTAATGGAATACAAATGTACTTAAATGATAGCAAAATAAATGTTGATATTATGTGAAAGAAGCTAACAAAATTTCTATCAATAACTTGGTCTAAAGAAGGCAAAGGGTAGTTGTCCTTTTTAAAAGACTTATTTATATTTATAAAATTAATACACAGTCTTATTTCACCATTCTTTTTCCTAACTGGTACCAAATTGGCAACCCAGGTAGAATGCCTAATGGGAAATACAATCTTGGCATCTAACAACTTTTTGACCTCTTTGAAAATCATAGGATCTAAAATAGGATTGATAGGCCTTTAATTTTGCCTAAAAGGTTTGCAATCCTTTTTCAAGGGTATGGTATGGGTGATGAATTTTGGATCAAAAATATGTAAGTCATCATAAGACCATGCTATTATGTCCTTATAGTTGGTCAATAAGTCTTTAGATATTTTATCTTTAATGCTCACACATACTGTTCCAATATAAACTAGTAGAGGTTGATCTTGATGTCCAAGATCAACTACCTTGTAATCCTTCCCACTTGCTTTAAGAATCCTAGTGTTCTCAACTAGCTTATCCTAGTCAAGTGACCTTTCCCAAGGCAATCATGCCCTTTGGGATTTTGTTATCATTCAAATAAATGGATTTGATATCAAATCTACCATCCTCTTTAAGAGTATTCTCATTAGCCTCATCTATGAAATGTGACTTAAATACTCTTGAATTGGTTAAGAAATCTAGGATCTATTGGTCATCATTAAAAACTTGCATATGGTTTACATTATCTAGGAATGAAGGGCATGAAACTGGTTTAATGATAAAGTTCTAAGAGTTAGGGTTTGGCACAATACTGGCTATAGTTGAGGCAAGCTCATTAACAACCTTGTTTTCTTCCTTAGGGATGGAAACAATGTTGAATGCATCAAAAGACTCTAAAAAATCCTAGACTCTAAACTTGTATCTCTTGAGGTATGACATTTTTCACTGGTATCTACTCCTTACCTGATTAACTACTAGTTTTGAGTCATCGTGAACCAATAATTATTTGACTTTATACTTGATGGAAAATTATAAGCCTAAGATAAGTGCTTCATATTATACAAGATTATTGGTGCATGGAAATTAGAGTCTCTAAGAAGCATGCTATTCCCTAACAATATGATTAGTTAGGATAACTCCTAATCTAGACCCAGACTTATATCTTTGCCCATTAAAATGCAATTTACACAATCCAAGAATAATATAAGAAGGTTTAGACTCACTTGCCTTAGCATCTTAAAGAGTGAAAAATCCTAAATTAGATTTAACTATGTTCACCTTTTCATTTAAAACATTATATTTCATGATCATATGTTTCATCCTTGGTTCTCATTTCACTCTAATTTGATTTGGTACCCCTTTCCATGGTAACCATAAATGTGAGCAGTTAGTGGACATATATCTATTCAAGGCCTTTGCCCATTTCCTACTTAACATTAAACCATAAGCATCAAGAATGTCTACCACTTAGATGTCAATAAATTTCTAGAATTTAGGATCAGAAGCAAGCTATATATGAACATTTAATAATTGCCTAACCACCTTTACACTATACTTATCTAACTAACTAACAATTCTATTAGATTTGATAGGAGTTAAGCCAAGTTATTTGTAAATACCTGCTGACCTAATGTTGGTGGATGCACCAAAATATAATAAATAGTCATGTAGATTCTTATCAAACATTCTAACAATAAGCAAAAAAAGTGGGGACTCTGTCTTAGCCTTTTACGTAGAAACATTGGCATTATCAGTCTTGGATGGCTTGCTAGGTTTTTTGGACAAGGATTCTAGTAATAGGTCCCTTTTCTCATTGATCTATGTCAATTCATGCAACATAATATTAGCCTTTATTTTCTTCATGTCTTCCAAAATATTATACCAAGTTTTATTTTAAGAAATAAATGCATCAGTACTTTATTTAGAAATACTTCCCTTTGGAGGTTCTGGGTTATTATTTGAGATAATATCTGGAGGAGTGCCAAAGTTGTTTGGAGGTGTTGAAGTAGTCAGAGGTTGCTTTTGCTCCCTATTCCTTAGAGGGTAGGTCTTCTTCAATAACTACTAAAAATCATGGACCTCTTCAAGAATATCATTAAGTTCATTGTCTTCTTGGAAAGGGAAGTCAAATGTCTCCACCATGAAGGCATGATCAATAGATTTAGATCTTGATGTACCTGCACCATTATCTTTATTAGGAACTACTTCAAATGCATCCAATTCTTATTGGAAGGCCTCAAAGGATTTGTATAATTTAGTGCAATTAATTTCACCATGCTTAGCAGTGCAATGCAACCTAAAATAATTAGTTAAGGAAACATCAATAAGATTTATGTCCATAGTTTTCCTATCAATAGATGATTCATTTTTCTTATTATTATGAAAACTATCATTCTAAACCTATTATTGGGTATGTTTAATCTTTTAATGATAATTTACTACTTTAGATTTCTCTTGTATGACTAACTTACTTTTACAACTAAAGAAAATCAGTGATTAGATTTTATATCATCTTTAATATAGAGTCATTCTCACTCTTGGGAGTTTCTAAATTATGAACCTAGTTACTATTAATACCATTAGTTGGTACCAAAGCCTTTTGATCATTTGAATTAAATCCAATTGTAGGATGGTCTAGGAATCCTAAGTTTTGGTTAGGAGAAACATGGCTTAAGGTTAATTAGTTTAAAGTTGGGAGATGATTCAAAACTGGCACATTATGATTGCTATTATGAAAGATATTCAAGGTAGGCATATGTGAATTGATGTTTAGGATAGAGTGATCCATTTCTCCTTGAGGATACATTTTATCATTAATGATCACTAATTAATAATAGGCTCAGGCTAAGTTGTTTATGACTAGAAGAGATCTCTTCAAGAACATAGAAGTCATAGGATCTACTACATCCTTATAGATTTTTAAAGCTAAAACATCATCAGGTTTGTAGGGATCTATGGTTTGGCTATGCATATTTTGAAACATGGCATTAAATTATCTTATGGACTCATTAACATCTCTTCTTATGGTGGTGAATTATTGGTACAAGACATAAGGACTAATGATCTTGCCAAATTGGTCGATGAAAACTTTGTTAAAATGATCCCAACTGGTAATGTAGTTATCAGGAAAATTTAGAAACCATTCATATGCAACATCCCTAAATGTAAAAGGAAACAACTTACATGATACATATTCATGGGTGACATATAATAATCTTAATGTAAATTTGAATGATTTAATGTGTTCCTTTGCAGTTATAACACCATTTGGACTAAACATTGGAAAATATTTCTTAGGATTACGTGGGAGATCATGTACTACACCTAGTACATTGATGGAGGAATCCCCTAACCAAGACATACCTTGATGAAGGTCTAATACAAGAGTACCTTGGAGTGGTGAATTTGGTAAAGACTTTGAATGTCTATGCCTACCTTTATCTCTCTTAGCTCTCCTATGGATTTCTAGTTCAAGTAGAGGTTCCCTTGTTTTTGAATGTGACCTTATTCTAATTCTTGGCAATTCCAGTTTGAGAACTCTAAATTATATTTGATATACAATGTGTCAAATTAATATTTACAAAAAATAAAGATTCAACTTGCACATTAAGTGAATTTTTCAAAGATTCATGTAAATAACAACAAAGGACTAAGATCTTCAACTAAACTAGCTCAAAAATATGTCCAAATACATAAATGTGAATGATCTTTACAACTCTAAGCTCAAATGAGCTCAATTTTTCAAGGATCTATTAATTTTTATCCAAAATAACTATTACTAACCTCAAACCTATTTAATTAACAAAGTTAAAGTCATCTTTACCATAATCAAGTGTATACTTTCAAAGAATGTTAATCTTTGTCTAAAGAAAACACAAAGATGGGTCTGAAACCATGAAGATCACCAAACTTTACACAATTATGCTAAAAAAGGTACAATTATGAAAATAATAGGATGATCTTTGATCAAAATATACCAAAACCAACAAAGATCCTACAAATTCACAAGGATTTATTGAGGCCCTCCTTCTAGTGCTAGTGGATCTTACACCTGTTGAGGCCTAAATATGTACCACAAGGTGATCTTAGTGTTTATAAAACACTTATCATTTTAGAATTTGAAGAATTTAGAGCATGAGTAGAAGGTTGTGGTAATCTGGTTACCTATGATGAAATAGTGGTAGAGCAAGCAAACTATTCCACAATATTTATATTAATATCGTGGTTGGGAGCCACCTTTGCCCTATCTTTGTAAAGTGAAGTAATCTATGCTAGTTAAGATGAATTATGCTCAATTCTAAGTCTAAAGACTAATATATATGAATATTTACAATGATATTTAAACTAAAGTGATTTGGTTGAAAAATAAGTAAAAATACAAGGTAAGGCAAAGAAGGAAGGTGTTGTTGATCTTTATCTTAGACATCATGACAAAGTTCAAGTGTTTCCCAAGGATTCATTCACTTTAAAACCAATATATGAATTAAGATAAATTAAGCTCGAATCACAACATATATTAGGCAAAATTATAAGGAAGATAATAAATAATGCAAATAATAACCATGTTTACTTTAAAGTTTTACTCCTTTAAGTAGATAGATAATGTACATCTACAAATATAGAGCAAATGAAATATAATAAACTAAGGAACCTTTGATTAACCTAGCATATGCAAAAGTTAACAATTTTGCATTTAAAAGGTACATGCCAATAATTCAAAATAACTATTCAAATCTAACATTCAAAATAAACAATTGAGAGAGAAGCTAAATACCAATTCACACAAACATGATGAGACAATTTTCTTATAATTATCTACTTGTATTAATTGCTTCAAGGTTTACACTTGTTTTTATAGCTCAAAAACTCCTTCCTTTATAAATGACAATGCTTCTTTTATAGACTTCTAAGGTAGTATAACGATTGGTCATGTCAACTACAAATGTACAAAAGTAAGGACATTTGTCCCTTTTTTTACAAAGTTTCTAGAATACACTAGAGCTTTCCAAATGATCTGACCTATAGGCAATGTGCATACAAATAACACATGCCTTTACAAAAGAATATTCCATTTTCAAAATTTACAATGTTTCAAAAAAAGAGAATATTCTTAACTAAATGGTGGACCCTATGCTAAAGAATGCCCTTGGTTTTGTTGAAGCATAATTTTCATTACCTTTTGATGATGCTCATTAATAAGTCTCAAATTGACTTTAGGTTCTAGGAAGAGTCATCCTATTTATCCATTAAATCTCATAGGTCCTTATCATTTCTCCCTAAGGATTCTTTAATGCTCCTCAACTCGATAATATTCTCCTCTGAAGTTAGGATCATATCCATGATCCTATTGTTGTCATTCCCAGACTTACCTTGGTTATTTCTCTTTACCTCTTGTATGACCAAAGTGGTCCTATGTTTGAACTCATCATCTACAATGATACTCATGGAGATCAGTTTTGTAGGTTTTGCAATCATGGTCCCTAGGAATCATTTAATTCTCTCCAATAGCTATTTTTAATCCTTGATGAGTCTCTCTAAGAACTTGGACCATGTACTCAAATTGTTGATTTTATCGATAATCAACCCCAAGATAGTGTTGATATGAGCAACGTTGATGGTCTTGAAACTAGGGATTTTATCCCCTATTAAGATGCTAATTAAATCCTTCATCTTATCCTTGGTACTCTACAATTGGGTGACTAAGCCCTTGGCTGCTACATCCTATTGGTTAAGTGCACTCTATCTTGCCCTTATTGAATTCAGAGAGTCAAACATGTCATGAAATTATCCCTCAAACATTTCAATCATTGCATTAGGAACATACAAGATAACTTGTTTCTACAGATTCTCCTTTTGCCTCTGTAGGTTCTCTATTTGATGTTTCATGCCCTTGATGCCAGTTTGTAGATGGGCACTTTGAGCTTGGGTAAACTCAAGTATACCCTCTTAAAAAATGTGGTGCTGACCTAGTTTTTGACCCTCCACTTGAGTCAATCCAATGAAGGGTTCTACTTTTTTAAAAGTGAACTCCTCCCCTGCAATCATGGATATTTTTCTAGAAACTCTCTATAACCAACTGAAGAGTGTGTAATATTTGAAGGCTCTAGGGTCTCAATTTGTGAGCCACTTGAAGATATAAGAGTATGCACTTATCTTTCCTTCTCTTCCTTCTATAGCTCCATAATTCATGGTTTGAGATCCTCATGAACATGGATGTTAATAGACTTTATAATTACCCATTGATGTGTAGAATTGAGATCTTATGAATTTTTCCATATATGAACCACTTTGGAATGGTTGGTTAATGAATAGAGTTCTCATCACTAAATAAATTAAACTCACTTAAAGGGTGAGTGAGGGTTAATTTGGGCCTCTTGGTTCTTACAATAACCAAGGCTAGCTTAGCCTTTCTCTTTTATAAGGAAACACTGGGACTAAGTCCAAAGCTATCCCTTTACCCTTTTCCTTTTATGTTTATTCATATTGAGTTTGAGGATCCTTTTTCTACACCTTGTCCTAATCTAATCTATAATCACTAACTAGTGCCTCCAAGGCATCTTCTAATGTTTCCCCAGGATCTAATGCAATCATGCCAATAAACTCAATAGGTGACTCTAGATTTTTAGGTTGGGTAGAAGATGATGCCCCTTCACCAAATATTTCTTCAAGTCTCTCTTTTCTTGACCCTTGTGTAACTTGTGCCTCTATCTACTCTGGAGGAGGTCTAGAAGATGGTCCTAGTAGAAAATGGTACTACAGAGGCCCCATCTACCATATTTCACTAGCTAGCTTCTTATATCTCATCAATCTAGACTTGAATTTGATGTTGTGATTTTTTACTCTAGCCAAAACTTCTAAAAATGAAGATGATTAGATGTACATTAAATAATGGAAACCAAGTTGATGTTCATATGTCATGTTAATCTGTTTAGCTTTCTAATGTTTCACAACATTATCCTAGGGGTCCCAACGTCTCAATTCATCAAGTTGTAAATTGAATGAGTCTCTATGCCTAAAAATAGTGTCTACATTGTCCCAATTATATAACATAGTTATAATAATATTCAAAGGGAAAGGATAGAGTAAACCCTTCTTTTTTCCTTTGCATACACCATCAATACCATAGAACAATTGGTACACTATCTCCTATTCAACCATCTTGGTGTGTACATAGACTAGTAGTTTAAGTGGTTGACATAAGGTTCCCTCTATCTTGATTATAGTGTAGTTAGGATATAACCAAAGGTCCCTAATAAGTTCCACATAATTCTTGATTAAGGGACTTACCCTCATCATAGGTAGCCTTGTAATGGCTTCCACTAGGGCTGGGTATAAACAGTCATAAATGAATTGCATGTGGTCTCTATACTTGAATTTATGTAGTTTGGAATAGTAATGAGAGACTATTTTCCTTCCATCAGGTGACGGATTTTTTTTGTTAGGTATTTTGGTAATGGCCAAGAGGGCATCTAAAAGATAAGACATCATAAAGAAGTGATTTCTAGTCTTCTTCTTTATGGTAGATAATTGTTGCTTCAGGTAAATATTGATCATTTCTCCTATAGGAGGAGTAATTCCTTTTTCAACCATGAAATATATATAAGGGACCTAGACTTTGTTGGCATAGGTGGTGGAAGGGGCCCCAAAAAATCTATTTAGAAAAGTCATAATCATTCTAATTTCTACCTTGAATTGGGTGATTGGGATCTTTCCAGTGGGGTCTTGGATCACATGGGTTCCTAAATACAACCATGGGGCAAGGATGATTTTTAGGTCATTTTTTCTAGACCATTCCTTGATCATGGGAAAATCAACCTAAGGTATGGGAAGTTTGTAGTAACTTTCAAATGCTATGGGGGAAATGTAATCAAATTTCATAAAACTATGTTCATGGACTATTATATCTTGATCAATTTTACAATATTTAAAAATAGGGGTAATAACATTGATACAATGTAATACCTCTAGGTTTACATCCACATGGTGAAGACTAGTCATTTGGATGGTGACCATGCCATAGTATCTTTGATAGACTGTGGCATTTGTTTCATCTTCTTTGGTGATTATTTGTAACTCTTCAATGGCCCAAAAAAGCTTGGACTAGTTATTACATCAAATTTAGTGTCCCTGAAGATCCTTACTTCTATGTTTGAAGTCAAATACAACTCTGTGTCCTCTTTGTTTTTTTATTTTCATGTTGTCATGATTGTGAGATTTATAAATTTCTCACTAGTGGTCTAAAAATTACTTCTAGATCAATTTTTACTTGTTTGGGTGACAATTGGGCTCTCTTTAGTTTGACTGTGATCAAATTGGGATCAAATTAGGGCTTATACAAATGCTAGCGATTTTTATAGGTCTTTTTGAGCTTTAATAGTGACAACTATTTCCACTTAGGTGAATTTCATGCCTTGGATTTGATTTAGACTTTTGCCTTTATACATTTACTTTTTTTGAGCCCATAAAATCTTTGGTTTTGTACTTTTTTGCTTAGGTGGCATCTTTATGGCATCTAGTTGGATTTTTCATGGTATTTTGCCCATAAATGCTTTAAAACTTGACAATTGCCTTTTAAAATTTGTCTTTGATCTCACTCTATCAAATCATCTTATTCAGATCAATGTGAGTCATTGATCTCAATCCTATGAGTTGCATGCCATTATCTATCCTTTGTACCAGGCCCCATGGTTACTCTACTTGGTAATCTGATAGGCCTTCTAAGCTCTAAATTTATGCTAGTCTCATAGTGAATGAATTTATTCCATGTGGTGGCTCCACACTTGTTCATAGGTTATATTGAATAGTCCATGGTGATCTCACTCTACTTAATCATGTTACCCTGATTAGACATGAGTTGTCGATCATAAAAATGTGCCCTAACTTTAAGTTAACATGGGACCATTTAAAGAACTTAGGTTAAATAATTTAGTCCAATGTTTTATTTCATGTTAATAAACATGAAATAATCTTAAGGTTAAAGTATTTAGGCTAAGTTTAGAATAAAATAAAATGTACCCCATCGAATGATAGAATATATAACAATAAGTTTTTAGCCTAAGTTTCTATTGTATTAATTAATACAATCATAACCTTAGGATAGAGACTTAAGTTAAGTTTATATATATAAACATTTAGACCATGACAAATGAAATGAGTCCAAAAGGGGGAGGTCTTAAGACATAAAGGGACCAATCTTAGGGTTATTATGCTAAGGTTTGGTCGTGTTGAAAAACATGATTGAACCTTAGGATAATAATTTAGGCTAAGTCCATGGCATTCATAATTAATTTTATGCAAATCTAAACCTATTTAGAAAGGTAATTAAGTAAAAGCATGGCCTTTAATAAATCTAAGGTGAAAGATTTATTTTAACATTGAAGTGCATGATTGTTTTCCAAATGAGACCCCCTTGATCTTGCAAAGGCAAACACCATGTTCATTTATCTAAGTGGGATTGGTTCATGAGCTTGAATTTTGACAGTCTTACAAACATCAATAATGGCCTCATGGACGTCAATGACATTCATGTGAATGCCAAAATTAAGCTGTAGAAATATATCACTGGGTTTTAAATTTTATGGCCTTGCAAATTTTAATGATATCCTCACAGACATCGAATGATGGGCACGAGAATGTCAAATCTAAGATTTGGAAATATATCACTGGGGATTATAATTGATGGCCTCATGAATTTCAATGAAAACCTTATAGACATTGAATGATGGGCATGAGAATGTTAAATTTAATCTCTAAACATAGTAGATCCTATGGAATATTTGAGTTGATATGCTTTGTTTGATTAACCTGTCTGATAGAATGTGAATCATTGATTATGATCTAGATAATCAAATATGATTGGTTTTTATAATTATGAATAGATCAAGTTAGCTAAAATATCATAATTCTTAAGTCTTAGAATATGATAAAAGGACCCTTTAATTGATTATAGTATTAACATAGGTTTTATCCTAAGGTTTCATTTCATTAATAAATGCAACTAAAACCTTAAGGTAAAACTTAGGCTAATATATCATTAAAAATAAAAATAAACCCCTTTTAGTCTTTGATCTTGGTCTTGCATCATCCAATCTTTGACCTCCACTCGAATGTGAGCTGTTGATCATAATCTGAGTAATTAAGCAAGATTAGTCCATAGGGCAATGTCTTAGATCTATTGGACTTATCTCACTTTGTCTGATCTTTAATTTTCACTTAAGTGCAAACCATTGATCCTATAAAGAAGTGTGATATTTAAGTTAGGGCCCATAAACATGAAGGGACTTAGGCTAAAGCCTTAAAACTAAGTTCTCATTCATGTTAATAAACATGAATGGGGCTAGGTCTCATTCATGTTAATAAACATGAATGGGGCCTTAGGATTAAGACATTAGTCTAAGATTACAACTAGAGGGACCATGAAAATTAAAGTTAGACCATGTTAGGAATTTAAAAGGATTGTGCAAACATTAATTTTGGACCATGATAAAATAAAAGGGGACAAAGGATCTCAGGACATAAAGGGGACCAAGCTTATAATTTTTAGGTTAATGTTTGGTTGTGTTGAAAACCTTACCAAGACTTAGTATAAAAAATAGGCTTAAGTCTATAGCATGTTTAAAATGCTCCCATGTAAATTATTCTTGCTAGTTTTTGAATTTGGTCTAAAAGAATCTTGTGTTAGGGTTTTTGAATGAGGGTTTTAAGAAGCTTGAACATGGATTTAACTTGACTTTTAATAGAACAAAGGCTATTAAAGTTTAAATTGAGATAAAATCATTAAAATTATGAAACCCAGGTATGATCCATCAAGGAGAGATCCATTAAACCTATGATCTAAAACATAGAGATCCACTATTAGCAACATTAGGCAAAGCTAAAGTAGAAACATGAATAAAGAAGACCAACTAGAACAAGGGGTAGATGATCTTAAAATGCAAATAATGTGAAAAACATGTTAATGAAGCTCTAGTCAAGTGAATTTCAACTTCAAAATACAATTTTTGCACAATTTTAACACAAGGGTTCTCATTCTTCAGAAATGGGGGTATGTTGCTTTCAATAACTATCATCTATATGTACAAGGCTAATTCTTTGTTTCTTTTATGATCTGAGCTATTTGATAGGTGCACAATATAATGGGAAAGTAAAGATCATGGTAGGAATTCCTTAGGTGCTTGTCCTAACTCCTAGAATTCATTTCTAACCTTTGTTGAACATGAAAAGACTTACGCTATCTCATTCATAATAGGCAATCTAAACAAATAGTAAGAAGGTAGAAGTGATTATCTAGTGAGATGGTGATCAAGGTGACTTAGAAAATTTTGAGGTATACCTGATTAATTAAAATGCAATGAGGTTCCAAAATAGTGTCCTATACCCCCTAAAATGCACCTTCATGAGAAACTTCAAGCTACTAAGATGACAAGTGTGAAGAAGGCTGTTGAAGAAGTCCAAGGGGATGCTAATGGTTCTCTAATGAATGTTCAAACAAGTAAAAGATCAAGTATGTCTAATATCCCTCCAAGTGCATAAGTAAGTAAAATAGCTCATAATGTTAGGAATGCTTTTATACCTCCAAGTTCTCAAGGTGTAGGCAACATGATTGCTTCTAGTGGACAAACAAAAGTTAGTGGCACTTTCACTAACATTATGGAGAAAATGAAGAGGTCTCAAGTGAATGTGTCAATGTGGGATACATTGGATATACCTAGACAAATAGACCTACTTCAAGAGGAGCTATCTAAGCTCAGTTTAACATCTAAGTAACCTAGCTAAAGAGAGGCAACCTTGAAAAACACCATGAATCTAAGTATAAGATAATCAATCAAAGTAGAAATAGTAGACAAACCTCCTCCATTATATCTATCCATCATTAATGGAGATTATTTGGTGCATAATTGTCTCATTGATAGTGGACCTAACACTTGTGCTATGCCCAAGATGGTAGCTGATAAATTGAACTTGAATTATGAACCCCATGTCAAAGGAGTGATCTAATTGGATGGGTCAACTACAAATACCCTTGTTATAATCAGAGGGTTAAAAATCATACTCCATGTTTATCCTAAATTTACCATTTCTCCTGATGTTTTAATGGTAGATGTGCCTCCCCATTTTGATCTTTATTTGTGTAGAGAATTCACTTCTAAAATTGGAGGTTTTTTGACTTTAGACTGGTCTTACATGGGTTTTAGGACTAGATATAGTACAAAAGTGACATTTAAATTAGATCATCTCTCTAGTTTTCATGTTGAACCTTATGCACCTTACACTTATAACATGAATGTCAATGTGATTGAGAAGATAACCACCCTAATGATCAAGAAACTATAACTCTCCTTGATGGGATATCTGATTTGTATCTTTATGAGTGAGGAGCTAAACAAGGTGGATTTGAAGAAACTAGTATTGGAAATTATATTATTCATGAGGATATGAATGGAGTCCTTGAGGCGGATCATGACAACATACTAGAATAAGTTGCATTGGGCAACTATCTTCTACATGTGGATGGTAATGTGAGCATCCCAACTTTGTCAAAATATGATAGTCCTAGTGAGCAGTCCATTCTACCTATAAGAGAAGAAAACACTCTTGAGCATGAACATCATGAAGATGAAGATGACATGTGGAATAATTCCATGCGATTATGTAGGAATTTGAGGAATTAATTAGACCTTTAGTCCTTTAAAATGAGTTTAGACTTGATGCTAAGGTCAATCATATTCTCAATCAACACAAGGAGGAACTTGAGATCTCCATCAAGAAATAAACACCCTTGGAAAAATATGAAATGTTTTATGAGCATGAAGAAGAGTTTGAGATCTAAACTAAGCAAGAAATAACCATGATGAACTAAGAAGTGCTTGGTAGATCTAAAAATGGTATTGATGATTTCCAATAGTAGATATATCTTGTTCCAAATGTACATGAAGATGGGAATGCTATGGTGATTTCAAATGATCCAATTGAAGACTATCAAGTGAACATAATAAACTTTTAGGCAAGTTTCCAGCTCAAACAAGTCTCCAAATGAGTTGGATGGAGTGTTATTAAGATCTCAAAGTGACAAACTTGCAGTCAATAGAAGCTACAAACATGGAAAGTCTCTTAATTACCTCCATAAATAAGTGTTCATAAATAGGCATGCCTCATATGATGGATTTTTTTCTTGGAACAAAAATGATACAAGGAGAATTTTCTTTGACCTTGGTGGAAGCAATGCAAATGATTGTTCTTTAGCTCAAGTGTTGAGGTATTATACATACTAGGATATGTGTGTTTGCTTTTAGTTCATTTGTGTTTTCCCTAAGTGTTCAATGAACATAAGTGTGTTTTTGTTTCTTATTTTGTTGCTTGTTTATTTTTTGTGTGTGGTGTGTTTGGTGTCTTTGAAGAGGTTTTTAGTGTCAATAATAGTGTATAGGTGACCCCATATCCCAATGGATAGGATAAGGCTACTAGTCTTTGGCATAGTAGGCTTACCACCCCTAGGAAATCACCAAAATGTTGAATAAATTTAACCCTAAGTCAAATTTAGTCAACCCACTATATATTCAAACTTCCTATATGTTCTTACTAGGTCATAGAATAGTCACATGGTCATGCTTAAGGCCACTTGATATGTTTTACACCTTTGTCATATGTGCCAAGTCTTAATATTTCCCTTATGTCATATTTTGGCCATCTTTTGAGTCACTTTTTTAAGTGTATGATTTCCTACCTAACATAGATGTGTAAAATATACATGAATGTTAAAGATGTCAATTGAGTGTTAGGATTCAAATTTGTAAGTGACATAATGCAGGTTCAACATCCATCTAAGGAGATCACTGCAATTCAAGAAGTTAAGGGTAGTTGTAGAGATAAGGAAAGTACACTTGACATGTGGGAAGGCTAAAAAATGTCCATTCAAACCCTTTTAGTCTATTTATATGATTATGCAGATTTGATAGGTTTGAAAATGAGCAAAACTAATCCATCTTCTCCATCTCTCTCCTACACAAGGTCAAATAGGTCAACCAATTTACTTTCAATATGGACAGGAGGGAAGAAGTTTGACTAAATGATTTTAGTGGGAGTTAATGGCCTTCATATATTTAATTTTTGTGGTAAGAGTTATAGGTTTGGTGTACTATACTCTATGAAAAATCACTAAGATTGTTGATGCCTTTAAATTACCTACTCATCCCCATGGCCTCCAATTTTATTCTCTATTTGCATTATTTTATGCTATAAAAGTGGTGTAAGTGATTTTTGGAGAGTAAAAATACACTTCTCTTGTGATTATTTGTCTAGTTTGCACATGTGAAGGTGAGAAAACTAGCAAGACCATCTGACTTTACTAGTAGAAGACTCTGTTGAAGTTTGTAGACAATGTTACTGAGTTATAAAGTTTTACCCTCATGAAAATAATTTGAAGACAAAGCTAAGCATCTATTTCCAACCTCTGAGAGCATTTTTTGATCATACTCTTCATGTAAATTTTGGTCTCAAAGCTTTCCTTTATGATATGCAAAGCCTAAGATACTTGATATAGTCAAGTAGATGGAGTAGGCCTCTACAGATTTCATGTTCAAACTTGAAAGAAGGATCATGATATGAAAGGAAACACAATGATGTTTAAAAGTTTTGACCTTAACTGAGATCCCAAACAATTCCATGAACATATTGAAAATTCATTAGGATGATGACAAGATTCGAACTTGGCACATAGTCCTGTATCTAATGTTCACTATAGGAAATGTTCATCAATGATTTGAGTTCAATCCATAGAGATCTATGTAGTGTTGAATAGGAGGTGTCTGAAGTCATTTAAAAATTTCAAGTAGATATAAGAGCATAGAAAATACCATCGGGTTAAGGGTGAATCCATTAAATTTTAGAAAAAGTTAGGTCTTTGTTTCTAGGTTGAGAAACTTTCAATTGGGATAACTTACCTTAATTTATCTAAATCATGCTTTGTTCATACACTATCTCACCTTATGGTGAAGTGATTTGAAGTCTAGACATGCCTAATTATTTACATCTTGTAGCCTAAGCCTAAGGGCAATGCCTTGACATAAGGAATTAGTTGTCTTGTCATGAGAATATGGTGTAAATAAGTTTTCATTTCAAGAAAGTCTCCACTGAAGATATTCAATAACTACAATGATAAAAAGTAAAATGAAACTTGAACTTGTAGATTTGTATTATGTGGAAAGAAAAGTGATAAGAACATGGTATCAAGACAAAATTTGAGTCTATTAAGGTGTGAAATGGTGTCAATGACCTCAGGGGAAACTCAAAAGTATGAAGTGAAATGTTTAAATATGTGTAATCACCAAAAATAATTCTTAATTCCTGAAATAAGTCCCTACAGTCTGGTATATACACAAGTTAGCTCGTACAAGTGGAGGATGTAAGATAGAACATGGTCAGACACATGAAATGAATGAATAATATATAATCACTCTAATAAGGGTGAATAATTATATATGGCCCTTAAATAGGAATCAAAACATATAGAAATTTGGTGAATTTTGAATACACACCTACAATTGTGATAATAGTTTGCAGACTACTTCATGCAATGAAGGATGTTAAGTGAAGGTGAGTAGGGGTGTTTGAATTGGGTGAACATGTTGAAAACATCCTCATAATGACATATCACATTTCATGTGATCCCAAAACATAGAGAAACAAATCAAGGACTAGGTTTGAACCTTAACCTACAGTCAATCCTAAATCATGCACAATACACATACATAGTGAGTTAGTCTTAAGGAGAGATAATAAGTTGAGAGATATATGGTTGTGATACATCCCTAAAAGTTTGCAATAAAGGTCATCAAGAAATATTTTACCCTTATATGGTCTCATTTTGTCCAAATAAATAGGGGAGATGCCCTTTATTTTGTCTCAGATAGAGGGCACTCCCAGATAGTCTAATTTATAGGCATAATATGCAAATGATGATAAGATGAAAGGGGGAATAAATAGACATTGATGAATGAGTTACAAGGTTGATTTTAGGATGAGATAATGTTTAAAAACATATTTAGATGCTGTAAACCACTCAAAGGTGGTCATAGGTAATCAAATGTAGCTAGGTCTATTAGGCCTAGAGCTATACCTAAGCCCTATAAGGGTCTAACTTCACTTCTATAACCACATGAACCTTCAAATCACCTTTTATACCTTTATAATAAGACAAAATACTAGTGGGAGACATTTTTTTATAGAGAGAATCACCAAGTTGGTCAATTTGGCCTAATTCCCTAACAGACCTACTCAAAATTCATGAGAGAGCTTGAGAGGCCAATTTTAATTGTTAATTTATATATGGACACCAAGCATGAGACCTAAAATAGATAGGGGTAGTTGGGGATTTTTCTATACTCAAGATTTGTGGAATTGGTTTAGGGTTTGGATATAAGGATTTTATGAATTGTTGTTAAGAACCAAAACCTGATAAAACCCTCCTAAAACCCTTGTTAGGACCCAATGGAGAAAAGATTATTTGAGATGCATTCAAGTGGGGTAAAACATCCATAAAAGTTCCTTAGACATGTCTGTAACTCTCCTAGGTCCTTTGACATCCACTTTTTCCATACTTTCATCCATACAGACAAGGCTAATTCTTTGTTTCTTCTAGGATTTGAGTTGTTTGATAGGTACAAAATAGAATGGGAAAGAAAATGGGACTTCTCTAATTTGATATAAGTTGATCCTTAATTTATAATGTATATTGGAGGGAAAGGATATAAAAATGGGAAATAAATTCATTTTGAAATATCATGTTATCTTATCAATTGAAATCATAAGCTTGAGCACATTTTGCTTAACTTGCATCCATTAAAGATGAAACCCTTCAATGAAAGGCTAATGTAAGGACAAAAAACCTTAACATTCAGCAGGGTAAATTCATTTAAAGGGTTACATTAAGCATAAATTGATACTTTCAGACTTCTAGGGTAGTTTTTGTGGGGAACACTATAATTGATAGGGTTTGTGATTGGGACACAACTATTGGAGGCCCTTTTCTAGGGCAATGAACCAAGTTGAAGGGTTTTTTAGGGAAGTGAATCCATTGGCAACCTTCTATAGGTTAACAAACCTATTAGAAGAGTTAATTTGGTTGTTGGGATATATTTGATGAGGGTTTGAGGAATTTGATTGTTTATATTTTTAGTTGGTATTTTATTATAATTTTTAGTCATATATAATATTTATAAAAATCATATTTGAAGGTACTACTGCAACTGAATATTTATAATTTTTGACAAGTAGTTTAGTGAATGAAATATTGTATTTATGACCTAAAATTTGCATCCATAGAATTCTAAATTTTATTTTGTTAGGGTTTGAAATATAAAATCAAGATTTCCATGTGTTTATGTTAAGTTTTGTTGGAAAACCTAATTTATTCTAATTTTTCCCTAATAGGGACATTACAAAAAGAGACAACTTAGAGGGTCAAATATAAGGAAGCTAGAATGGATGTAGGAATGATAAAAAATTAAAAATGTCTCTCATGAAACACCATTAGTATATCCACCCATTTACTAGTGCACCCTTTAAGACATGCACTTCAAGAGATTGAAACTTGATAGATTGATGCAAGAGAGAAAGCATCAGTAAATGATAAAGTTTAAAAATATTATATGTATACACTTTAAATCATGAATCTCTCTAGAGGTCCACTTGTTTACTAACTTGGACCTTCCATCTTTATTTACCCATTAACAATCCCCTAAATTACACATTATCGAGCCTCTAGGGAGATCTTATTGATCCTAGACCTATCACGGGTTTGTAAGTATTTCACCTAAAAATTTCTAGTTCATAACTTATCTCTCTTTTCATAGACTTGACATAATAATTTACATCCTAAGACTAGGTTCATTTCTTTAAAATCTATGAATCCAAGCCTTCCCCATTTTTTTGGAGATAATTATTTATCCAAGCCACTAGATTGATCATTTTTTATTTTCTAGTCCATTATACGTAAATTTTATTTATATGCTACTGAGTGCTTTGGCCATTGATCCCAAAAAATTGAACATTGACATGACATAAGTTAGAATTTATTGAAGAGAAGACTTGAAAATTAGTTCCTACAAAATAAGTGATAACCACTTACCTTTTGAAGTGGACAATTGCTTTTGAACTTTAGCGACCATTGGCTTCCAAATCTCTTGCCAAACCTCTCCATTACTAAAGGGCATACCCAGGTAAGTACTAGGAATATTATTTATAGTAAAACAAAAAACATCTTGAATCCTTATTTTTATATCTTTAAGGACATTTCAAGAGTAAAATTTAGATTTTGCTAAATTGATTTTTTGTCATATTGCCTCCTCATATTTCACCAAAATTTTCTTAAGAGTTAGGGATTCCTCAATTCTGGGTGCACATAAAAGGAATGTATCATCAACAAACTAAAGGTGTGTGAGGGAGTCAAATATTTAAGCATACATATAACCCATTTATTGTGCATGTAACACTTTGAATCTTTATCATTCTGTCCATAACTTCAACTAGGATAATAAAGAGACAGGGGAAAATGGGATCTTCTTGCCTTATCCCCCTATAAGATTCAAAATATCCCATAGAATTCTACCATTAGTATCCTTTATTTTTTCAAAATTTCATTATTATTGCCAACATTCTTAATTTTCTTTTGAACATACTCAAATTAGATATGATAGTTTAATTTATTCCAAATACATTGTCAAACTTATGCTTATTTCATATTTTAAATTCACTCTTGATTCTTCAATATTTTACTAAGGGCGAACCTCTTACAATTTTGCTCTTATGTATGCCACCATTTTTTCAAGTTTTCCTCAAAGAATGGGTCTTGAAACCACATAAAATCTAACTTAAATGGAACCTCTTCCAAATTTTTATCATTCTTAATTTCCAAAGCTATTATCCAATGGTTAGAGCAAAAACAAATTCAAAATTTCTGAGTTGAATCTAACATTTACCAACCCCCATTCAAAGCTCAAAAAAAACCTGTCCAATATCTCCATAACATTTTGAGCTCCCAATCTTCAATTTAACCATGTAAAAATTCCTTCCTTGGGATCCACATCAATCAAAGGGAAATTGCTACAAAACTCATTAAAGTCTAAAGCTTTGAGGGGTAAGATTTAATTCCCACCTACATTTTCAATAGGTTTCAATATGGCATTGAAATTATTACTGATAATCCAATGAAACCCTTAATGGGAAAGTCACATTATTTCCAAGTTTCGCAAACATTCCTTTTTCTCTTCAAATTCTATTGCCCCATCAGTTAGGTATTCAAAATTTGCAAACCAATATTATTCCTCAAGATTGGCACCTTCTAATTAAATATCATGGGCTTTTGAAGGGGGAAAATGGTTCTATTTTATTTATTATTTGCTTTCACTTATGAATCAGTCATGGGCAGTTGATTCTCCAATATATCTTTAAGTCCCAAGACTTTTTTTATTAATTTTGCAAAGCCCTTTTTCATGGCTTCATGAATCAATCCCTTCAGTTAATCAAGAGAAAATTTAGTATCATCTCCCTCATCCTCATCCTGACCAGGGCTATGCTTTGAAACCGAGAGAATGTTATTCCTTGATTTAAATTATTTCCTACTATAAAATTTCCCCATACTTTTCCTTAAATTATTCCACATTATGCTTTGGAACTAGTTTCCCATGATAATTCTAATAAAATCTCCTTTGTTTAGTGAGGGAAGCAATTTTCATTTTCCATTACCATGAGCTATTCTTTACCCAATTTTTTTGAATGAACGCTAGGGGTCTATGATTTTGGGCCTAGAGACAATTTATGACCTTAGGCCAAATCAATCTACACTTATAATATAGAAAAGGTAAACATTCATAGTCCAAATCCTATTTCCATATCCTAGAGGATGAACAAGGAAATCTACTTAGAAGATAAGTTTCAAAAAATTCATAAATACACATATCTTGACATAGGTTGATAATTATTTATCTAGAGTTGCATGTCCAATGCCCAAAAGTTTCCTCTATGATCTTCTCAAGAATATATATTTTCCAATACCCAAGGATTTCCTAATTGCCTCTTCAATATTCTCAAGAATATTTCTATCCTAAAATTTAGGGGTAATTTATAAAATCTTATCCACCATGGAACTCTCAAAATTAGCTCTTTCGATGACTTAAAAGGGGTGATGATGGTTTCATATATAAAGATGCATTTTTTAAAACCATGTCTCCCAAGAAAAAATGATCTTTGACCCTATTTGATTGGAAAATTAATTGAAAAAACTATGTAGTAAAAGATTTTATCTAAGATTTAGGGAAATATTCTTAGAGTTATAAGGGTTTTAGTTTAATTGGTGAGGATGATGGTTTATGGGCCATCCATCAAAGTATAAATCTTTCTAAATATTTGACATCGAGATTTAATCATATAGAATTAAGATCATTCTTTGGATAATTTTGTTAGATTGGATGCCTTCTAATCATGACTGATTAGCCAAAGAAATATTTAGATTTAGATGTATGTTTACTCAATAGTTGTAATTTACTAATACTCAGATTTAGATGTAGACTTAATAAATAATTATAATCCATTATATATAATACAAAATATGAAAATATCCACAACTTATATGGTCTGATCTTGATCCCTAAACTCATCCCCCCTCCTCACAACATTAAAAAAAGATGGATTAGATGCAATCATAATATAGTTTTTCCCCTTCATTTCTACCTTTGATTATTGCTACCAAACATCTAGAGCTTTCCACTCAAGAATCCCCTCTTAGGAGCTTAGACTTATTAATATAATCCACCTCCTATTATACCTCCAAATGTTCCACTTCCACTTCATCCAATATTCTACCACACCCTTGGGGTGGGGGTGCCATCATAGATATAGTGAATATAAAATATATTTTAAATCTATATATGGGGTCCCTATGTAAAAACTAGATATTAATGATCATAATCGGTAGCTATATGAGACAGGGTAGTTGCTAGATATATAGATAGGGAGAAACTTCTTGAACATCATATCAAATCATATCATGTATGTAATATAGGCTAGGTTGACTCTAGCATTAGTTGTGCCTAAATTTTGTGCTTGTTTAATTCATCCTTTAAATTCCTCATTGGTTCTTTTATTCATTTCTTTTCTTCAAAATTTACAATCACCTTCCTTTTCTCCTTTATTCCCAACATCATGTGAATTCTATTATTAGTACCTATCTCATAGGTAGTATTGTAATCACTGTGAGCAATTATTTTGCATTAAAAAATGAACTAGCAATAAAAATAAAGTATTTTTTATATTTTGTAGCAATTATTTTACATTTAAAAATGAGCTACCAATAAAAATAAAGTATTTTTCCATATTTTATGTAGGTAGTATTGAAAAGTTATATTGTATCACTATGAGCAATTATTTTATTTTGAAACATGAGTTATCAATAAAAATAAAATATTTTTCCATATTTTTTAGTTGTGAAATTAATTATAATTTTACAACTTCCATGATATAATAATTAAAAATAATAATTTATTTTATTTATATTACTTAAAATTACACATTATAATAATTGTTTTTTTTTTAATTCAAAATTTATAATACTTAAAAATAATAATTGTTATATAATATGAAGAATTACATAAAAATATTACAAGAGTGAGTGACAGAGACTACTTGGTACTAAAATATTATTGTAAATTTATAGTATAAGAACCTATTCTAATCTTCTAATTATATTTTATTTTACTTTATCCTGACTAGGGTAGTTTTCCCAACACCGCCAATACCACATATTCCCACTTTTTCAATGCTACAACTCAAACTCAAGTTAATTTTTGAATGAGTTCCTTTGCCTTTTCAAGTCCCATAGGGTATTCAACAAAAACCCACTCTTCATACCTAAAAATTGTATTACCCAACTTATTATTATCATACAAACTAAATACTATGTTATTTATGGACGTTTTGAATCATTTTATGTGATATTTTTTTTTTAATGCAAAAATAATAGGAGTTACATATGATAAAGGAGAAGGTTGGATAAGATGTATCTTCCATTCATGTCTATGTAAATGATCATTTCCCTCTAAGATTGCATGGCTGGACTCATGATGAAGGCAACCTTTGTCAAACACCAATAAGAATCGGTATAGCCTTTGTCCAAAGGTATCATTACTTCAATGGCTATTGGGAAGGTAGAATCAATAATTTTTCCCTTTTCCAATAAAATAACAGGTCACATTTTGCAAATAAATTTATAAATATTATCTATCAATGTTTTTCTCACATACACTCCTCTAAAAGTAAGAAAGACATGAAACTTGTTTGACTATGGTGGTGGGTGCTCATACTGATTGCAAATCTCCATTCAACTAAACAATTTGATCCTCTAATATGTATTAGAGAGGAATATTGTCTACAAAATTCTAAATTTTATTTTCTTAAGGTTTGAATAAAAAAATCATGAGTTGCATGTGTTTATGTTAGGGTTTGTTGGAAAAACCAATTTGTTCAAATTATACCCTAAAAGGGACATTAAAGTGGTATCAAATCCATTTTAGGACTAACTATGGGTAGTGATTTCTCTACAAACTCTTCTTCATGTAGGGAAATGATATAAAAATGAAGACAACATTGGAAACCTTGGAAGAGATGTTGCAAGCTATGCAAGAATCTTAAGAAAAACTAATGATAATGGGTTCCAAGGCATGGATGAAGTTTGTAGGGTTAAGCCCTAGACCTCCAAAGTATCTCTTAGAAGAATAAAAAGGACCAACATAAGTGATGAATACTTTATCACCATAAAATATCAAGATTCCCATAAAGGAATCCACCATACAAATTGAAAATGAAGAACCCTCCAAAGAGAAAGATATGGATTCAAATTTACAAAATGACTGGGTAGAAGAAAAGAAAATGGAAAAATCAAGGTCTAAATTCTAAAACCCTACAAAGGAGTAAAGGAATGAGGAAGCCAATGAAGAATTATTGAAAAAGGAAATACCATTAGCTGATTTCCCTAAGAGTTCAATAGAAAAGAAGGCCATAAATTAAATATGGGAGGTATAATTTAAAGATCCACTATCATCAACAAAAGTGGATCCTAGGATTGAAAGGAAACCATCTACCTTACAAAAAAACATGAAAGATGTGATACAGACTCAAAGGAGGTGTGATGATTGGCTAAAAAGAGTGAAAGAGGCAAAGTTAATAGCCATTCAAGTAAGGCAACACCTAAAGAAATTTAAATAAAAGGGTAAGAAATTTGATTATCTTCATAGCGAGGATTTATTGTATCACCATCATACTATGTCCTTACAATAGTTTGATCATAATGATAATCATTCTAAAAATAAGGATAAGATGAAGGGTACTAAATGGAAAGAGGATCTGTTTCAATAAGCGCCTATCCATTTTTTGAACATTCCAATTATTGATCCATTACCACATAAGATGGGTTTTTAGGAAAACTTTGGGAAGGCAATTAACAAGATTAATAGTAGGGAGGAAAATATAACAAAGGCTCCTAATTTATCTAAAGGATATGAGCATTCTAACTACAACCTAAGGAATAGTGGTCATGCCCCATATTTAGTGATCCATACTAAGGCAATTCCAAATTGTTGTCAAAAGGGTCAAAACCCTTATAATTTTAGTTTTGGTTATGGTGGGGATAAAAAAGGTCTATTCCAACTTTGTCATCATTTAGAGAATGGTTCTAAATTTTATTAAGAATCCATAATGAGATGAAACCAAGGTTGGCAAGGTTTCACTTGTTGAATGCAAATACCTCAAAGTGGAGGAACATACACCATACTTTGAACTTCCTAAGGATGAGCCATTGATTGATTTATAGAATATCATGGTGGAGAGACATGTGTTTGAATAAAATATTGGGAATCACAAGGGTATAAGGGTTGGAGGTATCTACACAAACACCATTTCACCAAAGGAGGATGATTTTGTTGTTGTCAATGTAATGTATTATAGTGATAATCATATTTCAAATTTTGTGTTCCATCTTATGTTGTCAAAATATCTTTGTCATCATGAACAACATGATAAAATGGATGATAAGGTAAAGGAGATACTGTGTAATATAGATCACATAAATCTTTTTGATCAAATTCAAAATTGTTTGTGCATATGGGATCCAAATGGTTTGGTGAGGATCAAGGTAAATGTCACTATTAATTTCTCCATCTCTTTCACTTGGCATGTAAAAATAATTAGGAAGAGTCAAGTAAAGTCTTTTTTGTATGATAACAACATGATGAGGGAAGAGTCACTAAAATAGGTTTCATTATTCCTTACACCATGGAGATAAAAAAAATTTCAATGCTTTGCGTGGACACAAGGTAAATCCCACATTTTCATTTTTAGAACACCAATTATATCATAGAGGTTTTCAGCTCCTAATCCATGTACATTTTCTTAGATGGATTCTTCAAATAAAATGGGATGTTGAGTTCATGAATTTTATATCTGGAAGTGAGAAAGATGGATGTTATCATGTTGTTGCAAGCATTGTAACCTAGTTGAAAATTTGTGATATGATTGTAAGTAATAGAAGACATGTTTTATGGGTTTTAAAATATTCTATCATAAATAATTGTATTGCTGTTATCAACATTTTTTATTTTCTACCACACAAATTGGGATAGTCATGAAATAAAATAATTTGCATTTGGGTAAATTTTTAGTCAATAATGGTTTTAGAACTAGCTATAAGATGTAATGAATCTAATATAAAGCATAAATAAGAGATAATACAATAATAGTAATAAACAATAACTGTATATCTAAGATAATAACAAAAATAAATAAATAACTCAAATATGATGAATTAATCTAATAATTCAATATTAATCTGATATTAGAATACACAAATAGCCATTGCTTATATAGATCAAGGTGTGTAAGATAAAGATCAGGGAACTCACACAACACGTGTAGTTCAACTAATATCTGACTACATGAATAGTGGAGTACAACTCCACAGTAACAAGATAGGTGTCCAACCTGTGTAAATAATAAACACAAGTTTACTACTAGTTAAGAAATCTTATTCTATCTAATCCTAAATAGTGGAGTGGAACTCCACTATAACAAGATAGGTGTCCAAGTTGACTACTATCTAAGCAAGCTTATCCTATTTGGTGCAAATTATTAATAAACATAATAAACTAATTACAATAAGTAATTAGTTCACCAATCTAAATAATAAATACAAGTAAATACAATAAAGAAAATAAATACACCAACACCCCCCATAAGTGAAGCTTAGGTAGGGCTATGTATATAAGAGTTTCAATAATGTGTATCCATATTAGGTACTTTGTACAAATAGATGAGGAAAGGAGAAAAATTGAAGGAAAAAAACTCCTCCTCAAAATGAAGGTCTAAGAAACCCCCCTGAAGAACTGATGTCCCCTAAAGAACTAATGTCCCACACCCCCAAAAGAGATCACAAGTGAAGATACTTGCTCTTAGTGAAAGGTTTGATGAAAATATTTACAATTTGCTCCTCCATAGGATAATATTGAATATCAATGATCTCCCCCTAAATCAGCTCCTTGATAAAGTACATATGGATCTCTATGTGTTTGGTTCTCTGATGATGAACTGGATTCTTCAAGATCTAGATACTGCTTTGGTTGTCATAGTAGATGACTTGTGGTTTCCAAAATAGAACACCAAGATCAGTGAAAATATTCTAAATCCAAATAGACTTAGTAGTGGCATTAATAGTGCAATAATACTTAGCCTCTATGATGAAAGAGTAATAAAAATTACTTTACCAACAAATGGGGCTAGATCTAAAGTGAAAGTTGTAACCATAAGTGGACTTACGATCATCATAATCACCAGCCTAATCATAATCTATGTATCCCACCAAGTCTAAACTTGTACCTATTATATAATGAATCCTATATCTGATAGTGCCTTGAATGTATCTCAAAATGTGCTTAGCAAATCTCCAATGAAGCTCATGTGGTGTCTACATAAAGCATGAAACCATGCCAAATGCATATGAAATGTCAAGCCATATATGATTTAGATAGATGAGGTTTCCTACAAGTTGGTGATAAAATATGGCATCAACCAAGGGAGTGAAATAATGAACCTCAAGTCTAAATCTAGATAAGAAAGGAATCAATGCAGGCCTACAATCAACCATGTGAAACTAAGTTAACAAGTCCATGGCATACTTGGGCTATGAAAGTGTAATCCTAGAAGAAGACTATGCTATCTAAATCTTGAGAAATAGTGCAATAGGCTCATGTCTGTCATAAAAAACCTATCATGAAGTGCAGTCTTAACACTACTGATGATGGATGTTGTGTTCCCTATACTAATAAGATCATCAACATAGAGCACCAAGTACAATATTGAATCCTCTTGACATAGAATGTAGACATTCAAATCTGAGTGACATCTTGAGAACCTAACTGAGAGAAGAAATATTTCCATCTTGGAATACCAAGCCTTAAAAGCTTATTTTAGACCATAGAGAGACTTCTAAAAGTGGCATACCAATGAATAATCTTCAACGAACCCTTGTGGTTGCTCCATATATATATCCTCATTAAGATCCCCATGAAGAAATGTGCTCTTCATATCCATATAATGTACAACCCAACCATGAGATACACCAATAGCCAATATCAATTGAATGAAATTCATCTTAGTAACAAACATAAAGTTTTTTGTATAGTCAATGCTTTCCACTTGAGAAAAACCTTTGGCCACTAAGCATGATTTATACTTATCAATATTTCCTTCCACTGCAAACTTAGTCCAATATCCACCTACATCATACTAATTTTCTTCCCTTAGGAAGAGGAACAAGATCCCAAATGTTGTTCCTAATCAATGAGTCATACTCTTCTTCCATCACTAAATCCCACTCAACTATCTTTATGGCTTCCTGAAAAGACTATGGATCAAAATTTATGGAAATGTATGAATGTGGAAGATCATGTTGTGATTGTGTTCTCCTTCTATTTAATGGATCTCTAACAAGAGGGTCTACATCTGCCAAAGTCTATCTATCCCACAAAAGCATCAATGGGCGAGGATCTAGAGAGGTGGAGGAGGAATATGACATATTAAACCTATTGGGGAGGTATTACCTCATCATTCCTATGAATAGAAGAAGTAGGAGTATCATCATCATCATTTCTATTTGATTCTTCTAAGGAAGAAGAATGAGAAATGTTAGAAGACAAGTCTGAAGGACTTTCTTCAAAGTAAAACTTCTCACTATAATAAGCTCATGTGAATCTAGATCAATGAGTTGATATCCCTTAACACCATCAAGATATCCCATAAATATGCAAGTTTGTCTTTATTATTCTAAATCACAATGCTTGTTTGAAGGTATGTGAGCCCATGCTGGACTTCCAAAGACTCTGAAATGATGTACATCTAGATTTTTATTACACCACGCTTCAAGAGGTGTTATCCCCTTTAAAGCTTTGAGGAAATCTATTTTGTATATATGCAGCATAATTAATCACTTCCACTCAGTACTTAGGTACTAATGATTTTGTATGAATCATATAACTTTCCATCTCTTTCAATAATATATTCTTCCTCTCTGATACACCATTCTGCTGAGGTGTGTATGCAAATAAATGCTGAAGATCAATTCCTTCAAGAGCATATAATTGTTCAAACTTATTATTCACATATTCCCTTCCATTATCTATGCAAAGGATCTTGACATACTTCCCAGATTATTTCTCTGCTAGAGCTTTGAGCTCTAGAAATCTATCAAATACCTCACTCTTGAGTCTTAGAAAATAAATCGAAGTATATCTAGAATAGTCATCAATAAATGTGAGAACATAACAAGTTTTACTAAAAGACAAAGTAGGTAATAGACCTGCTAAATCACTATGAACAAGTTTGAGGACCTATGTAGCCCTCCAAGCCTTCCCTTTATCAAAATTATCCTCTATATGTTTTCCTAAGGCACAACCATGATATACACCCCCTAAAAACTGAATATGTATAAGTCATGTAACCATCTCCTACTGACTAAGCTACTATAAATAGTGGTAGTTCAGATGACCAAACTACTCATGCCATAGCTTGCTCACTGAATCAGTGTGTGAGAGCAAAGCTATAGAGGAAGACTGAGGTACAAAGTGGGAGAATGAATAAATTCGAGTATTATTATCTTCTTTTTCCACTACAACTAAGGCATTATCCTCCAATTTTTTGATCGATACAGAATCAAGTGTGAACTCAGCTTTCCTACTAGTATCAAAGTGACTGATTTGGTAGACAGAGAGAAGGCTAGTTGATAACTATGGAACATAGAGGACATCCTCAAATACACCACTATCAACATCAACTATACCTTTTCCTATAACATCTACCTTAGAATCATCACATATGAGAATATGAGGCAAGGAATTTGGTTTTAATCCAAAAAATTATTCTTGATCAGAACCCATATGGTGCGAAACACCTAAGTAAATTACCCATGTCTTGGGAGAATTCGCCAGTACAACTAGTGCCGTAGCTTTCCCTTTCCCTAATTTAAAGGAGTGGAAAAATCCTTTGAAGAGGATTGATTGATGTTATTCTTTTTGAGAAGACCCTTAAGGTCATCAATCTCATTCTTCTAGCAATCTTGTTCACTATGAAACCCTTTTTTCCAACAAGGGCAAGAAGTGCTAGTCCTTTTTTGTGAATCTCCTTTCTTATTAGTAGATTTATAATCTCTTTGTAAGGAAGATTGCTTCCCTTTATTCTTATCTTTCTATGACTTATTCTGATTATTCTACTTCTTTTTACTTGAACTTCTATTTGATGCTAATGTTGAAACTTGTTTATACTGAGGTTGACTTTGTAACTAGATCTTGAGATTTGGATGACTTGATTAGACCTATATCTATTAACTTTTATTCTTTAGCCATTAGAATCTTAGAGAATACCTCAAAGGTGGGCATTTGATAAGATGTGTCCAATGTGAGCCTATGAGTCTAAAATCTAAAGACAAAGGATGAATATTTTGGACCTAATTTGTGTAAAGCATTGAAAATCAATTGAATATTCTTTTTATCAGTTTTACATTCAAAAAGTTGTGATCTAAGATCTGACTTTAGTGATGTAGTCTTGTATTGTAGCATAATTTTTAGGATCCAAACTAATGAGTTCATTGTCAATTTGGTAACCATGAACCTCATCTATTTTGTTAAATAATGATGTTAATTTATTCAAAGCTTATTTTGGAGTTGTACATTTGTCAAAATGGCAATTCAAATCTAAAGATATGTAAGACCGAATGCATCTAATTACCTTAGTAGTTTCAAAGAGAAAGTGTTGTAACTTTTTTTCATCAGTAGGTGGAGTAAGAAGAGTTGTTATGTAAGGCGTATATCCTAGCATCATTAATGCATTCCAAGCATTTTGTTTCCATGTGTTATAGTTGTATGCTATTAATAGTGAGAACTTAGGATTCTCCATGATGCAATTAGAAATAAACCATCACTAAGTAGAAATTAAAGTATAGAATGCACCACAAAACCCCCCTAAATTACTTAGTTTTATCCCACTCAACAAGTATTTTTTTCAACTTTATAATTGAGTGCATTTACAAGACTGGATTATAATTGTTCCAATTTACAAAAAGCTCAATTTGGACCTCTAGTCTAAAATTACAAAAAATATGCACTTTATTAAAAAAAATTCTACACCAATGCGTTGTGCTCAAAAAAATATTAAATTTAAAAAAAATGGGATCTCAATACGAGGTTGTATGTGACATTTATGAGCCTCTAAAGTTGTAGAAATGAGGATGGACAAGATCTACTATAGTAAAACCTAAATTTTGGAAAAATCTAGGAAAAATTGAAAGTACAACATTAAAGAGTATAAAATTTTAAGCTATTTTAAAAAAAATCTCAAAAATGCCTCCTGGTGTTCAAATGGTGGGCTCCTAAAGTTTCTCTATTAAATCTACCTATTGATCTATAAGCCCTACAAAAAAAAAATTGCTTGCACAGTATGTACGATTGTACCTAGGAACAAAACAAAATTGCCTTCTGGGTGACTATGTCCAAATTGGACAAATTTTATATGGATATGTAGGTTTTGATGCATTATAAACACAACCATGAGGTCTATTTTACTTATAGATGATTTGATTTTTAGGTACCTTCCAGATCTGGGTGTGGTGATTCTGGATCAAACCCTGCCAATTTTGCCTCCTATGTCTAATTTGGATAAAATTGTAGATGATTTTGACTATCTCGGGCACTCTAAACTCAATGGTGAGCTCAAAAATTCTCCATAATCTCTAATTTATGCCTGTATATAAAATTAAAAAACCAATCCTATATCTGGATATTTTTCTCTTGAATATTTAGCAATCTACAAATTTAAGATAGCTCTGGTACACTATAAGAATTAGCTACAGGATTTAATGAATCTAATAGGAATCATAAATAAGAGATAAAATATTAATAGTAATAAAAAATAACTATATATTCAAGATAATAATAGGATGAATTAATATGATAATTCAATATTAATCTGATATTAGAATACATAAATAACCATTGCTTATATAAAACAAGGCATGCAAGATAAAGACCAAAGAACTCACACAACACATGTAGTTTAACTAATATCTGACTACGTGAATATTGGAGTACAACTCCACACTAACAAGATAGGTGTCCAACTTGTGTAAATGATCAACACAATATAACTATTAGTTAAGCAATCTTATTCTATCTTACCCTGAGTAGTGGAGTGGAACTCCACTATAACAAGATAGGTGTCCAAGTTGACTACTAGCTAAGTAATTAGTGCATCAATATAAATAATAAATATAAGTAAATGTAATAAATCAAATAAATGAACTAACAAATGGGATGTTATAAACCCCTATAACCTTGTCATTATGTAATTTCATGAAGGGTTTTTAGTGGGACAACTATTATACCATCCTTTCACCTATTGTATATAACATTTCAAGCCCCCTTCTCACCTTGTTGATAATCATAGAAGATTTTCCATATACTATCACACTAATTTTGGAGAAGGGAATGTGAGGTTAGAGTTGTGTTTGGGACAATGTGATTGAGTTTTTAGACATCCATAACTTGAGTGGAGGTTATGAGATGGTTACAAGTAATGAGAGAGTGCTGGATATCATGTCTATAATGCATGAATAAGTGATAATGAGAATCCTCATTTTATTTAATGATTTTGTTCCATGTGCAAGTACAAGTATAAAAAGGGAAGAGTAGCTGAGCTTGTTTCCCACCCAAATAAATGGTGTGGCATATGAGATTGCATCTAAAGATGGAGATGGCACAATGAAGATTGACAAGTTCATGATTAAAAAAGATCTCATTTTGCATGGGAAAAGTCTTTATAATGCTTGGATCAGAAAAAGAACAAAAACATGTGTTTGAATATACACCACTACCAAGGATAGAAGCAAGAATGCAACCTAGAAAATATTTATGGTAGCCTCAAATGACAATTTTTGGATAACCAATAAGAGTGATACAAAAGGTAACTCTCTCAAGTGGTGTAATTTAGGGCAGATTTACATAATGTTTTTGAGTTTTCCATTAAGTGAATAATTCCATCAAGAGTTGGAGAATGGTTTGATATACATCCCTCCTAAGGTAGAAACAAAAATCACCAAAGGAAGATCCCAAGGATCATCCCACTTAAATGTTAGAAGAGTGCATCAAAAGTATGGTGAAAGGGCTCCTAACTTGAATCTTCATGTAAAGGGTCTTCAACAAGGCATGAAAGAAATATGGGATGATGTAATACTACCTCTAAATGCTATAGAAAGTAATTTCATGATATCCGTGAGACAAATTTCTACCATTAATTCCATTGTCATCATCACTAGTAACCAACATATTATTTCAGTCACATTCATATTTGTGAATATGGGATGCCCTTCCACCATAGTTGACAAGGTTAGAATGAAGAGCGAAGATGCCACATTGTAATATGTTTTAGCTTGTCAAGTTATTGATTATTCATCAATTCCTTATTCTAGGACTGAAGTTACAACAACTTGGAAGGGGTTTAGTACAATTGAATATGCAAAGAATATATGTGTTGATGTTTTTTTTGAAGGAAAGAATGAAGATGGTAGGTTTAAGGTAAAGGATGATCTATGATAAAATGAAGTTCTTAAACTTCATAGGCTATCAAAGAACATTATTAGGGAGAATAAATATATGAGCTTGTTTTAGCAAGATCTCTTTCATTTGATAGGTATAAGATCTGGATTATTAGAGCATTATAGTAAATTTCTTCACTTTGTTAGGATGGTATTTGGGCATGAGATCTTGCATTTAATAGAGGGAAAGAAAATTTAGGAAGGGAGGACTATAAAGTCCCCTTTTTAATGTTAGCTTGCTAAGGAGACCTTTGGCCCAATTTGACTTTATGTGAGGTAAAAGGGAATACAACGGGAACTTGGTTCTTTATTCAAGTTGCTAAAAAGTAACATGCTAACAAATCCTTTCTAAATTGAGTTATAATAAAGAAAATGAGACTTCTCTAATTTGATATAAGTCGGTCCTTAATTTAAAAAGTATATTGGAGGGAAATGATTTAAAAAGGGGAAAGAGATTCATTTTTAAGGATCATATTATCTTATCAATTGAAATCATAGGCTTGAGCAAATTTTTCTTAACTTGCATCCATTGGAGATGAAACCCTTCATTGGAAGGCTAATGTAAGGACAAAAAACCTTAACATTTAGTGGGGTAACTATATTTAAAGGTTTACATTAAGCATAAATTGATAGTTTCAAACTTGTAGGGTAGTTTTTTGGGGGAAAACCATAATTGGTAGGGTTTGTGAGTGGAATGCAACTATTGGAGGCCCTTTTCTAGGGAAATGAATCAAATTGAAGGGTTTTTTAATGGATGTAAACCCTTTGGTGACCTTTCATAGGTCAAAAAACCTATTGGAAGAATTAATTTAGCTATTGGGATAAATTTGATGAGGGTTTGAGGAATTTGATCATTCATATTTTTAGTTGGTATTTTATTATAATTTTTAGTCATATATAATATTTATAAAAATCAAATTTGAAGGTACTATATGCAGCTAGATATTTATAATTTTTGGCAAGTAATTTAGTGAATTAAATATTGTATTTATACCTTAAAATTAGCATCTACAAAATTCTAAATTTTATTTACTTAGGGTTTGAATCAGAAAATCAAAAGTTGCATGTGTTTATGTTAGGGTTTGTTGGAAAACCCAATTTGTTCTAATTCGGCCCTAAAAGGGACATTACAGAAAGAGATAAATTAGAGGGTAAAATATAAGGAAGCTAGAATGGATTTAAGAATGATAAATAGGTAAAAATGTCTCTCATGAAGCACCATGAATTTATTTACCCATTTACTGGTGCACCCTTTATGGCATACACTCAAAGGGATTAAAACTTGCTAGGTTGATACAAGAGAGAAAACATCAGTAAATTACAAAGTTTAAAAATATTATGTGTATACACTTTGAACCATGAATCTATCCAAAGGTCCAATTGCTTTCCAACTTGGACCTTCCATATTTGCTTACCCATTAACAACCCATTAAATTACACATTATCGAGCTTTTAGGGAGATATTATTTTGTAAAAATCTTGGACTTATCATGGGTTTGTAAGTATTTGGCCTAAAAAATTCTAATCCATAACTTATCTCTCTTTTCATAGACTTTCCACAATACTTTACATCCTAAGGCTAGGTTCATTTCTTTAAAATATAGGAATCCAAGCCTTCCCCCTTTTTTTGGGAGACAAGTATTTCTCCAAACCACTAGATCGATCATTTTTTTATTTTTTGGTCCATTCTACATAAAGTTTATTTATATGTTATTGAGTGATTTGGACATTGATCCAAACAATTTGAACATTGACATGACATAATTTGGAATTTATTGAAGAGAAGACTTGAAAATTAGTTCCTACACAATGAGTGACAACCACTTACCTTTCGAAGTGGACAATTGCTTCTTAACTTTATCAACCATTGGCTTCCAAACCTCTTACCCAACCCCTCCATTACTAAAGGGCATACCTAGGTAAGTGCTAAGAATATTATTTATAGTAAAACACAAAATATTTTGAATCCTTATTTGTATATCTTTAAATACATTTATAAATTAAATTTTAGATTTTTATAAATTGATTTTTTGTCATATTGCCTCCTCATATTTCACCAAAATTTCTTCAAGAATTAGGGATTCCTCAATTTTGGGTGCACATAAAAGGAATGTATCATCAACAAAATAAAGTTGTGTGAGGGAGTTAATATTTGAGGGTACCTATAACCCATTCATTTTACATGTATCACTCTGACTCTTTATCATTTTGTCCATAGCTTCAACTAGGATAATAAAGAGATAAGGGAAAATGGGATCTTCTTGCCTTATCCCCCTACAAGCTTAAAAATATCCCATAGAATTATACCATTAGTATCCTTTATTTTTTCAAGATTTCATTATTATTTCCAACATTCCTAATCTCCTTTTGAGCATACTCAAATCAGCCATGATAGTTTAATTTATTCCAAATACATTGCCAAACTTATGCTTATTTCATATTTTAACTTCATTATTGATTCTTCAATATTTTTCTAAGGGCAAACCTCTTACAACCTTGATCTTACATATTCCACCATTTTTTCAAGTTTTCCTCAAAGTCTAGGTCTTGAAACCACATAAAATATAATTTAAATGGAACCCCTTCCAAATTTTTATCCTTCTTAATTTCCAAATCTATCAACCAATGGTCAGAGCAAAAAAAAATTCAGAATTTTTGAGTTGAATCTAACATTTACCAACTTTTTATCCTTTAAAAAAATAAATTCAAAATTTCTAAGTTGAATCTAACATTTACCAACCCCCATTCAAAGCTTAAAAGGAACCTATCCAATCTCTCCATAATATTATAAGCTCCCAATCTTCTATTTAACCATGTTAAAATTCCTTCCTTGGGATACACATTAATCAAAGAGAAATTGCTAAAAACTCATTAAAGTCTAAAGCTATAAAGGGTAATATTTAATTCCCACCTACATTTTCATTGGGTTTGAATATGGCATTGAAATTGTTACCAAAAATCCAATAAAACCCTTAATGGGAAAGTCGTATTCTTTCCAAGTTTCACCAACGTTCCTTTTTCTCTTCAGATCCCATTGGCCCATAGACATTAGAGATAAAAAAATCAAGGTCACCCTTATAATCCTCTAAAAAAAACAATTCCATTTATAAATTACACAATGGCAATGGTCGTAAAATCTCTCAATTTTCATAACACTACCAACACTCCAACATTTCACATGGCCTCCTCATTCACCCATTCATAATTCTTCCACAAGCTTCAAACAAACCCCTCAAACTAATTTTTATCTAATTTAGTTTCCTATAGTAATATGAATTCAAGTTTATCTTCATCAATCATTTTCTTACTCAAGCGGCATTTTTAGAGGAGATTAATCCTTTAACATTCCATCTTATGATTTTTATGGTTTCTTTGTGGAATGATTTTCAATTCCACCTCTTATGAAGGTATCTAAGGTCCTTTGATTCCTACTTTCTAGAACTTCCTAAACTTTTAATTAAATCTTCTAGGTTAGAGGTTTCAAACCCATAACACTCTAAGTACCCATACTTAGTCGAGTCTTAGTGGTTGGTGTGGTTACAATTTTACAATAAATATCTAGGACTTTCTTTTTGTAATAAAGTTTTCTTGCTAAAAAATTAACACTTCATTTTGGTTTTAATTAGACTTATTTTGTTCCTTAGTTCCTATCAACTGGATATTTAAAATTTACAAATCAATCTTATTCATTGAGATTGACACCTTCTCATTAAATATCATAGACTTTTCAAGGAAGAAAATAGTTCTATTTTATTTATTTTCTACCTTCACTTGTGAATTAGTCATGGGGGGTTGATTCTCCAAGATATCTTTAAGTCCTAATACTTTTTTTGGGGTTGATTCCATAAATCCCTTTTTAATGGCTTCATGAATCAATCGCTTCAGTGATCAGGAGAAAAGTTACTATCTCCCCCTCATCCTCATCCTAATCAGGGCTATGCTTTGAAACCTAGGGAGTGTTATTCCTTGATTTAAATATTTTCTTACTATAAAATTTCCCCATACTTTTCCTTAAATTATTCCACATCATGTTTGGAACTAGTTTCCCATGATAATGATAATAAAAGCTCCTTTATCTATCCAGGGAAGTAATTTTCATTCTCCACTGCCACGATCTATTTTTCACCCAGGATTTTTGAATGAATGCTAAGGGTCTAGGATTTTGGGCTTGGAAATAATTTATGACCTTAGGCCGAATCAATATACACTTATAATATATAAAAGGTAAACATTCATAGTCTAAATCCTATTTCCATATCTTAGAAGATGAACAATCTACTTAGAGGATGGGTTTACAAAATTCATAAAGACACATATATTGACATAGGATGATAATTATTTATCTAGAGTTACACGTCCAATAGCCAAAAGTTTCCTCTTTGATATTATCAAGAATATATATTTTCCAATACCCAAGGGTTCCCCAGTTGCCTCTAAAATATTCTCAAGAATATTTTTGCCCTAAAAATTTAGAAGGAAATTTATAAAATCTTATCCACCATAGCACTCTCAAAATTAGCTATTTTGATGACTTAAAAAGGGGTGATGATTACCTAATTTATAAAAAGGAATTTTTAAAAACCATGTTCCCCTTAAGAAAATTTGATCTTTGATCCTACTTGATTGGAAAGTTAATTGAAAAAACCATGTAGTAAAAGATCTTATTTCAAATTCAGGAAAATATTATTAGAGTTATAAGGATTATAGTTTAATTGGTGAGGATGATGGTTTGTAGGTCATCCACCAAAGTATAAATCTTTATAAATATTTGACATAGAAAATTAATCAAATAAGACTAAGATCATTCTCTAGATAACTTTGTTGGATTAGATACCCTCCAATCATGATTGTTTAGCCAAAAGAGTATTTATATTTAGATGTATGCTTATGCAATATTTTTAATCTACTAACACTTAGATTTAGATGTACACTTAATCAATAATTATAATTCATCATATATAATCCAAAACATCAAAAATATTCCCAATTTATATGGTCTGGTCTTGATCCCTAAACTCATCCCCCCTCCTTAAAACATAATATGATTCTCCCCCCCCCCCCCCCGCCCCCTTCATTTCTACCTTTGATTATTGATACCAAATATCTGGTTACCAAACATCTAGAGCTCTCCACTCAAGAATCCCCTCTTAGGAACTTCAAGTTATTAATATAATCCACCTCCTATTCTACCTCCAAATGCTCCTTTTTCCACTTCATCCAATATTCTACCACACCCTTGGGGTGGGAGTGCCATCATAGATATAGTGAATAGAATATAAAATCTAAATCTATATATGGGGTGCCCATGTAGCAATTAGATATTAATGAATTTTAACCAGTAGTTATATAGGATAAGTTAGTATCTAGATATATAGATAGGGAGGAACTTTTTGAATATCATATCATATCACATATGTAATATAGGCTAGGTTGACTCTAGCATTCATTGTGCCTAAATTTTATGCTTATTTAATTCATCTTTAAAAATCTTCATTTCTTCTTTTATTCATTTTTTTGCTTCAAAATTTATGATCACCTTCTTTTTCTCCTTTACTCCCAACACCATGTGAATTCTATTATTAGTACCTATCTCATAGGTAGTATTGTAATCACTATGAACAATTATTTTGCTTTGAAAAATGAGCTACCAATAAAAATAGAGTATTTTTCATATTTTGTAGCAATTATTTTACATTAAAAAATAAGCTACCAATAAAAATAGAGCATTTTTCCATACTTTATGCAGATAGTATTGAAAAGTAATATTGTAATCACTGCGAACAATTATTTTATATTGAAAAAAGAACTACCAATAAAAATAAAATATTTTTTCATAATTTTTAGTTGTGACATTAATTATAATTTATGATATAATAATTAAAAATAATAATTTATTATATTTATATTAACTAAAATGACACGTTGTAATGTTTCTTTTTTGAATTCAAATTTTATCACCCCTAAAAATAATAATTTTTGTACAATATAAAGAATAGCATAAAGATATTACAAGAGTGAGAGACAATGACTACTTTGTACTCAAATATTATTATAAATTTATAGTATAAGCACCTATTCTAATCTTCTAGTTATTTTTATTTTACGTTGCCTACAAGAGTGAGAGACAATGACTACTTTGTACTCAAATATTATTATAAATTTTTAGTATAAGCACCTTTTCTAATCTTCTAATTATATTTTATTTTACATTGCCTTGGCTAGGGTGGTTTTCCCACTTTTACAATGCTACAACTTAAACTCAGTTAATTTTTGAATGAGCTCTTCCTCCACCTTTTCATAAAAAACCCACCCTTCATACCTAAAAATTTGATTACTTGACTTATTATTATCATACAGAATAAATACTATGTTTTTTAATGGACATTTTGAATCATATTATATGATAATTTTTTTAAACAAAGATAAAATGCAAAAATAATAGGAGTTACATATGATAGAGGATAAGGTTGAACAAGAGATATCTTCCATTCGTGTCTATGTAAATGCTCCTTTCCCTCTAACATTGCATGGCTGGACCCATGATTTGGCTAGCCTCCCTCAGACACCTACATGAATTAGCATAGCCTTTGGAAAATACATGAATAAATGGCTATTGGGAAGGTAGAATCAATATTTCTCTACATGGCACAGTGTAATGCAAAAAACACCTTACATTATATATATATATATATATATATATATATATGACTATATTAATTACAATAATATTATATTATATTACTAATAACTACAAATATATTATATAATATATAATATTAAAAAGTATTATATAATATAATATTCTATTATAATTATAAATATATTAATATTAAAATATATAACATTTCATTATATATATATATATATATATATATATATATATATATATATATATATATATATATATATATATATAGTAGGACTTTGAAGTCTTATTTCCATGTCGATGTTTGATCAAATTTGGGAAAACTAGTAATATGCAGATTATCCTAAGTGACAAACTACTCTACAACATTAGGAATAATAATATTTCAAATATCAAGTAATCATTGATTTGAAATTTATTAAATTTTAAAACTTATTAAATAAAGAAAGTGCAATAGAAAATTAAGACTTAACTAGAAAACAATGTTGTAGGATGAATCAAATGACTGGATTTAGTGACTTTGAAACTAGATCTATAGCTAAAATGATCTTTGGACAAAAATACCTTAAGGTAGAAAAGAGAGGGGGGACACTCATGTAATCTGTGAGGTCAGTCCCATCCAATAGATAATGAAGATTTTGGATTTTTGGGTTCTAATCACTTTCATTTGTATAACGTGATGAAAGCAAAACATATAAGTTTTATAATCCTACCAGTAAATCCATATTTGTTTCTAGATATTGTATTTTTTAAAAATTAAAGTGTATGTTGATTATGATAATGTAACTAAAAAATTAATAAGTGAAGAGGGGAAGCTTCTTGAAGTTTATTTTTAAGGCTCACAAATTCCTACATAGGTTTCTAGTTCAATAGGAAATAATACTTTCTCTTTGTAAGAGACTAGTCATCCATCTACATCAACACTAAGAAATAACAAGTGTTTGTTGAACCTTCATCCAACTAATCATATGTTGGATCAAAATTATGAGATGAGAATCAAAAGGATAAAATATCATGAAGGTAACTTATTTGATGATGTTTATGATGAAAATACTATGTTTGCATTATCATCTATGACTATGAAATTAGAGATGGATTAAATTGAGAGGAAAGATACATGGAATTTAGTTCAACCTCATTTTAATAAAACATATCACTGGTACAAAGTGGTCTACAATAACAATATTAAAATTGATAGCATTGTTGACAAACTAAAATTTAGACTAGTTACAAAAGGATTTGCACAAGCATATGGGGTTGACTTTGAGGAATTTTATGCACTTATGGCATGTAAAGATACCATAAGAATAATTATTGCTATATATTATTATAAAGGATGAAAAATACATCAAATTTATGTCAAAAGGGCATTCCTAAATGGAGTGATTGAAGAAGTATATGTGGGGTAGCCACAAGGTTTTTAGGCAAAGGGTAAATTGTTGTGGGTATATAAGTTAAAGAAGGATATTTATGGGATGAATAAAGATCCAATATCTTGGTACTCAAGAATTTATAGATGATTATTTGATCAATATTTTTGAATAAGTCCAAAATGAACCAACTCTTTACATAAAACCATCTAGTGTTAATGTTATATATGTCTATCTCTATGTATATGACTTGATCTTTACAGGTAGCTCTATAGAGATGATGAATAGCTTCAAGGAAGCTATGAAATAATAATTTGAGATGACTGATCTTTAAGTTATAAATTATTTTATTTGCATATAAATCCATCAAAATGAAGACAAAGTATTCATTTATCAAGCAAAGTATGTCCAAAATATGTTTAAAAATTATAATCTTCAAGATTCAAAGCCCACATGAACTCTAATTTCAAGTGAAAAAAATGTTATGAGTGAGGAGGGAAGTCCTTCAAATGATGAAAATAAATTCAAAATCATGGTGGGAGTTTGGTTGTATCTCACTGTGACAATACTTGATATCAGTTATGGTGTTTCACTAGTTTCTAGATTTATGGGTAAATTGTCATTCAAATATTTTCAAGTAGTAAAAATAATTTTAGATATGTAAGAGGTATTTATATCATGGTATTTATTTCATACCATAAAATTCATTATGTCTAATTGAATATATAGATTAATATTGAGGAGGATCTCTTGATGACAGGAAGTCAACTTCAGGTTGTTTCTTCAATCTAAAAAGTGGGTTGGTTTCTTGGTATTTAATAAAAAGGCTACCATTGCTTATCCTCTATTCAATCTGAATATACATACCTTAATCAGATTTTACATACTGATTATGGCTGATACGACTCTTGGATGATTTCAAATAGGCTCAACTTGATCCAAACATATTTTTTATGATAACAATGGCAATACAAATGTCCAAGAATATAATTTTTCATGCTAGAACCAAGCACATTGAACTCAAAAAATATTTTATCAAAGATTTGTTAAATGATAAAATAAATTTCATTAGTTTTTTAAGAATTTTTTATCCATTTTCTAATATTATCACCAAATTATTGTGCAAACATATTCATGGAAGTCTAAAGGAAATGATAGGTATTTCACCTCTTTGCATCAAATGGGGGAATGTTGAGTATGATGACAAGTTAGGAACTTAATTATTAGTGTTATAATTAGTTTATTTGTTTATTTATATGTTTAGTAATGTAATTTAATTTATTTATTCCTTTTATTATTTTTTAGATCAAATTTGGATACTTTATAAGAATTTACTTAAAAATAGATGGAATTGCCTATTAACTCTAGTTCACAGTCTAAGTACTCGAATGAGTTCCCAAGAAGTGGGGTGTAATTATAATGAACTATTTAAATGAAATTAAAGTGTATTTAAGTAAATTCATAATTTATAAGGAATTTGGGATGCCATAGTTGGGTAGGTTTCATGATTTGGTGGCTTGTTGAGCAAGACTTCTTGAATGTTGACTTTGTCTTGAATGTAAGTTAACTTTAGTTGCTTCAATATTTGATTTAGTATTATTTTAGAGCTAATTTTGATTAATTAATTGTTAAGTAAATTTAGTTATTTATTTTTCACTCTATTATTTTATTGATATGAATTGTTATGAAAGTTATCTTGTAATAGACTTATTTATTAATAAAGAATTGTGCACAAGAAAATTATTCATTTTGTAAATTCATGTTCCATATTGTTATCTCTGATTTTTTTCTATAAGTATTCAAAAAACAATAAAAACAAGAATATTTTTTTGTTTTTTAAGTTAATAAGTACAAGTTTTGGTTGACAATCTCACTTACAATACAACTAGTTTAACAACGACTGATTCTGGGACAATATTTTTGATGCATTACTTCAATTTTAGACTAAATTATAGATTATTTTAACTCCTTAAATTAATTTAAAACCTTAATATATGACTAAAAAACAAATGTGATGGGTTTGATGGATCACCAAATCCACCCTATGATAGATTTAGGAGACCATCAAATCAGTCTTAGGGGATACATTTGCCCAATATGTGGGAAACAACTTAGAATTTTTTAAAGATAGGATCAGAGATAAAAATAGATAAATTTGTTGAATTATGAAGACATATATAAGGCTCAAAGGATAGAAAGACTAGTGTGGGGTAGGAAATGTTCTAAAAACAAGCAAACATACACGAGTGGATCAAGTGTGGAAAAAGGTAAAAGACACTAAAAAATGGTCTTATGTCAAAATTATGTGTGAACAACATCAATAAATTATTAATCATTTAAATCCCAATCATTACATTAAACATAAAAAAATAAATTATTATATCTAATCATCTGGGCCTTCCTCCTACCAACTTAGGTCATGTGTCACTCAGCTTATAGAAGTAATAATTGTTTCATCCTTTTCCCCCTCTTTTCCTAGCTCACCATGCACCTCAAAATAATATCCATCTCCATCCATTAGGAATATAGTTTCACTATGTGAACCTAATCCCACCATGAATTTGTCCTTATATGGTTCCAATATCATCAACCATAGGGTCTACATGCCTCTCTTTCTCCTCATAATTTTTTAGTATTGATCCTAAAATATTTTTATTAGATTATCTTTATATTTATAGGGTAATTTCCATGTCTTTCAAAAGGTAATGTAGTTTTTTGGGTCACATTTCATTTTAACATTTGAACTGTCTCATTAATTTCTCATACTCAAACTAAGCAATATTTCCTCAATGTTTTCACTGCTACTATCTTTTTTACCTAATCCACCATATATATGTGGCATCCTCATGCCAAACTTGATGATATTTATAGTGTTTCCAAGTTGTTTTTATTGCCATAAGATAATTTATGATCTTCCTTCACTGTGATACATACAAGTCTCATAACCTCTTTTATTTATTCAGGTATCATGTCCATGTTAGTGGTATTTATATATCATTTAGGATAGTTGGTAAGTAAAGAAACCTAGTCACTGCTAGGTGCTCGTATGCCCAAAACTATAATAGTTTTAGTTATCCAATCCCTCTAATGTATATATCATAAATTAATATATAAATGTCCTTAAAAACTACTACAAGCAAAGATATATGCAAGTTCATTATGAGACATACTATTTTAATATTTATATTAACATATTTAGTTATTAACAATGATGGTTAATCATTCCATAAAAATAAGCTCAAAATTTTATGTGATAATTAAATTATGGAGAACACATTATATAATATGTATTACACATAAGGGAATGGTCAAACATAAGATTCTAATAATACTATTGTTAATATTTTATTAAGAACATGAAAAAACACATGTTGGTGATTGGTATAAATATTAAATTTTTAACTCCCTATTGGAGAATATCCAAAGGATCAAACACAATTTTTTTTTTCAACCAATCATTCACAACACATTTATATTCAATAAAGAGCTACATACTTATATAGCTAAAATATCAAGTCTATAAACAAAGAGTTGATTATAACCACTCAAATCATAATGAGTAAGTTGTTTTAGCAACTTATATAACTTACTCTCTAATAAGATCATGCAATAATCACTCAAAACTCACATAATACAATATTATTTTCAAAATTACACCTAATGACTCACACAAAAAAGCATTAAAAAATTAACACAATGTGAGTACTAACCAATATATTCCTAACTCAGTTTATGTGGCATCAAACCAGTCTCAGGAGAAACATATGATTTGTATATGGAAAAAAAAATTAGAATTTTTTAAAGTTAGGTTCGAAGATAAAAAATATATAATTTTTTTGAATTCTAAAGACATCTATAAGGCTCAAAGGATAGAGAGACTAGTGTGGGGTAGGAAATTTTCTAAAAAAAGCAAACATACACAAGTGGATCAAGTGTGGAAAAAGGTAAAAGACACTACAAAAATGGTCTTATGTAAAAATTATGGGTGTAAAACATCAATAAATTATTAATCAATGAACTCCCAAGCATTAAATTAAATAAAAAAATAAGTTATTTTATCTAATAGTCTTGGTCTCCCTCCTACCAACTTAAGTCATGTGTTACTCTACTTAGAAAAGTAACAATTGGTTCATCCTTTTCCCCCTCTTCTCCTAGATCATCATGACCCTCAAAATAATGTTCCTCTCCATCCATTAGGAATATATTTTCACTATGTAAACCTAATGCCACCATGAATTCATCCTTATATGATTCCAACATCATCGGCCATAGGGTCTATGTGCCTTTCTTTCTCCTCTTCATGATTTTTAAGTATTGATCCTCAAATATTTTTATTCGATTGTCTATCTTTCTAGGGTAATTTCCATGTCTTTCAAAAGGTAAAGTAGTTTTTTTGGGGCACATTTAATTTTAAAATATATTGTCTCATTAATTTCTCATACTCAAACTAATCAATATTTAGTAGTTTTCTTGGGGCACATTTAATTTTAACACAAATTATCTCATTAATTTCTCATACTCAAACTAACCAATATTTCCTTAATGTTTCCACTGCTACCATCTTCTTTACCTAATCCACCATATCTATGTGTCATCTTCATGCTAATATTGTGAATACTTGTTTTATTTAATCACGTGTCATGTCTATGTTAGTGGTATTTATATATCATCTAGGATAGCTTTTAAGCAAAGAAACCTAGTCACTTCTAGATGCTCGTATGCCCAAAATTATAGTAGTGCTAGTTATCCAATCCCTATAATGTATGCCTCATACATTAATATATAGATGGGATATTATACATTGACATCATGAGTATATGGTCCAACTCTCTTCCATATCCTATAGTATGCAATGAAGGATATATGAACATGTCACACCACTTTTATTGATCACCAATAGGAATCTTATTAGTATAACCATGTTCACATAGAATCATGGTGCATGTTTGTGAACAATGGTCCTCAATAGAATCCCCCCTCCAATATTATTAGTAGGATAATTTGTTTTAATAGGTTTACCTTTGATTGGAAGTCTTATTATCCTCTGGATGCATCTTATATAATCACTTTCATATCTCTTATCAAGACCCAACATGTACACTTATTTTTATTCCATTATTTGAATGAAGCAGCGAGCATAACATTGTCAAATTATATTTCATAAAAATGTGTTACATGATCTAGACTAGAATCATATCTATATGCTCCCACTCAACCTCACTGAACCCAAATGCAAAGTATATAACCCAAATGCAAAGATATACTTTACTAGAGTGACATGATGTATCTTTTACACACATGTAATACCATTCATCCTAGTAAGCCAAGATAAAAATTATTTGTTTCTGAACAAAATGTATTACAATGTTAATCATTCCACAATGATATAGTTCATTCCATAAGTATACAAGTATACAAATTTGGAAAATAACCCCTTTTTCTAGATATACCCTTTTCATAATTTCAAAAAATCCCTTAAAATAAAGAGGTCAAGCTCATAATGACTTAACAAACTTGACTCCTTAGTTTCCCTTAGGTAATTGAATTGGTGTGTCAGGAAAGGTTGATGATATGTCATGGAAAATGTCTCCCATACCTTAGATTGCAAAATTTAAATGTACAAATTATGTGAGCTTATTGTTTCCACTTTTAATTTATATTTATTGGGTCAAAACCCTAATATGTCAAATGTGTTATTATTTGTTTTCCACTACTTTACACATTAACATTAAATTATAAATGATTACATGTCCAAATTGGTTTGGTGAATTTTACTATGCCATCATAAGGTGAAATATAATATATGATAACAAAGATGCCAAGTGTCATGATCATAATGGACAATTAAAGCTCAAGCATGTCCCCAAAGATTGATGGTATGTGGATAAGTGTACACATTCTGACCGATGGTGTGTCTTAAGTCAAAATTCAATGAAGTTTTGAGATGAGTGAGAGGGTGATAAGTATCACCATCATAGTAACCCTATCATAAATATAACAATATGTAGAGTGAAGGAAATAACCCATTATATAAATATCGATGGACATGATTGATATGCGCAATCAAAATCAATGACATGAGATCAACATTGGTATTTCAATGAAGCTTAGAACAAATGTAGAAGTGATAAGTGTCAAAACCATAGGGAATATAGAAAATCAACCAATGGTGTTTAACCTCCAAGATCAAAATTAATGAACCACATCGATCTGTGTAAATAGATTCAATGGTGCAAGCCTATGTAAAATTTTCAAAGATCTGGACCCAATAAGGCATTGACAAGTGTCCTAGAGGCAACGGTCACATTTCAAAAATTAATAAACAAAATGACATGGAAATTCCATATTGGTATACATATCAATTCAAAATATTTTATGGACCTAAAAAGTCAAAGGTATAAATGTGCAAATCTGAGTAAAATCTATGTCACAAAGCTCACATAACTCAATATATACCACCATTAAATATCTGTAAAGACCATTAGAAAATCCCTAGCATAAAAAAATCCCTAATTTGACCATGTGATCATTGAAAATTATCTAAGGAGAAGCTAATTATCATCTATGCAAAATTAATTCAATACAAAGCTAAAGTGTAGTCTATTAGTGCATAATTTAATAAAATTCATAGCCATGGTAGCTCAAAGAGGTGTTTACAAGGAGGATGTGGAGATTTTTCTGACTACAGATGTTGAGGGTAGGATTTTCAAGGACATAGAGTTTGATTCCACCACTCTAAATATAGGAGACAATAATTGGTCTAAGTTTTTTTGGACCAACAAAGAACAACCAATCATTACAAGAGATGAGGAGAAGAATGTGTTTGAAAAGAGACTATACTACAACATTGTTTCTATACAAATGACTGGTCTACACTATGAATCAGATAAACCTGAGGTACTCCACTACATAGACATTATTTCTACCATTTTTAAGGATGATAAAATAGATAAAAACATGATAATTAATGGACATAATCAAAAGAAGATGTCTTACAGATCTTCCATAGCCTTTGATAACTACTATAAATTGCCCAAACCATAAATAGGCCTAATCTCAATCAACAATTGGGCCAAAGAGAATGATTTAAAGAGCATCCTTAACCTATGACTATATTCTGGGAGCTAAGTGTTTTTAGACTTTTATAACAACATCCCCATTAGTCAATTCAGACCTAGAATAATGATGATTATGACAATGATGAATAGGTTTTGTGGAAATTCAACCACTACATATATAGATAAAATTTGTGTGCCCTTAGTCTATTTCATGGTTGAAAAATAGATCACCCCTTATCTGGGTGAATTAATTAGCATTAATTTAAGTAGATAGATATTTACAATTGTAAAGAGGAATAAAACCCAATTTTATATGATGTCATACCTTTTGGATGCACTTTTTACTACAACCAAGATTCCCAACTTAAGGGAATGGTCACCCAGTGGAACACAAATGTTTTCATAATATTATTCTAAATTGCACATATTCAAGTATAAAAATCACATCCAATTTATTTATGACTATGTTTAACAGGTACTTAGTGAGGCTATAAGTGGTCATCCCATGGAAAGGGTTAGCCTACTCATTAGGAAATATGTTAAAGCTATGGGTGATATCTAGTTATACCTAGATTATATAATCATTAGAATTGAAGGGACTCAGAGCCAACCTCTCAGGCTACCCATCCATTTACCCAATAAGTTAGCAAAGTAGGAGGTAGAATATCAATTATTCCATGGCATTGATGGATTGTGCAAAATCAAGAAGAAAGGGCTCCTCCACAACCTCCCAATAACTATTGGAAGGACTACATTCAAATAATAGGAGAAAATAAAAGCAACATCTAGACGTAAAACATCATTTAAATGAAAAATTAATGAGTTGAGGTAGTGGGACCCTTATATACGGGTAAATAACATTTGAAGGTTAAATAATTAATGTGCCTTATGATCATCATCCTAGTGTTTTTGACCCTGTGTACACAAAAACATCCTCATTCTTTGAGGTCACTAGGAGATTGAAAGAACATAACCTCAAGCTTGAATCTAGGCTAGATGAAAATCATAAAGGAGATTATAGATGGAAATTGGGGCCAAGGTAGTACCACTTAATAATTGGTGCACCTTATAGATCTCCACTAGCTCAATCAGTCTGTGCCCAAATAGAGATATAAGTTGAACATGGGCCAAAGGAGAGAAGGCCTGATGAGATTGCATCTTCAACCCAAGCAGAGGAACATGGATCACCAGTAGAAGAAACTCATATGGTGGCATTAAACCCTAATGAGACCATAGAGGATGCCCTCAAGATGATATCACTAGCTTATGGGTCAGATGATGAAGAAATGGAGGATGTAAAGGGAGAAAAGGAGAAAAATATTGCATTGGACTTAGTTCTTATGGATCCCCCAAAAAGAAAAGCTAAATTAGCCATTATTCTAGTAAAGGCTAAGAAGCCCGAGGTGAATTTCATTCCTCATTTGAGTGAAGTTAACCTCTTTAGTGAAGAGAATTTGATTTATGGGCCACCCATTCTAGAGTGGTTTATTTATGGACCCAAATAACAAAACATACCTACTACACAACACCCTTGGGAAATAATGAAGACTATTAATATCCTATTGCATGAGGAGATCATGCCATGGATCTTGGATCTACAAAATGAAGATGAGAAAAGAATAGATGCTTCAAGAGCACCAAGTGAAGCACACAAGGTAATCCTATCTCTTAAATTAACTCAATCATTAGTAAGAGTCAAATTTGATCCCAAGACAGCTGGATTGCAAAGAGTAATAAAAAAGGTCATGGTTGGTGGAGAATAAATCACTTGCTAGAAATTAGAACCATTGACCACTTTGACTCCAATGGGAGGACAAAGGCTGAAGAAAACTAGATATTTGAGGAAAACGTGCTTGAATTATCCCAATCACAAGAAAAATAATTGTAAGATACCCTCAAAAGCATGTAATAATAGAAAGATAATTTAGAAAAGCTAGTTGTCTTGTTAGTACCAGAAGCTATGATAGAAATGTTTGAAGCATCTTTATATGACATGTTTGGTTCTTTAAAATCAATAAAGTCTAGGCATAATGTGTTGAGCCAATAAATGTATTAACTAAGAGCTTAGTTAACCAATGGTAAAACTCCAAAGGCAAAATAAAGGACTTGATCAATATCTTGATTGAGGATCAAATTCCTAACTTTAAGACAATTAGCTTGGCTCATCTAAACATAGTCATGGGATTACTAGTAGATAAGATCAAAGGTTTGAACACATGGTCCAAGAACTTAGAGAGTCTCCTTGTGGATGGTAAATAAATAGAAGACATGATATAACATATGCTTGGGATCATGATCACCAAACCATCCAAACTCAGTTCCATAGGTCTCATCAATGATGAGGAATTTAAGCTCATAGCCACCATGGTCATGCAAGAAGTGAGAAACAAGGGACAAGGAAGGACCAAAGAAAAAAATACTAGGATCATGGACATGATTATAATAGCAAAAGAAAATACCACTGAAGACAGGAGCATCAAAGAGGCTTTAGGAAGAGATGACAAGGATTTTAGAGGCTTGGCAAACCAAGAAGATTAACTCTACGTGGAGCTTGTGGTCAACTTGAAGATAATTGATGAGAAACATCAAATAGCAATGAAGATTCCATAACAATAATAGGGAATTATAGTAACACAAGGGCCCCAAATTCAAGCCAATTAACTTAGAATATTCTATAGGAAAATTGTATAATATTTGAAAATAGAATATTATTTTTGTAAAGACATGTGCAATTTGTAAAGCATATTGTCTATAGGTCAGTCTATTAAAAGGTGTAATTTTTTCTAGAAAGTTATAGAAAGGACATTATCCTATACACATGTGAAATTGTAATTTGACAATACTAATTGGTATACCTCCTTTGCATTCTATAAAATGGGTATTACCATTTGTAAAAAAGGGAGAGAGTTTTCAAGCCAAAAACTATTTGTAACTTTTGAGTAATTAATATAAGCAAAGAGTTCTACAAAATTTGTCAAAATTTGTTTGTGTCAATTGCTATCATGGCTTCTCTCTCATTTGTCTAGTCTACTTTTGAAATTTGAATGGTCCTTATGAATTTTGGATGTGCATCTTTAAATGCAGAGTTGCTAATTTATGTGAATGCTAGATTAGTTGAAAGTTCTTAGATTGATTTCATTTTCTTTTCTTCTCTTGCATACATACTAATGTTGTTTGCTTGTAGGGGTAAATATTTAAAGTGAATTTAGCTCTTATTCACATCATTTCATACCTTCCTTAGATGTTTTCTTGATGTGTGATAGGATTTGAGATTATGCTACTTCATGTCAGACGTTAGTTAAATGCATGTTCAGATAAAATTTGGACGTTATCATAACATTTAGATTAAAGACTAGAAACATATCTCTTCTCTGCCTTACCCTTCATTTTGATTTTTTTATCAATTCACTTTAGTTTAAATTCATTTTATATATTCATGCTAGTTTAAATTTAGACTTAGGTGTGATCATAACTCACTCTAATTAGCATAAATTATCTTCAATTTCATAGATCAATTTTAGGCCAAGGTTACTCCCAATAACCAAACATTATAAATTTGTGAAACAGTTCATTTGATTTGCCTCTATTCCACCAATTATAGCAGGATTATCACAACAGGTAACTCATGGAATGGACTCTCTGAGTCCAAAAATGAGAAGTGTTTCTTGAACACTCTAAACCACTTGTGATACACTTTTAGGAATTAACAAGGAACAATTTTGTTGGTGCTTGAATGAGGGCCTTAGTTAAATCTTTGTAAATTTGAAACATCTTTTCTCATTTTAGTGAAATATATGTGAATATCAATATATTCTTTATATATTTACATTTCTTTTGACTCAATTATGTAAATATTAGTGATCTTTATGGTTTCAGACCCATCTTTGTGCTTATTTAGACAAAGATAGATGTTCTTTGAAGATTCATGATAAATTGTGGTAAAGATATCTTAATCTTTATGGATTCAATGTGTTTGAGGTTAGTGATAGTTATTTTGTTCAAAGATCGACTGAGTCTTTGAAAATTTAAGTTTATTTGAACTTAGGCATGTAAAGATCATTCATATTTACGTGTTTAGACATATCTTTGAGCTAATTTAGTTAAATATTCATGTCCTTTACCATTATTTATAAATATCTATGCAAAATTTGCTTAATGTGCAAGTCTGATCATATTTCTTTGTAAAGATAAGATTTACACATTGTATTTCAAACAAGATTCAAAGCCCTCAAGTTGTCATTGCCAAGGATAAGGACCAAGTCACATTTAAAGACAAGGGTTCCCCTTCTTTCATTATAAGTTCATAGGAGAACAAGGTGAGATAAAGGTAAGACTAGACTTTCAAAGTCTCAACCAACTTCACTAGTTCAAGGTGCTCATGTGTTCAATCCCTATCAAGGTATGGCTTGGCTAGGTGGTTTTTCAATTAATGTGATAGGTGTGGTACATGAAATTCTTCATAATACTAAAAAATATTTGCATACTTTTAGTCCCAATGGTATTGTAACCGTTGAAGAACACATTAAAAGTTTTAAAACTACTTTAAGACTTATAATTGTTATTCATGAAGATGTAACATGTAGATTTTTTCCATTTACTTTCAAAGATGCTGCATATGAATGGTTCCTTAACCTTGTTGAGAATTACATATCCAGTTGGAATAATTTTAATGACTATTTCATTGATCAATTTGGAAAAGTAATTAGTCCATATGTCCTTTACCAATAGTTTACCATATTCAAAAGAGATTCAAATGAATCCATAAGATTATTCAATGTTAGATTTCAGAAGACATTTAGCAAAACCATAGCTCCTTACAGACCTAATGAGGCTTTAACTTTAGATATCTACAAGGATTCCCTAGATCCCATGACTTTTGTGTTTCTTAAAATATTTGCTTAGATCATTAACACATTAGCCTTAGCTTATGCTAAATCTATGATCATTAATGACCAGATACAACCCCAGGATAAAATGGAATATGATATTCCCAATATTAGTCCAAAATTTCCCATTCTAAATGTCGTTCCCAATGCTAATCAAAATATGCCTACCCTAAATCAACTTTTAGTTTTGAAGAAATTACCTTTGAGCCATGCACACCCTAGTCAAATCTTAGGATTATTGAATAATGTTACAAATGGATCTCATTCACAATACTAAAGAGCTTTATTTATAACCACTGGAACTAGTAAAACTCAAGTTCATAATTCTAAAGCCCCAAAGAATGATAATGACTCTATCTTGAAGATGGTTCAAAAGCTAAGTACTGATTTTCTTCAGCTACAAAAGCAAGTTGGAAATACTAGGGAGAAATCTAATAGGAACATATCTTTTCAAAGGTTTAATGGACCTATAAATAGGTTCTAAAACAAAAAAAATAACCATAACAATGAGTCATCTACTTACAAAAAATTTCTTGACATAAATCTTAGTGATGTTACTTTACCAGATTATTGTAGAGTTCATTGTACTTTAAAATATGAAAAATTATATTATCTAGAATTTTGTAATGCTTTTGAAGCTTTTCAAGAAGAATTAGATACTTTTGAAGTTGTCCCTAATAAAGACAATGGTGTAGGTGCATCAAGTTATTCAAGATCAACTAAATCCTCTAATTCAACTCTCATGGTAGAAACATTCAAGTTCCCACTTTAATAAGAGAATGAGCCTGAGGATATTCTTGAAGAGATTCATTATTTTCAACAATATATAAAGAAGACTTATCCTTGAAGAAATAGGGAACATAAACAACCTTTGATAATCTCAACTCTAGTAAATAACTTTGATACTCATCTTGATACTCCATTAGACAAGAATCCAAAGCCTCCTAATGGAAGTACCTCTAAAACTAATGTTGATTCATCTAATAAGACTAGATACAATATAGTTGAGGACATGAAAATGATTAAAGCTAACATTAATTTGCATGAGCTTACTCAGATTACTAAGCAAAGAGACCTATTATTAGAATTTTTATCTAATAAGCCTAACAAACCACAAAAAGTTGCACATGCTAACATTGTAATACACAAAAGCAAGGTAGATGTCCCACCTTTCTTGCTAACAGTCAATATTTTTGGTAAGAATTTTCATAATTTCTTATTAGATTTTGGTGCATCTACAAATATCATGCCTATAGGTATTTGTGAACAACTTGGTTTGACTCTAATTAAATATAATAGAGTTATAACTTAATTAGATAAATCAAGATTAAAAGTAATTGGTGAATTGTTGAATGTTCACATGCATATTTATTCTAAACCAAGGATCCAACAATTTATAGACATCTAAGTTGTATACAACCCTAATGCTTATGGGATGCTATTGAGTAGAGATTGGACAAGGGCTTTATATGATTACATGTCAACTGACTATTCACACATGTGGTTTCCATGATTTTTTTTTAAAATCAGATCAGGATAGAGAGGGAGCCTAAGATGAAGCAAATGATTACTAAATACAATGCAATTGATGAGAGGGTCAACATGGTTAACTCAGATTTGGGTGTTTACACTTTTGACACCCCAAAGGTATGTGACTCTAAAACTTCTCATGCTAGGCCTAGATTATGGAATTTATAATTTGATGGTGTTAGAAGTAAATCAAGTTCTATAATAAGAGTGGCATTAATCAACCCCATTGGGAAAAATTATAATGCCTCTTACAAACTTTAATTCCCATGCACTAATAATTTGGCAAAGCACAAAGCACTTATTATGGGATTTTGATTTGCTATTAAACATAAGGTCAAAGAACTATTAGTTTATGGTGATTCTAAACTAGTAGTTAATCAGGTCAAAAGTAATTATCAATGCAAATTATCTTATATTAAGAAATATAAGTTTAGAGTGTGGGACTTAATTGAATGTTTTGATGATTTTAACATTGTGTTAATCCCTAAGGAAGAGAATAAGGTTGTTGATGAATTTGATTCAGCTACAACCAACCTTATGCCCAATCAAATTTCCAAGATGTAAAGCCTTACCATTGAATTAATTCCCTATCCCTCAGTCCTAAATAATGTTAACCATTTTCAAGTTTTTAGTGATGATCAACAAATCATAGACTTCATGACTAGCTCAAGAGTATTTGAGGCTCACATCATTGTGAGAGAAATGAGAATACACTTGATGATGATAAATTAAAATACAAGATTGATGACAAGATTATTCAGTTGAATGACAATAAGATTCCAAAATAATTGATTACCCTAGAAATATTGTTTAATTCAGACAAACTAGTTGAGACTATCAAGACCCCCAAGGTGAATGGGAAAGACTACAATATAGTTGACCTAGGTTGCCAAATTCAACCTCAATTGGTGAACATTGATAAATCCTGCACAAGTATAAAAAATAAAAGAGCCAAAGATTTTCTGACCAAGTATAAACATGTAATAGCATGGTTTTATGATGACTTAAAGATCTTTTATCCTAGAGTCATAACTCATACCATACCTCTAAAAGAACCCTGTAAACCATTTAGATAGAAACAAAGGCCAATCAACCTTGTCCTAAAACCATTGATCTACAAAGAAGTCAAGAAGTTATTAGATTCCAAAATTTTGTTTCCCATTAGACACTCTACTTGGGTAGCTAACTTAGTGTCAATCAGGACGAAAAATGGAGAAATCAAATTATGCATTGACTTTAAAAACTTGAATAGATCATTTGAAAAGGATAAATATCTTATAACCTCTCTTTACCAAGTCATAAAAAATATTTCTGGTTTAGCTATGGTTTCTTTTCTTGATGGATTTTAAGGTTATGACTAGGTACTTATGAATAAAGAGGACATAATGAATACTGCATTTACTACTAAGTGGGGCACTTTTGCCTAAAAGATAATGCCCTTTAGACTAATCAATGCAAGAACAAATTTCAAAAGATCTATGGACCATGCATTCCAAGGCCTCATAGGTAAGTGTATCATTATATACATATACGATCTAAATATCTTTTCTAAAAATAGGAATGCCAACATTATGCACTTGCAACAAGTATTTGAGAGATGCAAAAGGTATGGAATCTCCCTCAATCCTAAGAAAATATTTTTTTGTATAACTAAGGGAAATTTACTAGGACATTTTATAACCAAGGAGGGGATATCTATAGACCCTAATAGATTAAATTCAATATCAAAGATAGAACCACCTAACAGTAAGAAGGAATTGAAGTCTGTCTTTGGTAAAATCAACTTTATGAGAAAGTTTATTTCTGGTTTTGTAGAGATTATAAAGCCATTGAATGACATGTTGAAGAAATATGCTAAGATCATGTGGAATGAAGAGACAAGAAAAGCTTTCAAGGACATCAAAGAAGCAATTGGATAAGCCCCTATGCTGATAAGTCTAGACTTTACTAAAGACATATATATATATATATATATATATATATATATACATTTGCTTCTAATCATATTATAACTATTATTCTAACTCATAATATAGATAAATGTGACCATCCTATTGCATTTATGAGCACTGATTTTAAAAATGTTGAGTTGAACTATTCTCTTATTGACAAATAAGCATTTACTTTGATCAAGACAATAAAGAAGTTTTGACACTATATTCTTAGGAATAAAGTGCATGCAATCCTGCCAAACCCTACCACTAAGTTTTGAACTTGGAGAAAGAAAAGGTAAGTGGATGTCTATTCTTCAATAATATGACCTAGAGATGAAGACTACCAATTTGGTAAGATGTCAAGGTCTAATTCAATTAATTACTAATACTAATCCCAAGCTAAGTGTTATGTAGGTTGATTAACAAAGTTTTCAACCCAATGATTGGTATGATCCCATTATTCATTTTATAATAAATGGATGTTGTCCTTTAGGGTTACTTAGAGAGAAAAAGAGAGTTTTAATGCTCAAGGCAACTCATTTCCAGATCAAAGATGGAGTAATTTTTAGAAAGAACTTGGAAGGCATCTATCTAAGGTGTGTGTCCAAAGAAGAAGAAACTGAGATCTTGAGCACTTTTCATGAAAAGCTGGGAAGTGGACATCCATATGGAAAGACAACATCCCACAAGATCCTTAGGGATGGTTATTAATGGCCTATTATTTTCAAATATGATCGTAAACATATGAGAGAATGACATTCATGTTAGATATTCAACTTTAAAGAGCCCAAGATAGCCATGCCATTGAATCTAATCATCATTGATAAGCCTTTTACTCAATGGGGATTAGAATTTATGGGGATCATTAACCCCAATTCCTCTAATGGTCACAAGTATATTCTGACTACTACTGACTACTGCACCAGAAGGATAGAAGTAGTAGTAACCAAATAATGCAGGATTAAAGATGTGATAAAGTTCTTAGAAGAGAACATATGTACAAGATGTGAAACACCAGTATCTATAGTTTGTGATAATGGATCTGATTTTATATCCATTGAGATGATTGAGTGGGCATATGACAACAACATTGTCCTCAAGTTTTCATCAAACTATTACCCTCAGGGCAATGGAGTTTTTGAATCTACCAATAAAAAAATAATGAAAGACATCAGGAAGTCTATTGATGACAAACCAAGATCATGGCACACATTACTCAAGTATGCCCTTTAGGCTGATAGAACAAGAGTCAAGTAAGCTTTAAATGCATCACCATTTCTACTATTATATGGTCAAGAACTTGTATTCCCCATCACATTCTATATTTTAACCTAGAAGTTTATGCAAGAGTACATGGAAGGAGAAGATTAGGAGTTTACAAGTATAAGGTTACTTGACATTATTCAAATGGAAGATGCAAGGGAGGAAGATTTTACCAATTTTAGTAGGCATCAAACCATAATGAAGAGATGGTTTGATAAATGTTCCAAAATTAAGGTGTTTAGAGAAGGAGACTTGGTTCTTCTTTGGGACAAAACATCTAAACCTAAAGCAAAGTATGGAAAATTCACACCTTTGTGGATTGGACGCTATTAGATTGTGGAGATACTAGGAGATAACACCTTCAATCTCAAAGACTTGCAAGGAAAAGAATTCACATTACCAAAAAATGGGCAATTTCTCAAGCACTACTTCTCTACTACTCCACGACAAGTCTGCATGGAGTAATATCTAAGACTAGTTATGGTTAGTGTAGGTAGGCTTAGATTAGTTTCTTTCCTTAATGTTTCTTATTTATACATAGTGGATGTAAATATTTGTTTGCTTATTTATTTACTTGTGTTTTTTCTTTCCTTTGTTCCTATTCATTGTTTTTAGTAAGTCTTTTCAAGATAGTCCACAAGCTCCAATGCATGTAATTGCTAAAAAAACAACTCCACAAATTAGGAATGTGCATATGACTTCTTCGAATAGTTGATCATGGATCCTGAAATATGAGCCTGATTTTATAATTTAGAGAAATTGGTAAGGATTGGTATCTATATTGGTTATTCCTAAAATCTTAAACCTTGTTCTCGATCCAATTCTGATTTTGATAAGTATTGCTTATGTAGGATGAAGTTTGAACTATTTAGACAAAGTCATGTTTGCACTTAAAAAAATGTTGATTGTTTGGGACAAAGTTTACAACCAAGTATGATTGTCTTAAGATCAAATGTCTAACCAAATCCCAAAAACTAGATACTTTAGTTCCCAACCTTTGTTTGAAAGAAAAAAATATCTAAAAAATACAAAAAATAAGAGCTTCACTGTAGAATTAAAAATCTTTCTAATCAAATGTGATTCTAGTGATCTCCACTAGGGTTATGGATTCCTAGCTAGTAGTGGAGCAAGGCCTTGAGTGGATCCAAAGGTATCTCTATCGATGCTATGGACACCTGGCTAACAACATAATAATGCCCAAACCTTTCCTAAGCTAAAGCATGATTCTTAATAAACATATAAATATGCCATAACTCAATGTTAATGGTCAAGGTCATGAATCTGGAAGTTGTTCTCTATAAACCCCATGGAAATCAATAAGTGGAATCAAAGCACACATACAACATGGATATGTTTTGATGTTGATCCTAATTCTAAATGTGTGAGACTTGTATTAATTATGGCTTGATCTTAACTATTGTACTTGATCATGTGGAATAAGTAGACTAGTTATTAGTCTAAACGAGAGTCCCTAAATTCTAACAAATTACTATGTTTCCCATAGAATTCACCATTTGTTGAGGTCAACATACTCCCATTTCTAAAAATGGGGACCTTTGTTTCAAAATTTTGCAAATTTGTGCTTTAAATTGAAAATGCCACTTGATCAGAATGCTTTATTTTTGAAGATCATCCACACATGGTTCTCATTTAACTTAATTGAAATGTTTCTATTTGATCCTTATCTTATTTTGCTTGGGGTTACTAATGGTTGTCTCTTATGTTTACATGTTGTAGATTTAATGTAGTCTCAACATTGTGAACAATGTCTAGGGTTTTGAACTCTAAGGATAAATTAACCCTTTGATTAGTCATTGGTTCTTAAGTGTTCAATTGAATTCATGTTTGAGCATAAATAAACCCTTAGTCTAATTCTTTAGCCTAAGCCTTTTAAATTTGAATTCAAATTTATGCAGGTATTTTTATTTAAATTTTTTTTGAATGCTTTATACTTAGCTTATATTGTATCCTAAGGTCTTATTTGTGTTTATTAACACAAATAAAACCTTAGTCTAAAATGTTAACACTAAATTTCTTTATATCCCGAGACTCCTTAATTCTTTATTATTTTTTTGGACTAACTAAACATAGGGTCCCATTTTATTGCATCTTAAAACATAGCTTAAAATTTTATCCTAAGTTTTTATCATGTTTATCAACATGAATAAAACTATAGTCTAAAAATTTAGTCTAAGTTACATATATGTCCTAAGCCTTACTTGTTTTATTTTATTGTCTGCAGGATCAATAGTGTACATTTGCTTAAGCAAGGATGATCTAACAGTACGTGTTAAGTCAAGACTTCAATGGATCTCTAAGACAAGTGAGAAGGTGACAAGTGTCATAATTTTGGCAAAAGAATAATGAGAAACTAATGGCATTCAATTCCATAGATTAAGATTTGATGGAGCATGATTGATCATCCAAAGATGATTCGAGGGTGTGTAACAAAGATTGAAAAGTCAAGGCCCAATGAGCAAGCACAAAGATGCCAAGTCTTATGATTGAAATGGATATTTAAGGCTCTCAAGCATGTCCCTAAAGATCAATAATACCTAGTTGAGCATACACATTATGATTGATGGTGTGTATTAAGTCAAAACTTCAATGAAGCTCCAAGATGAGTGAGAGGGTGACAAGTGTCACCATTATGGGAACCCTATCATAAATCCAATGGTATGTAGAGTGAAGGACAAAACCCATTGGATAAATATCAATGGAGTGTGATTGATGTATGCAATTGAAATCAATGGTGTGATATCAATGTTGACATTTGAATGAAGCTCAAAATGAATGCAAAAGAGACAAGTGTCATAACTATAGGGAATATATCAAATCAACCAATGACCTTCAACCTCCTAGATCAAGATCAATGCACCACATTGATCTGTGTAAGTAGATCCAATAGTGCAAGCTTATGTGGACTTTTCAAAGATTTGGACCAATGAGGTGTTGACATGTGTCCTAGAGGTAATGATCAAATTTCAAAAATTAATAAACAAAATGACATGGAAATTCCACATTGGCATACACATCAATTCAAAAGATTCTGTGGATCTAGAAAGGTAAAGGTATAAATGTGCAAATCTGATCAAAATCTAAGTCATAAATCTCACATAATTAAAATAGATGTTGCCATTAAATCTCTGTAAAGACCTTCATAAAAACCCTAACATAAACAAAATCCTTAATTTGACCCTATGATCATTGCAAATGAGGGAGAAGTAAATTGTCATCTGTGCAAAATTAATTCAATACAAATTTGAAGTGTAGTCCACTAGTGAGTAATTTAATGAAATTCATAGCCATGGCAGCTCAAAGAGGTATTTCCAAGGAGCATGTGGAGCTTTATTTTACCATAGATGTCGAGGGTAGGATTTTCAAAGACATAGAGTTTGATGCCACCACTTTAAATACAAGATACAATAAATTGTCTAAGATTTTATGGACCATAAAAAAATAATTATCCATTACAAGAGATGAGGAGAATAACATGTCTTCAAAGAGAATATACTACGACATAGTTGCTATACAAATGACTAGTCTACACTACACAATGGCTAAACCTGAGGTACTCCACTGCATAGATATTCTTGCTCCCATTTTAAAGATGCTAAAAGAGATAAAGGCATGTGAATTAATTGATATAATTAAAATAATATGGCTTAAAATTTATCCCATAGCCTTTGATAACTACTAAAAATTTCCCAAACCATAAATAGACCTAATCTCAACCAACCACTAGGCCAAAGAGAATGATTTAAAGAGCATCCTTGCCCTATGGATGTACTCTAGGAGCCAAGTGTTTTCAAACTTCAATAACAACATCCCCATTAGTCAATTCAAACCTAGAATAAGGATGATTATGATAATGATGAATAGGTTGTGTGGGAATTCAACCACTACATATGTAGATAAAATTTGTGTGCCCTTAGTCTATTTCATGGTTGAAAAACAAATCACCCCTCCTCTAGGTGAAGTAATTAGCATTACTTTAAGTAGATAGATATTTGCATTTTTAAAGAGGAAGAAAATACAATTTTATATGATGTCATACCTTCTGGATGCCCTTATTACTACAATAAATATTCTTAACTTGAGGGAATGGTCACCTAGTGGAACACAAATGGTTTCACATTATTATTCCAAACTACACATATTCAAGTATAGAGATCACATCGAATTTATCTATGACTATGTTAATCTGGCACTTAGTGAGGCTATAAGAGGTCATCCCATGGAAAGGGTCAGCCCACTAATTAGTAAATATGTTGAAGCTATGGGTGATAATTGGTTATACCTAGATTGTACAATCATTAGAATTGAAGCGACTTAGAGCCAACCTCTCAGGATACCCATCTATATACCCAGTAAGTTAGCAGAGTAGGAGGTAGCATATCAATTATTCCATGGCATTGATGGATTATGTAGAATCAAAAATAAAGGACTCCTCTAAAACCTCCCAATAACTATTGGAAGGACGACATTCAAATAACAAGATAACATAGAAACAACATCTAGACATAGAACATCCTTTAAATTACAAATTGATGAGCTGAGGTAGTGGGATCCTTGTCTAAGGGTTAAGGAACATTTGAAGGTTAAATGGATTAATGTACCTTATGATCATCATCTTGGTGATTTTGACCCTATGTACACAAAAGCATCCTCATTCTCTAAGGTCATCAGGAGATTGAAATAACATAACCTTAGGCTTGAATCTAGGCTATATGGAAATCATAAAGGAGATAACAGATGGAAATTGGGGCCAAGGTAGTACCATTTTCTAAGTGGTGCACCTTCTAGACCTCTACCATCTTAATCAGTTAGTACCCAAATAGAGACACAAGTTAAACATAGGCCAAAGGAAAGAAGGCCTAAAGAGATTGCATCTTCTTCAGCCCAAGTAGAGGAACAAGGATCACAAGTGGAAGAGATTCATATGGTAGAATTAGACCCTAATGAGACCATAAAGGATTCCCTTAAGATGTTATCACTAGCTTATGGGTTAGATGATGAAGAAATGGAGGATGTAAAGGGATAAAAGGAGAAATAGATTGCATTGGACTTAGTTCTTGTGGATCCCCTAAAAATAAAATTTGAATTGGCCATTATTCTAGTAAAGGCCAAGAAGCCCAAGGTAAATTTCACTCCTCCTTTGAGTGAAGTTAACCTCTTTAGTGAAGTGAATTTTATTTATGGACCAACCATTCTAGAGTGGTTTATTTATGGACCCAAACTATAAAAGGTACCTATTGCACAACACCCTTGGGAAGTAATGAAGACCATAAATATCTCAGTGCATGAGGAGATCAAGCCATAGATCTTGGATCTACAAAAGGAATATGAGAAAATAATGGTTGATCTAGGAGCACCAAGTGAAGCACACATGTAAAACCTAGCTCTTAAAGTGACTTAATCATTAGTAGGAGTCAAATTTGATCCCAAGATAGTTGGATTGTAAATAGTAATAAAAAATAAGGTCATAATTGGTGGAGAAGAAATCACTTTCCAAAAAGTATAACCCTTGACCAATCAGATTCCAATGGGAGGATAGAGGCCTGGAGAAACCTAGATATTTGAGGAGAATATGCTTGAATTAGCCTAGGTAAAAGTAGAACAATTGCAATCTACCCTCAAAGGCATGCAACAATAGAAAGATAATTTGGAAAATTTAGTTGTCTTGTTAGTACTAGAATCTATGATATAAATGTTTGAAGCATCCTTATATGACATATTTTTTTCTTTGAAATCAATAAAGTCTAGGTAGAATGTGTTGAGATAACAAGATGCAAAAACCAAGAGTTTAGTTAACCAATGGCAGAACTCCAGAGGCAAAATACAGGACTTGATCAATATCTTGATTGAGGATCGAATTCCTAACTTCAAGGCAATCAACTTAGCTCATCTAAACACAGTCATGGGATTACTAGTGGACAAGATCAAAATTTTGAGCACATGGTCCAAGAACTTGGAGAGTCTCCTTATGGATGGTAAATAGATGGAAGATAGGATAGAGCATATACTTGAGACCATGATCACCAAACCATCCACACTCAGTTATATATGTCTCATCACTAATGAGGAGTTTAAGCTTAGAGCCACCATGGTTATGCAAGAAGTGAGAAGCAAAGGCCAAGGAAGGATCAGAGTAGACAATAGTAGGATCATGGACATGATTCTGACAACAAAATAAAATATCAGTGAAGCTAGGAGAATTAAAGAGGCTTTAGGAAGAGATGATAAGGATTTCAAAGGCTTAGAAGACCAAGAAGATAAACTCTTCATGGATCCTATGGTCAGTTTGAAGCTAATTGATGAGAAACATTGAAGATCAATGAATATTCTACAATTAAAACAAGGAATTTCAACAACACAAGGGTCCCAAAGTCAAGCTAGTTGACTTAGAATATCTTATATTAACATTGTATAGAATACCCATACAATAAAAAAATGAATACATTTTGGATGAGGTACATAAAGAAGTGTTATACACCCATTCTTCTAGTGGAAACCATTGAACCAAACTCTCCTATATTTGGAGGAAAAAATAAAGATAACCATCTGAGTGCTTGTTGACCACCTTAATTTTTCCATAAAGTTGGGGATGGTATGACAAGCTATGAGCTAACTATTTGCCCAAGCATGATAATAACTCAGTCTAAAAATTACTCATAAATATAATATCACAATCACTTAGTATGATTTTAGGGATCCAACATAGCTTCTAAATTTTATCTGTAGAAGTTTTTGTTACTCTAATTGTTACAAATTAAAGTGACAAGGGACACAAATTGACATATTTAGTGAGTCTATCCAAGAAAAACATGATTACATTTTTATCTTCAAAGTTTGGCAACCCCATGATGAATTTAATTGATATTAAAGTGCATTTTTCAATTAAAAAAAAAATCCATAGATAGTATACTTTTGGAAAGACTCATGATATGTGGATCTAGTATGGGTTCAAGGATAACTAAAGACTATGCCTCAAGACTTTTACCCATGATTACATGTGCATAATTAAGATATGTTAAATTAATATATACACATAATCTATGATAATGAAGGTAAAATGACCACCAATATATTAAGATAAGATATTCATATGGGCAAAGGTCCTCTTCACATGAATAATACAGTAGAAAATAATTTTGAAGATAATGTATTCATCCATGCCTTATATATTCTTATTGTTGATATGAGTAATACCCACCCAATAGGTTTGATAGGAAAATAACTCTCACTTGAATGATCATTCAAATGACCCAAAGCATGACTTGAATAAATTTAATTTTATAAGTAACCACATGGTGGAATAGAGGCCAAAAAAAGAAGTTGTTACTTCTGAATATCATGTTTCCCTATCTACTAGCTCCACCTAAATAATGAAATAATGAATCACCAAGATGGATATTCATAGTGATGTTATTGTATTGAGACTATCTTGGTCCAAATAAACATAAAAGGAAGACAAAGCAAGTCAAAAATGAAGATTTTATGGAAAAAATGAGGGACATCTCCATATATTGATTAATTGTTGAAATATATTATGTGGTGTGAACTAATTCCTTCCTATCTCTAGTTTTTACTTAGATATAAACAACCATGGTGTAGAGTCTAAGAAAACTAGATTGAAAATATGATCCTCATATCAACCTATTAAATTTTTAATTATGATAAATTACGCAAGCACATTCATTCACAAATAAAGTTAGAGCTTAAATGGGAGACAATGACAAAAGTAGGGGCTATGTAGGAAGGTAAGTGGATGGGAGAAGGGAGAAATGGATGGATATGGAAGGCAAAGGAGGGAGATATAGGTTGGGAGACAAGGATCACCTCAAATGGGCATTTGGGGACAAAGGATACTCCTAAATCATTTATGGAGGTGATTTGGAATCATGGTATCCATTATAAAAAATAAATCATAATAGGAAATGTAAATTGAGGTGGGCATGATCATTTAGTTTCCTTATGCATTTTAGAGGTGATGAAAATCCTTTAAGCCCACTATTTTGGGTAAGTAATTTTATTAACATCATCTTACATGATGAGTAATGCATTATGTTTTTATTTATGGAATAAATTGTATGATTTCAAACACCTAAATCCAATCCAACTTACCCATACTCCTAAAAAAAAAAATTGTTTGCATTATTAAATAAGATTTTATTTTACATTTAATTCTTAGCCAATATTTATAATAATGTATGTTTTTTAAAATTATTGTGAGAGAATTAAATTAAAATTAAATATTATTTTTAATTATGGGAAATGTTAAAAAATTCACAAACATTTTTGACACAAAAAATCTCACTCAATTTTTTGAAACTTCACACTAATCATTAGGAAATTGCACTTCTCATCTCTATCCTAAATGGAACACTATAACTAAAAAATAATAAGGAAAATAATGTGTTTTAAATCTTATATTATACCATGAAGCCTTCATTTTTTTCAAGCCCCTCAATGGTGTACAACATCATTAATAACACTCCAATAATTGAAGTAATTTATTTGCTAGGAAAACTAGTGCAATGCAACATGTCGTTAATATGAATTTAAGTGCTACAATGAATTATCTATAAATTCTTGTTTTATTTATCTATTGTTCTTGAAAATATTACTTAAATCATCATGATGATAAATTATATATTCTTTTTAGTCGATCTATTCAAATGCCTCGATGCACTAAGATGCTTGTGTATTTATAGATTACTCAAATTCAATTTAGGGCACTATTTCTATGTGAAACAACATCAAATGGTTGAAAAAATAGAGCAAGAGGGGACCATGTAATTAATTTACATAAATAGATTAAGCAAATTCATGGCATTGGAACACAATTATAGATATCAAGGGGAAAAAATAAGTATAACTTGCAATAATAAAATAAGAAGAGAAAAGATCCACACAATATAATTCAATCAAATAAGATATATATATATATATATATATATTACTGATGTTCCACTTCGAGGGAGAAACATCCACAAGCTTATAATAAGAACAAAATTCATAATATGATGCTCCTATAATAATCACTAACTCCCCAAAAAAAATTAACTCTTCATTAATCTCTACTAACTTAGTTTGGGCTGAAACTCTTTTTCAAATGACCCTCTTCATGTTTAGGAAACATGAAATACCATATATATTTTTCTAAGTAAGATAACTCCAAGTCATGATTACACTATCAATATTTTGTAAGACTTTAAAGGAACCATAATACATAGGCAAAATTTTGGCATCTTTATTTTAATTTTTTGAGGACATTTTATTATATGGTTGTAACCACACAAATTCCCAATCTCCTAATTAAAAATATATTTTAGTGTAGTGTTAGTTACCTTGCTACTTCATTTAATTTTGTGTCATTATTAAGTTCTCTATCATTGAGACTAAAAAATGCATCCTACTCACATTGAATGTCTTCTTTGACTACCAAAACCATTTGTTGAAACCTCAAGCAATTGGTACTAAATGTTGGATAATACCTATACAATAAAAGATGGAGACATTTTGGATTAGGTATAAAAATAAATGTTATATAACCATTATGCTAGTGGAAACCATTAAACCAAACTCTCCTGTATATTTGAAGGAAAAAAATAAAGATAACCATTCAACTACTTGTTGACCACATTTATTTATCCATATGGTTGGAGATGGTATGATGAGATATGAGCTAATTATGACCCAAGCATGAGAATAAGTTAGTCTAAAAATTACTCATAAATATAATATCACAATCACTTAGTATGATCTTGGGGGTCCAATGTAGCTTCTAAATTATATCCATAAAAAGTTGATGTTACTATAATTGTTACAAATTCAAGTGATAAAGGACACAAATTGACATATTTAGTGAGTCTATCCATGACAAACATGATGGCATTTTTATCTTCAATGTTTAGAAACCCTATGATGAAATCCATTGATATTATAATATTGGAAAGATTCATGATATGTGGATCTAGTATGGGTTTGAGGATCACTAAAGACTAAGCCTTAATAATTTCACCCATAATTACATGTGCATACTTACGATACATTAAAGTAATACATACACATAACCTATGATAATCAAGATAAAATGACTGCAAATATGTTAAGCTAAGATATACCTATGGGAAAAGCCCTCCTCATATGAAGATTAAAATATAAAATAATCCTAAAGATAATTTATTCATCCATGTCTTCCAACTTCATATTGTCGATATGGGTAATACCCACACAATAAGTTTAATAGGAAAATACCTCTCTCTAGAATGATCACTGGAATGACCCAGAACATGACTTGTAGGAATTTAATTTTATAAGTATGTGGTGGAATAGCAACTGAGTAAATAAGTTATTACTTCTGAAGATCCTGCTTACCTATCTACTAGATACACCAAAATAATGAAACAATGAATCCCAAGATGGATATTCATAATGATTATATTATATTGAGATTGTATTAGTCAAAATAAACATAAAATGAAGACAAGGCAAGTTAAAAATGAAGGTTTTCTAAAAAAATGATGGACATCTCCTTAGATTAATTATTTGTTGAAATATATTGTGTGGTGTAAACTAATGATTTCCTATCTTTAGTTTGTTAAGGTGTGGAGCTAAAAGCTTCAACTATTTGCAGACACAAGAGAGGATGCTGAAGAACCAGAGGAACTGGCATCGACAGTATAACCGACGTCGGTCACAGACAGTGGAGAAGGAGACCGGTGACGGCAGACAGTCGGCCGACGTCGGCAGCACTAGACAAGCAGGGACCGGCATCGGTCGCCTGTTTATTTTCAGAACTGCTGTTGACGAGCAGTCAGTTAAGTGAAGCGAGTGTTTGCATGTCAAGCGACTAATTATAGTCACGAGTTGCGTGTCTAATTATTGTAACTAGAGTTCTATTTTTGTAAGCATGGGATCCTATTTAAAGACCCATAAGGCATGTATTATAATTATTCTAAGGCAAGTAAAAGCATTGAAGCTAGCAAGGTCAAGGAGATCTACAAGTGTAAGGTCAAGGAGATCAGCTGAAGCATTCAAGGAGGGATAGAAACTCAGGCTTTAGAGTTGTTGTGTTGAGCAAGAGAGAGAGGGAAGAAGGTCTTGAGGTGTGGCAAGCCTTTGAGGTGGAGGAAGAAGTGGCATCTTCCTTATTGTATTTTCTTCTAGTAATATTTAATACAAGAGTGTGTATTGTCTCTCAAATTCTTTGTTGTCTCAAGTTTCTAACTACTTTATCATTCTGGTATAATTCCGTGTTTAATTGCATATAAGAAAGTAATCAATTGTGCTCTAATTGGTAGAGCTACAGATCCCCTGACAAGTGGTATCAAAGCTACGGTTTATAGGAAGCAGGGTATTGTTTTTTGATTACAGGTCATTCACAGGGTTTTCTGATTGAGTGGGAGTTCAGCAATGGCAGAAGAAAGTAGACTATGAATGGAGAAGTTTAACGGCAAGAATTATCAACATTAGAGGATGTAGATTGAGGACTATCTATATCAGAAGGATTTGTACTTACCATTGGGTGGGGTTGCATGCAAGCCCACAGATATGAAGGATGAAGAATGGAACGTTCTTGATCGAAAGGCTCTCAGTTCCATAAGGTTGAGCCTTGCATCATCTGTGATTCCTAGCTTATCACAGTGCAAGACAATGGAAGAGTTGATAAAGTCCTTGGCAAATTTATATGAAAAGCCCTTAGCTTCTAATAAGGTATATCTTATGAAGCAGTTATTTACTTTGAAAATGCAGGAAGGTGGATCGGTACATACTCATCTCAGTGATTTCCATGGTTTGGTAAACCAACTAGCTTCAGTCAATATTGTCTTTGATGATGAGGTAAAGGCTCTCTTGATTTTATGTTCTTTGCCTGAAAGTTGGGACGGTTTGGTTATGGTAATAAGTAATTCTGCATCTGCTTCTAAAATCTTAAAAGTTGATGATGTTGTGAGTGTGATCTTGAATGAGGAAATACGCAGGAGAAGCACAGGTGAATCATCAGGGAATGCTCTAAGTGCAGAAAGCAGGGAAAGGCAAAGGGAGAAGGTTGAGCAAGGGAAATCAAGGTCAAGAAGGAGATCCAAGTCCAAAGGTATTACCTGCTGGTTTTGTGGAAAGAAAGGACATACAAAGGAGTGTTGGTTGAGAGATAAAGAGAATCAACATGCAGGTATGGAAGAAGTAAAGGATGCAAATATTGTGATGCAGGATGCTCTCATACTTTCTTTGGATAGTCAGGTAGGATCATGGATTTTAGATTCTGGTTCATCTTTTCATGCATCCCCAAATAGAGATTTGTTCTATGAGTATGAACAGGGATACTTTGGAGTTCTTTATTTAGGGGATGGTACTCCTTGTCAAATAGTTGGCAAAGGGAAAGTGCAGCTGAGATTGCAGATTGACAACACGTGGGTGTTGAAAGAAGTCATGCATGTTCCAATTCTGAAGCAGAGTCTGATTTATGTAGGAAGGTTGGGATATGAGGGATGCACAATAACCCTCACATCAAATTCTTGGAAGGTTACCAAGGGAGCACTTGTTCTAGCAAGAGGTAAGAAAGTAGATTCTCTTTATCTGTCTACTTGTATTACTGATTCCACTTCTGGTGTAGATTCGAAGATGTGGCCTAATAGGCTTGGTCACAAGAATAGGAAGGGAATGGAAGTTCTTGATTCAAAAGGTATTTGTTCAAATTTGGAAAGCATAAATACAGTTCATTATAGAAAGAGGAAATTTGATGCTTTTGATAGGAACAAAGAAGCCTTGGTGTTTATGGAGGAGATGAAGGACAGAGACCAGTCATAGGGGCTGAATAAATCTGAGCAGGGTAGCATGGATAGAGGTTTGATCCAAGAAGAGCTCACAGATGAAAATTTCATCACTTACAAGAACACACAGACACCGATGTCGGTAGCTTGGCACCGACGTCAGTCATCTAGATACCGACATCGGTCATGTGCAGACCAGCAGGGTCGATAAGTCGGGCAGGAGAAGTCTGACGTTGGTCACAAGGACCGACGTTAGCAAGAGGGACACCAGCGTTGGCCAGGGAAATGACGTTGGTAGTCAGGATCAGTGCAGGGAACCAACATCGGTCGAGAGCAGACTAGGAGATGGCCTAGATCGGTCACTAGAATGGATGTTGGGTGAATTAATAAGTCTCAAACACCCATGTGGAGGTTAGGAAAGGTATGTGAACCTCATATTCATTGTTCACCTTCTTTATATTGCTTACTGATAGTCATGAACTAGGAAGATGGAAGAAGCAATGCAGGTAGAATCTAGAAACAGTGGGAGCTTGGCATGGATGAGGAGTGTGAGTCCTTGGAGAACCAAATAGGTATTTGTTGGTAGTGTTGTCAGCTGGAAGGAAGCACTGGATAGAGGGATGGATTCCCGTTTTAGAGAAGAGAGTGGATGGACACATGAGACATAAGGCTATGGTATACGGTCTTGATTATGCTGCAGAACAATGGAGGTTTGACCATTGTATTTTATCTTTACCAGGTTGGATAATATTAGTTACATTATTCTGTTACTGTATTGTGTTACTTGTTGCAGGGTTTCATGTACAGGGAGTTTTCTGAGCTAAGGGTAGAGTTGGTTCAGAAGTATGTCATGGAGAATTTGGGAACAGCAAAATTCTTGTGGCATAAGATACAGGTATTGCATCACAGCTTTACGTGGTGGTTGGTCTTCAAGAGTGACATTGAAGAGGGATATAGAGCCTAAAGAACAAAATAGATGGTGTACAGGTATAGGTACAAGTTGCAGCTATTTATCTCCAAGTGGGAGATTATTAAGGTGTGGAGCTAAAAGCTTCAACTATTTGCAGACACAAGAGAGGATGTTGAAGAACTAGAGGAACCGGTGTCGGCAGTATAACCGACGTCGGTCACAAATAGTGGAGAAGGAGACCAGCGACGGCAGACAGTCGGCCGACGTCGGCAGCACCAGACAAGCAGGGACCGGCGTCGGTCGCCTGTGTATTTTTGGAACTGCTGTTGACGAACAGTCAATTAAGTGAAGTGAGTGTTTGCATGTCAAGCGACTAATTATAGTCACGAGCTGCATGTCTAATTATTGTAACTAGAGTTCTATTTTTGTAAGCATGGGATCTATTTAAAGACCCATAAGGCATGTATTGTAATTATTCTAAGGCAAGTAAAAGCATTGAAGCTAGCAAGGTCAAGGAGATCTACAAGTGTAAGGTCAAGGAGATCAGCTGAAGCATTCAAGGAGGGATAGCAACTCAGGCTTTAGAGTTGTGTTGAGCAAGAGAGAGAGGGAAGAAGGTCTTGAGGTGTGGCAAGCCTTTGAGGTGGAGGAAGAAGTGGCATCTTATTGTATTTTCTTCTAGTAATATTTAATACAAGAGTGTGTATTGTCTCTCAAATTCTTTGTTGTCTCAAGTTTCTAACTACTTTATCATTCTGGTATAATTCCGTGTTTAATTGCATATAAGAAAGTAATCAATTGTGCTCTAATTGGTAGAGCTACAGATCCCCTGACATAGTTGTTACTCAAATATAAGCAACCATACTATATATTATAAGGAAATTATATTAACAATACAATTTTCATAGCATCAACATTATAATTTTGAATTATAATAAATTACCCAAGCACATTCATTCACAAACAAGTGTCGTGAATGGCTATAGTACCTATTGTAGCCCCAAATGCTTACTTAAGTGATTGCAGCCAGTAGCTACTCCTATCCTCATGTTTTCCATTTGCATAAATACATGCATTGATGCCATTCCCAATGCCACTCTCCATATTTTAAAAAATTATCAACTATTGCAACTGTCACAGTAAAAATTGTAATTAATGGTTGTTAGACATTTCTTTCAAAATTAATGCAACCAAACCCCTTTCATTGGACAAGCCAATATAGAATAATAATTCTTTATGGACAATTAGAAAATGAATAAAATATTCACATATTCTCAATAAATTTAGAAAATAGTTTTGATTTTTACCTCTAGAACATTGACATTCAATGTCAATGCTAGTCAACAAAAAATAATCACCATAGGCAAAACCAATAGTACCAATAGGTACTAATAAAGTCCAAGTTCATAGGAGATGATGAAAAATTTAGGGGAAGGTAAGTGGATGAGAGAAGGGATAAATTTAGGGATATGGAATTTAGAGAAGGTTGATCTAGGTTGGGAGATAGGGGTCACCCTAAATGGGCATTTAGGGGCATAGACTACTCCTAAATCATTTGTGGTAGCAATTTAATATCAAGAATGTAAAAATAAATAATAAGAGGATATGTAAATTGAGGTGGGAAGGATCATTTGGTATCCTTATAAATTTTATAGGTGATAAAAAATCCTTTAAGCCCAAAAAGTTAGGCAAATAATTTTATTAATGTCATCTTACATGACACATTTATCCTCCCATCTCCACATTTTAAATGATCACAAATCCCAAGTAAATTTAAAATACCACTTGCCTTTCGATTGGGCATGCACTATGTTTTTGTTTATGGAATATATTTCATGAATTTAAACCCCCAAATCCAATCCAACTTACCCCTACTCCTAAAAAAATAGAAAAAATAAATAATTATTTGAATTATTAAATAATTTTTATTTTACATTTAATTCTTAGGCAATCTTTGTAATAATGTGTGTTTCTTTAAATTATTTTAATATAATATAATATAGTTTAAATATTAATTATAATTATGGGAAATGTTAAAAGAGTTGAAAACATTTTTGACACAAAAAATATCACTCATTTTTTAAAAAACTTCGCACTCATTACTAGGAAATTGCATTCCTCTTTGTCCTAATTAGAACACTATAACTTAAAAATAATAAGGAAAACAATGTGTTTTCAAACCTACATTATACCAGGAATCCTTAATTTTTATCAATTTCCTCAATGGTGTAAAACATCATAAATAACACTCTAATAATAGCAATAATTAATTAGATAGGAAAATTAGTGCAATACAATGTGTCGTTAATATGAATTTAAATGCTGCAATGAATTCTCTCTAAATTATTGTTTGATTTATCTATTATTCTTTAAAATATTTATTAAATCCTTGTGATGATAAATCATATATTATTTTTAGATGATCTATTCAAACGCCCTAGTGCACTAAGACACTTGTGTATCTATAGATGACTCAAATTCAATTTAGGGCACTATTTGTGTGTGAAACAACATCATATGGTCGAAAAAATAGAACGAGAGGGGACCATATAATTAGATTAATTAAATATATTAAGAAAATTTATGGAAATGGATCACAATTATAGATGTCAATTAGAAACAAATAATTATAACTTACAATAATGAAATAAGAAGAGAAAATATATACATAATATGATTCATTCCAAAGAAGAATACTAGATATATATGATTGATGTTCCACTTCGAGGGATAAACATACACAAGCCTATAATAAGAACAAAATTCATAATATGATGTTCCAATACTAGTCACTAACTCCAAAAAAAATAAATTAAGTCTACATTAACCTCTACTAACTTTGTATGGGCTGAAACTCTTTTTCAAACAACCATCTTCATGACTAAGAAACATGTAAGACCATTTAAAAAATTTATAACTAAGATAACTCCAAGTTATAATTACAATATCGATCTTTTGAAATAATTTCAAGGCACCATGATAAATATAGGCAAAATTTTGTTATTTTTATTTTATATTTTTAAGGATGTTTTATTATATGGCTATAATCACACAAATTCCCATCCTACTTCAAAATATAGTTTAGTGTAGTGTTGGTCACCTTGTTGTTTCATTAAATTTTGTGTCATTGTCCAATTATCTATCATTTAGACTAAAGAGTACATCCTACTCATGTTGAATGTCTATTAAACTACCAAAACCATTTGTAGAAACCTCAAGTAGGTGTGCTGAATAGTGGATAATACATGTACAATAAAAAATGGAGATATTTTGGATGAGGTTTATAAATAAGTGTTATACACCCATTCTGCTAGTGAAAGCCACTAAACCAAAATCTCCTATATATCTAAAGGAAAGAAATAAAAATAACTATTCAAGTGCTTGTTGACCACCTTATTTTATCCATAATATTGGGGATGGTATGTGTAGATGATATTTATGTATTATATAACACCTTAGACTTGTACACTTGGAAAACTTAGACCTTGGTTGTTCCTCTCAGTTCTGGACCTTTTCCTACTTTTACAAGTCTTGCATCTACTCTATCTTATGCCCCTTGTCATATCCCTTAGTTTGACTAGTCTTATGTTGATGACCCAAGACTTCTATCCTAACTAAAATTATTAAAAAGTACTTATCTTCCATATCTGTAAGTTTTGAACCTGTACCTACTTTCTTGTTCCCTAGACACTAACATTCAGTAGAGACACTAGCATCGACATTAGTGTCCTGACCCAATGCAAGTGTCTAATGCCCTAAATTCATCTATTTTTCAAATGAAACATGTCCTAATGGAAAGCCTAAGTGATTTAATATAAGTTAATTCTCTAGAGGGATTGATATCAATATAATATCAACCCTCATTCATTCCTCGCCTATCATAGACCTAGAAAAGACCAAGAGAGACCAAGGAAAATTATCAAAAAAACTCTATCAAGCATTCAATTAAAAAAACTTACCTATTTCTATACTAGTCATAGGTAAAACACATCTATAGGGTTGAAGTAATAAAGGATAATCCCAAGATCCCAATTTTCCAAGTTACAAGCTAGGTCATTATTGTACTTGATTTTCATAATATTGCATGACTTAAATATAAGAAAACACATAGGGGAAAACTACATCATTCTGAGGCCATCTACGGAGTATTGGATATGTAGTACGCACTCACTAAAATCAACACCATGTTCCCATTAACCAATTTTTTCCAAGGTCACCATGAAGATGAAGAACTAGGGTTTTGTAAATTCATGAGGAGTGAAATTCCATGACCTAGATCTAAATGCACTAGAGTGAAGGCCAAGTCAAATATAGAAGCACCCAAATGGCCACATTATTTTCTAGTAGGTATTTTATACAATACACTTGCATCAAATCTAGATAGAAGTGTTGACACAACTATCCTAGGTTGGTATTAGTTTCTAGAGCTCAAGAAGCGTCAGATCCAAAATATGTTGACTATTCTAGAATCATCTTCCAAACTACTTTCTACATGTTCCAGATCTATCACTATGTTAACATAAAAACCAACTAAGTATATTGCTTCTTCATCATTTCCATGCATAGCTTAGTTTTACTTTCTATATTTAACCTATTCTTAGCATAAAAAATTTAGTGTATGTTTATATGTGATTTTAACACATAATTATCATGTTGTAGATATGATTATCACCCTTGTACATTATAATTTTTATATTCTTAATCCTATATACCCAAATTAAGGATCCTAATCCATTTTAGGGTTAAAAATTAGGTGAATCTAATTTTAGGTTTTTATGATTTTTTTTTATTGTTGTACTTTGTTGTAAATTTTAAAATTTTTGTTTGTGAAGCAATGGAAAATGTTAGTGCAAAAAACCAATTCCAAATGGAAGTTAAAGAAGAATTGATTACTCATCTCAATAATAAAAATATCTTAATGGATGCATTTTTTGTATGTTACAAGAGATGAAATAATTAAACAAGATATAAATAAGTATGCCTCACCTAGTGAAGGTGAATCCTTAGAAGGCACTATAACTAAGTCCATATCTATAAATCCACCTATATTTAGTGGGGGCATGGGTTATGTGTTTAAACTTTTGTTTCCTAAATTTAATATTACTACATCTACCATCTAATTACTATTTTTTTCAACACAAATACTAGTTTCAATGCCTATTACTACTTAAATCATGTTTAATCCCCTTTGGCGACTACTCAAATTGTTAATATAAATCCCTTTGGGTCTATAGTTCAAACTCTCCAAGTTATAAATACATTAGAGGACAAGGTTACAAATATTTAAAAAAGTTATTTAAAAGACCCTCATGCTATTGATTTACAATATGTATTGAATAACCCTCTTGCATTTGAGATATCTTTGCACCCTTTGCCAACTAATTTTATCACACCTAAGTTTCTATTTTATGATGGTAAAGGTGATCTTGAACAACATCTCTAATCCTTTTATGTAGCATGACTTAACTATGCCTTCAATGATAAACTCTTGACCAAATTATTTCCAAGAAGCCTCAAGGACTATGCTTTGATTTGGTTATATGATTTACCTCTCCAATCCATGAATGTAGTCAAACCTCTTGTAGACTAGTTTTTAGTACACTTTTCTATCAACATTTTTGAAAATTATTCCTATGCTAAAATTTCCAAAATTAAACAAGGAACCAATGAACCTATCAATGAACATGTCTTGAGATATAAGACAATTCTAGCTATAATGACCAATCCTATGGTAGATAAGGAGTTACATGACATATTCAAGCAAAGTTTGCTTGTTACTTTACATGAGTCTATTTTTTTTAAGAAGTTCAAATCTTTCGATGACTTATGCCATGTTGTACAAGATGCATGAAACGAAGCTTCTTTCATTTAATAAGCTCAAGTATGTAACAAATATACCACATACATCTACATCTAATACCAAATTTAAAATCAAACTAAGTTATAAGGTAAAACCTCATGAGCCTAAAAATGAAATAACCACAATAGTTATCATAGTTTCACAACATTTTAATTGGATTATCTTATCCAATACACCAAGGAGATAGTTCTCCCATTGACCTAAGTCCCCAAATTCTTTAATCTTGTGGTTAATAGATTGTCAACTTATATCTCTCCCTCATCCCATCAAGATTGATATGAGTCGATATCTACCCAAAGGATATGATGAAAATGTTAATTGTGATTATCATCAAGTACCAAGGCATTCTACAAGTATATTATTATCTTGAATCATAATATCCAAGATCTTATTGATGACCAAAAGCTTACATTTGAGGATCCTCCAAAGGAATCAAGATCACAACCTGGTGATTAACAATCCTAGTGATCTTGATTCAAAGCGTTAACATTTGCACCATGACATTACTTATCCACTTGAGTTATATTCATAGTGATTTACATCCTTTTACTATATTAGTTAGATAATTCTATGGGACCTCCCAAAAGGTTCTTGGAAAGATTGACATACCTTTATAGGTCGGTCTTGTACATGTGGTTATTACCTTTTTAGTTAGTCCTTTCATGGGCATATTTGATATATTATTGGGAAGACCTTATATCCACAAACTTTGATAAGTACCTTCTACAGTGCATGGGTGTGTAAAATACATTCATGCCAATTGGGTAGTCATAGTTTTTGGGATTCCATATGATCATCCTCTTGAACAAGAGAAACTGATACCTAGACAACTGATTACCAATCCTACTAAGTCTAATTCACCACAAAAGGGTAAATAACAAGTAATCCCCTTTACCATATGTCAATTATTTGATATACTACTACATCAGAGACACATTGGATTCCATAGAATCCCCATTTACTACACACCATGTTTAGATATCTAGAGCACCTAAACATATTCCATGGTTATTCCAAAAACACCACATAACACTCAATGATTGGTTACATGAACCCCTAATTCTATCACTACTTCAAGACCACTGATTCCTATTTTAAATATGTAGAGCATCATTTATACTAATGTTATATATGTTGAACCTATACATGCTTCTTGACAATGTCATAATATTAATACACTAGGTTCATAGTGGGGATATATTTATGACCATCCATTAGATGGCATCATAATATGATCTTTCCTCTTCAAACATTCCAAAATACAAAAAAAAAAAAATGTAAAAATTCAAAAATATGTTTGGTACCTACATGTTATATTATCTCCTTTGCATTTATGTGTTAGTTCCATATTGATGGATGGCATACATAGTTACTTATACATACACACATGTGTGTCACACTTCTACTTGAGTATGATATATGCATACACACATACATGATTTATTCTTATTTTGGATGTTGGGCCTTCCCTCTACTCATGTCATGCAAACATAGGAGGCATCTACTTATTTGATATTGATACACATAGGTTATATGGTTTAATGATCACATTTCATTATCATGTTTGATCTTACATATGTACTTACACATGCCTTTATCCATGATTATATCTTACATAGGATACTTGTTATGCTATACACTTGACATTTTTTCCCAACACATTTTATCCATGGACTAATATGGCATGTTTATACTACTTTCTTATTCTTTAATGCATGTACTTGCTTGAGTTTCTTAATTTTCTATTGTATTCCTTGTTCGAGTATTTGAATATGATCCTTTGCTTATGACCCGTGTGCATATGTATAATTTCATAGACATTTATATATGTCATTATTTATTGTATGGACATTTGAATATGTCATTCTTACCTTTTTAGACATTTGACTAAGTTAGGTCCCTTTTATTGTGTGACATTTAAAACATCCCCTTGTTTGTAGTCTCCTTGGACCATTTCCTTTTGACTTGATTTTGAGTACTCTTGTGTGTGTGCTTGTTTTCTTGTTGATCTTGTATTGTTACTATCTAGACATTGCCATGATATTTATCATGCAACCTAGGCCTTATGTGATGACATTGGTTCTATGCACTTTAATGTTATATCTACTTATACATGTTCCTTCTATATGCTACATTTTTACATTTACAAATTATATAGTTGTCTTATCTTTTTGAGGTGAGGTAACTACTAGTTCTTACCTTTCCCTCACCTCAAAGGGGGCATATTATTGGGGGCATGTAATAGAGTCATGTTATCCACACTTGGAATATTTTTAAAAATATAGGCATGGCTTCCACACATTCATAATTTTTAGATTCAATGGGGGCATGCTTTGGAAGCATGTTCTCCACACCTATTCAGTATTCAACATTTTTATATTACTACATGGGATTATTTTAGAAAAATGTTATACACATTGATACTTATATCCATTTTTATATTTATCCATATATAGTGTGGGCATGCTTTGGAAACATGTTCTCCACACTCATACAATTTTATGAATTGTCCAAAGCACATAGTTATATGATTCAAATTCACAATTGAGATAAAATTCTATACATTAATACCATTGTTATACATAGTTTCAACATGATACATATGTGCCTAATTTTTCAAAATCTAAATTAGTTTCAAACTCCAAAAACTCTTCTACATACTAATACACCAATTGGAATTTTATGAACTTTTTTGAGCTAATATAGTAAAATAGTTGGTTTGATTTTTGGTATGGTTGAAGTGATTAAATCACTCAATATTTTCAAGTTTTTAGGTTGGACTTGATTGTATCATCCAACCTCACCAAGTTATAAGTATCATTGGGTTTCATAGTTGAGCTAATCTTAAATTCCAAGTGGAAACTCACTTTTGATCTAAGATTTTGGACATGCGCCTTTAAATCTCTCTCCCTGTGTGTGTGTGTGTGTGTGTGTGTGTGTGTGTGTGTGTGTGTGTGTGTGTGTGTGTGTCCTTGGATATATGCACTTTAAATATTTATCTATATTTATCCTAATCTCAATTTTAGAGCCTTATAATGATACATCTTTTTCAACTCAACTTGCCAATAGGCAAGGCAGTTACATTGACACATATGTGTAATATTAAACCTTATTCTTTCAATTTAAATAAATTTTAAGTACTTTTGATTCTAGATTCTATGCACTGATTATATATTGTAATGATCTCTTGGTTGTAGATCAGTCACCATCAAAGCACTCAAGTTGTGCACATGTAAAGATAAGGTGTGTTATACACACCCATGTATGCATTCCTTTCCTTTAAACTAGTAATTTTATTACTATATTAAAGGGGTGGGGGGGAATGTAGATGATATTTTTGGATTATATAGGACATTGATCTTGTATACTTGGAAAACTCAGACCTTATCTATTCCTCTTAATTTTGGGCCTTTTCCTACTTTTGTTAGTTTTGCATTTGCTCTATCTTATGCCCTTTGGCCTATCTCTTAGTTTGATCAGTCTTATGTTGATGACCCAAACCTTCTATCTTGACTAGAAAGCTTAAAATATACTTATCTTCTATATCTACAAGTTTTAAACTTGTACCTACTTTCCTACTCTCTAGACATTAACATCTGAGAGAGACACTAGTATTAGCATTAGTGTCCTGACCTAATGCAAGTGTCCAATGCCCTAAATTCATATATTTTTCAAATGAAAGATATCCTAATGTACAACCTAAGTGCTTTAATGCAAGTTACTTGTCCAAAGGGATTGATATAAATATAATATCAACCCTCATTCATTCCTCACCTAACACAAACCTATCAAATACCAAGAGAGACTAAGGCAACTTATAAAAATCACTCTATCAAGTATTCAATTGAATAAAGCTTCCCTATTTTCATAACATTCATAGGTACAACACATCTATAAGTATGAAGTACTAAAGGAGAATCCTAAGAGCCCAATTTTCTAATTTATAAGACAAGTCACTGTTGTTTTTGATTTGTACAACATTGCATGACTCACACACAATCCAACACATAGAGGATAACTACATCAGTCTGATAACCTATTCAAAATATTGGCTATGTAGGCAACATTCATTTATAGAGGTGTCTTTGGGGTCAGCTCGAAACCATGTGCCAACTAACCCATTTTTCCCCAATGTCACCATGAATATGAATATGAATGCACTAGAGAGAAGGTTAATTCTAACCCACAAATATCCAGGTGTTCGCATCTTTTTATAGTAGGTATTTTATATAGGATAACTATGTAAAACCTAGACATTAATGTTAACACAACTATCCTAGGCTGATGCTAGTGTTTAGAGCTAGAAAAAGTGTCAGATACATAATCTAATGACTATTATAGAATCATCTTATAAAATACTTTATACCTATTCTATATCTAACTATGTTAGCATTAGAACCAACTAAGTATATTACTTCTTTATTATTTTCATGCATAACTTAGTTATACTTTATATATTTATTCTATTATCAACATAGTAAATTTAGTGTATCTTTATATATGAGTTTAGAAACCAATTGGCATGGTGTAGATCTGATTATCACCCTTGTGCATTATCATTTCTATATTATTAGCCTTATATACCCCAAGTAAGGATCCTAATCCATTTTAGTGTTAAAAAATATGAAGAGTTACAAGCTAATTATGTACCCCAAGCATGAGAATAAATTAGTCTAAAAATTACTCGTAAATATAATATCACAATCACTTATTATGGGGTTCCAATGTAGCTTATAAATTGTATCCATAAAAAATTATACTATTATAATTGTTACAAAGTCAAGTTACAAGGAACAAAATTTTTCATATTTAGTGAGTCTATCCAAGACAAACATGATGACATTTTTATCTTTAAAGTTTGGCAACCCTGTGATGAAATCCATGGATATTATAATTTTGGAAAGACTCCTAATATGTGGATCTAGTATGGGTTCAAGGATAACTAAAGACTAAGCCTTAATAATTTTAGCCATGATTACATGTTCATAATTATAATACTTAAAATTAATACATACATATAATTTATGACAATTAAGGTAAAATGACTTTCAATATATTAAGCTAAGATATGCATATGGGAAAAGTTCTTACTCTCATGAAGAACATAATATAAAATAATCTTGAAGATAATTTGTTCATCTATGCCTTCTAGCTTATTATTTTTGATATGGGTAATACCCACCCAATATGTTTGAAAGGAAATTATTGGCCATTTTGGCCCATATATAAACCTCTTGCATGGTTTGATGAAGTAGTGAATCAAAGGCTTAGAAATGGATCCAACATTTGCAAATAGAGAGGATCCAAGAAATTTTTCAAGGATCCAACAGTAGTGTTCAAGGATAAGCCTACAAGCCAAAAAATTAAGTGCAAAATCTTTTATTTATCTAAGTATTTAGTTGTTCATTATTTCAGACTTTGTGGGGACTAAGTGTTTCTTTTCTCTCGGGCCTTTTATTGAGCTAAGTTTGAGGTTTCTTTTAGTAAAATTGTCTACACAATTTTCTCAAAGGAATATTTCTTTTGGCTAAGTGTTCATATCTCTCAGGGATTTTGTTTCCCACTAAGTGTTGGAATTATTTTGGACAATTTATCTAAAAGAAAATTTATGAAGACTTATTTTCTTGGGAAAGTGTCCATTTCAAGTTTTTCAAAGGGTACTTTTCTAGCAAGGTGTCCTTTCCAAATGGCCCACTTCCAAAATCTGAAAGACACTTTTCAAGGTTTTGAAGGGTACTTTTGAAGAAAATAGACCTTAGCACTTTTCTTCAAGGGTAGGTTTATCATAAAAATGGTCCACTTCAAGGTTTTTGAAGGGTACTTTTATTTCAAGAAGTGGCCCAAAGCAGGGTTTTTGAAGACCATTTTCAAAGAGGTCGAAGGATTCTTTTCAAATGTCTAAAGGAATTGTTCAAGGCAAAAGGTCAAAATAATTTATTTCAGTAGGGAAGTCCAAATGAATTATTTTAAGGTGAAAGTGTCGAAGCAATAAACCACAAGACAAATTATTTGAAAGAAAAGGAATGAATTCTTTTAGGAGAATTGTCTGTAGAAAAAAAAAATTGAATAAATTCTTTCAAAGGAATAAGCTAGAGAAAATGCTAAAAGATATACTTTTAGGAAAAAGGCCAAAACAAGAGCCCAAAATAATTATTTCCTAAAACAAAGAAAAGTCTTAAGGGAATGGCCTAAAAGGTTAATTATTTTGAGAGAATTGTCTACAATTAAGTAGTCTAAAGAAGTGGCCAAAAACAAAAGCCCAAAGGAATTGATGATAGGCCCATAAATGTCAAAATTTGAACCCCTACAAGTAGTCATTGGCATTTAAAAAGATCAAAAGAAGCTACGCAATCTATAGACTTGTATCAACATAAATGGATATAAGAAAACCAATGTCCTTAGATTGGTTTTCTATCTATAGAAAATATTTGGCCCAAGTTTCAAAGTAGGATATGGTGTATGCAATTAATGGAGAGGCTCTCATCCTTTGACATGGCCATATCTCTGACAAATAACCACTCAACTCAGAGGTAGCATGGGTCAGTATAGATTCAAAGTTATGGGGATTTTGTCCTTATACGTGCAAGACAAGTGAAGGATGGTGTGGAAGTGAAAGATGAATATCAAGTGATTAGAAAAGGTAGCTCAAGAACTAAAGACATTCTTGGACTTTTCCTTTTTTAGTGGATCATGACATCATCATCCTCAACAAGTTCTTATCTTTTAGTGTGTTTCTCAACCAATGAGAGGGATTAAAGAATATTGGAGCTAATGGTGGTTATTTTTTTGAAGAAGGATTAGTTCTAATTAACCTAAATGTGGGTGAGAATTCAAGGAAGGTGGATAGATCTCATTTATTGAATTATGTTTTCTTGCCTCTTCTCTTTTCTCTTCCTCTTTTTTCCTATATATTTGTTTTCTCCCCATAAAAAATGGAGATATCCTCATTTGACAAGGAGAAACCCTATCAAAATTTGTAAGAAAGACCTTTTGAATAAATAAAGATAAATTTTTACCTATCTCTTGCCTCTAAGTTATGCTTAGAAAGCTTGTGCATGATGGCCTTGTGAAGAAGTGTTCTTCCATGTCCATTGTCCTTCTTTATTGCCTATTTTTAGGTGTTTTCAAGTTAGTTTTAGGTCTGAACTTGAGCTATTTCTACCATTAATGGATGCTTGGTTTGAATTTTGAAATTCCTCTTTGCTTCATGTATTGTTTGATGAGCTTAGTTTATGAAACACTTATGCAAATTAACTAGTTTGTGAGGTTGTGTGAGAAAAAATTATCTTATGTTGAATTAGTGTTTATTTTATGATTATGTGAGTGTCAATTAATTTGGTGTATCACCCATTTATCTCTCTTAGTTACCCTATACCCCATCTCTACCTCTTTTCCAAGCAGAAACATTAGTTTAGGTTATCTACCAAGAGGAAGCCGACCTTCTCCATAGGTTCAACCTCACTACAAGATACCCATAGCCTAAGGTTGCTCCAATATTGTAGCTGAGAATGAGAGAGCCTAAAATATCTCCCACAAGGGTGTAATTCTATGCTACAACAGAAACTACCTCTCACTTGAATGATCACTAGAATGATCTAGAGCATGACTTGAAGGAATTTAATTTTAGTAGTAACCACATGGTCTAATAATGGCCAAGCAAAGAAATTATTACTTTCAAAGATCCTAGTTACCTATCTACTAACTCCACATAAATAATGAAATAATGAATCCCAAGATGGATATTAATAATGATGATATTGTACAGATATTTTCTTGGTCAAAATAAACATAAAAGGAAGACAAGACAAGTAAAAAATGAAGGTTTTCTAAACAAAATGAGGGACATCTCCTTCTATTGATATATTGTTGAAATATATTGTGTGATTTTAACTAATACCTTCCTACCTCTAGCTATAAAGAAGATCTATGCAACCATAGTTTTGAGTCTAAGGAAATTATATTTAAAATATAATTCTCATAACATCAACCTATTATATTTTTAATTTTGATAAATTGCCCAAGCAAATTCATTCAAAAACCAATTCCAAGATCATGGGAGATGATGATAAAATAAAGAGATATGCATGAAGGTAAGTGGATCGAAGAAGGGATAAATGGATGGATATGGAAGGTATAGGAGGTTGATCTAGGTTGGGAAATAGGGTTCACCTCAAATGGGCATTTAGGGGCAGAGACTACTCCTAAATCATTTGTGAAGGAGATTTAGTATCAGGGTATCCATCGTAAAAATAAATGATAAGAGGATATGTAAATTGAGGTGGTCATGATCATTTGGTTTCCTTATGCATTTTAGAGGTGAAAAAAATCCTTTAAACCTAAAAATTGGGAAAGTAATTTTATTAATGTCATCTTACATGACATGTTTATCCTCCCTTCTCCATAAATACTTCACATTTTAAATGATCACAGATCTTAAGTAACTTTAAAAGACCATCCACCTTTTTATTTGGCATGCATGATGTTTTTATTTATGGAATATATTTCATGTTTTTAAACCCTGAATCCAATCCAACTCACCCCTACTCCTCCCAAAAAATAAAAAAATTGTTTGCATTATTAAATAAGTTTTTATTTTACATTTAATTCTTAGCCAATCTTTGTAACAATGTAAGTTTATTTAAAGTCTTGTAATATAGATTAATTTAATTTAAATATTAATTATAATTATGGGACATGTTAAAAATCTGCAAACATTTTTTTATGAATGTGTTCATCAAATCCATAGCTCAAGAAACCTCACTCATTTTTTTCTAACTTCACGTCGATCATTAAGAAATTTCACTTCTTTTCTTTATTCTAATTGATACATTATAAATAAAAAACAATGTATGTTGGATCCCAAATTACAATAATGAGCCTTCATATTTTTTGAAGCCCCTCAATGGCATACAACATAAATAACACTCCATAATTACATTAATTTGTTAGCTAAGAAAACTAGTGAAATGCAATGTGTTGCTAATATGAAATTCAATGCTACAATTAAATATCTCTAAATTCTTGATTTACTTCTCTAGTATTATTATAAATACTAATTAAATCCTTGTGATGATAAATTATAGATTATTTTTAGATGATCAATTCAAATGCCTCAATGCACTAAGATGCTTGTGTAACTATAGATGACTTATTTTCAATTTAGGGCACTATTGGTGTGAAAAATAACATCAAATGGTCAAAAAAAGAGAATGAGAGATGACCATGCAATGAAATTACTTATATAGATTAAGTAAAGTCATGGCAATGGATTGAAAATTTTAATTTTTAATGGTAAAAAAATAATTATAACTTGTAATAATAAAATCAAATCAGTGAAAAGATCCACACAATATGATTCATATCAAATAAGAATATTATAAACATATGGCTAATGATCCACTTCGAGGGATAAACATCCACAATATTATAATAAGAAAAAAAATCATAATATGATGATCCAATACTAATCACTAACTCCAAAATTATTTTTAACTCATCATCAACATCTACTAACTTTGTCAATGCTGAAATTCTTTTTCAAACAACCCTCTTCATGTAAGAAACATGTTAGACCACATGTATTTTTTAGTACTAAGATAACTCCAAGTTATAATTACACTATCAATCTTTTACAATACTTTTAAGGGGATGTAATAGATAAGTAACAACTTGTTATATTTATTTCATTATTTTAAGGACATTTTATTATATGGTTATAATCGCATAAAAACCAATCTCCTACCTCAAAATATATTTTAGTTTAGTGATGGCTACCTCTTAATTCGATTTTATGTCATTATCAAGTTATTTATGTTTGAGACTAAAGAGTACATCATAATCACATTGAATGTCTTATTCAAATACCAAAACCTTTGGTTGAAACCTAAAGTAGGTGGTGATGAATGGTGGATGGTACCCATACAATTAAAAATTGGAGAAATTTTGGATGAGGTATAAAAAGAAGTTTTATACCACCATTCAACTAGTGGAGACCATTAAACCAAACTGTCATATGTATCTAAAGGAAAACAATAAAGATAAACATCCAAACACTTGTTGACCACATTATTTTATCCATAATATTAGATATATATGACGAGCTATGAGATAACTATGTACCCAAGCATGAGTATAACTCAGTCCAAAAACTACTCATAAATATAATATCACAATCACTTAGTATGATCTTTGAAGTCCCATGTAGCTTATAAATTATATCCATAAAATTTGATGTTACTCTAGTTGTTATAAATGGAAGTGAAAAGGGACATAAATTGATATATTTAGTGAGTCTATCCAAGACAAATATGATGACATTTTTCTCTTCAAACTTTAATAGCCATGTGATGAAATCCATGAATATTATACTTTTGAAAAAGACTTGTGATATGTGGATTTAGTATGGTTTCTAGGATCACTAAAGACTAAGCCTAAATAATTTCACCCATGATTACATGTGAATACTTATGAAACATTAAATTAATACATACACATAATATATGATAATCAAGGTAAATTGACTACCAATATGCTAAGCTAAGATATGCATAGGGGCAAAGGCCCTCCTCACATAAATAATACAATATAAAATAATCCTAAAGATAATTTTTTCATTAATGCCTTATAGATTATTATTATTGATATTGGTAATACCCAACCAAAAGGATTGGTAGGAAACTTATTCTTACTGGAATGATTTAGAAAATGACTTGTAGGAATTCAGTTTTCTAAGTAACCACATGGTGGAATAACGATTGAGCAAATTTTGAAGATCCTACTTACCTATCTACTATATCCACAAATAATAAAATAATTTATCCTAAGATGGATATTCATAGTGTTTCTATTTTACTAAGATTTTCTTGGTCAAAATAAATATAAAAAGAAGACAAGGCAAGTTTAAAATGAAGGTTTTTTGAACAAAATGAGGGATATCCCATTATATTAATTAATTATTGAAATATATTGTGTGATGTGAACTAATGTTTTCCTACCTCTATCTATAACTCATATATAATCAAAACACAATGTAGAGTCTAAGGAAATCATGTTTGAAATATGATTCTCTTAGCCTCAACCTATTAGATTTTGAATTAAGATAAATTTCCCAAGCACATTCATTAACAAATCAAGTCCGAGGTCAAGGGAGATGAAGACATAGGTAGGGGATCTTCAAGAAGGTAAGTGGATGATATAAGGGAGAAATGGATGGATCTAGAAGGTAGATGTGGCTAATCTAGGTTAGGATACAAGGGTCACCTCAAATGGGTATTTTGGGGCAAAGACTACTCCTAAATCATTAGTTGAGGTCGATTAGTATTAGGGTATCCATTTTAAAAATAAATGATATTAGGATATATAAATTGAGGTGGAAAGGATAATCTATTTTCCTTATCCATTTTATAGGTGACAAATATCCTTTAAATAAGAAAATTTTGAAAAGTAATTTAATTAATGTTATCTTACATGACATATTTATCCTCCCTTCTCCACAACTGTTCAACACTTTAGATGATTGCATATCACAAGTAATGTTAAAATACCATAAAATTTTGATCGAGCATGCATTATGTTTTTATTTATTAAATATATTGCATGTTTTTAAACCCTGAACCTAATCCAACTCATCGCTACTCCCATAAAAACTATTTGCATTATTAAACAAGTTTTTATTTTACATTCAATTCTTAACCAATCTTTGCATTATTATTTAAATTATTTTAAGATAAATTAGTTTAATTAAAATAATAATTATAAATATTAAAAAATTGCAAACATTTTTGACAACTCTGTTCATCAAATCAAAAGCTCAAAAAACCTCACTCATTTTTTGAAACTTTGTGTCGATTAGTAGGAAATTTCACTTCTTTTATTTGTCGTAATTACAACGCTATAAATTTAAAATAACAAGGGAAATAATGTGTTTTTTCACTTGCATTACACTATGGATCCTCAATGCTGTACAACATCATATAATCACACAAATAATTACAATAATTTATTAGCTAAGAAAACTAGTACAATACAACGTGTCATTAATATGTATTTCAGTGCTCCAATGAATTATCTCTAAATTCTTGTTTGATTTCTATATTATTATTAAAAATATTAATCAAATCATTGTGATGATAAATTATATGTTATTTTTAGATAATGTATTCAAATGCCTCAATGCACTACAATGCTTGTGTATCTATAGATGACTCAAATTCAATTTAGGGTATTATTGGTGTGAAAAACAACATTAACTGGTTGAAAAAATAGATTGAAATGGGACCATGTAATAAAATTACTTAGATATATTAATCAATGTCATCACAGTGGATCATAATTATGAATGTCAAGGGAAAAAAATAATTATAACTTGAAATAATAAAATAAGAAGAGAAAATATCCATAAAATATGTTTCATATCAAATAAGAATACTAGATATATATGACTAATGATACACTTTGTGGGAGAAACATCCAAAATATTATAATAAGAACAAAATTAATAATATGAAGCTCCAATTCTAATCACTAAATCAAAAAAATATATAAATCTTCATTAACCTTTGCCAACTTTGTCTGGCCTAAAACTCCTTTTCAAATGACCCTCTCATGTTTAGGAACCATGTAAGACAATATCAATTTTTTCTTAGTAAGATAAGTCCAAGTTATAATTACAATATCAATATTTTGCAAGACTTTCAAGGGATTATAATACATAGGCAAAAGTTTGTTATCCTCATTTTATTATTTTAAGGAATTTTTATTATATGGTTGTAATCACATAAAAACCTAATCTCCTACTTAAAAATATATTTTAGTGTAGTGTTGGTTACCTTGATACTTCATTTGGTCTGTGTCATTGTAAATTTATCTCTCATCAACACTAAAGAGTATATCCTACTCGTGTTGAATGTACTCTTCAACTACCAAAACCATTGGTTGAAACTATAAGTAGGTGGTGATGAATGGTGGATAAAACCCATACAATAAAAATTATAGAAACATTATTTATTAGGTATAGAAAGAAGTGTTATAACAACACTCCAATAGTGGAAACCATTGAACCAAAATCTCCTATATATCAGAAGGAAAAAATAAAGATAACCATTTAAGTGTTTTTTGACCACCTTATTCTTTCAATAATATTATGGATGGTATGATGAGCTATGAGATAACTATGTACCCAATCATAAGAATAACTTAGTAAAAAAGTTACTCATATATATAATATCATAATCACTTAATATAATATTGGGGGTCCCATGTAGATTCTAAATGGTATCCATATAAGTTGATGTTACTGTAATTGTTACAAATTGAAGTGACAAGTGACACAAATTGGCATATTTAGTGAGTCTATCCAAAACAAACATGATGACATTTTTCTCTTCAAACTTGGTAATCCTTGTGATGAAATCCATGGATATTATATTTTTTTATATACTCGTGATATGTAAATCTATTATTGATTGCACAACATGCCCCATTTTAAGTCTAAAAGTAGGGACCCTATTTTTGTTTTGGAGTCTAATCTTATACTTCAAGGAATCCATTGTGGTTACTTGTTAATTTGCATCTAGATTTCATTAAGCTAAAAATATGAATGTGCATGAATCTATTAAGTTTTAATTTATTTTTTTTACTTGTATTGTAAAATACATTTTACGGCTTCCTTTTAGACTATTTCACCTTTGATTTTTGCAAATTATTTAACCATTTCAGAGTTTTTATGGCTTCTTTTCCTAAGCAATTCAATGCATTTTTATTTATTTTCGAGTCAAAATGGCTAAAATTTTATAAGGTTTACTTTTTAACTTAGTCATTTTCATATAAATGGATTAAATTGACTTTCAAATCTAGTAAAATGACGAAGTCTATGTATTACTTCATTTTGTACTTAGTTATTTTTTAGAATTCTTCAGTCATTTTATTTTGAACTTTTATGGCCATTTGTTTTCAATTTGTTTAGACATTACTTTTTAAACATTAATTATCTCCAATTTTTCCTTCACATGTTATGCCCTCATGTTTTCAAAAATAGTGTAGGTGACTTAGTCATAACTTTTGTTCCCAATAAAAGTTACGACGACTCTAAAAAATTATTCAAGTCTTTTTTATTTGAGAAAAATGTCATGAATTACATCATACATTATACATGAGGGGAGATTTTACACATAGTCTACATGAATTTTTTGAAGACTTGGGTCTTTGGGATAAATCTTCATGAACAAAATTTATGACAATAAAACTTTTGAAGGCTTGGACAATACAAGGCTTGTAAAGACTAAGTACCTGAAGAAGCCCCTGGTACCATGTGTCATTCCCATGGTGGTCAAGGTAACTCTACTACATCCAAATAAGACTTTCAACACTTAGTTAATTTCACAAAATTTTCTCAAAGCTATGTGTCACCTTTTTGCTTCTTCAAAAGACTTAGCTAATTTTCTTCAAGGTTGTCTGGTAGGGTAATAATGTCAGCAACACTTCAAGTTAGTGAGTTAGTATGATGATACGATGTGGCATAATCCTATTGTTCTATTATCTTAGTTATGTTCATATAAAAAATAGATCCTTTAGGCAAGAGAGTGAGTGGGATGACACCATGTGGTGAAATCCTACTCCTCTATAGTCCTGATAGTTCATGTAGGTCTCACAGTTTGTTAGAGCATGGGCAAGCAAAATTGTGATGTGTGGTGAAATATTTCTTTATAATGGAATGAATAGTCAACATGCACTTAAATATTCAACAAAGAAATGGAATATTTGGGATAATCCACATGTAAAGAAACCCATCAAATATAAGGTCATGTTGTTTGTGCAGCCAACAAAGCACTAGCTTGAATTTGATGGTCTATTTGGTAGTAAAAAATGTCAAGAGGCCAAGAATGGACTATGCATCTAATTTGATTTTTAGAATCAAATTGCAATACAAATGAATCATGGATAAGGTTTGAATCAAACACTGAGTATAAAAGACAAATTTCAATCTTAAAGAGTCATGGGTAGCTGGTAACCATGATGCAATCCCAACTATTTTTAGTTGCAAAATTTAATTGAGGCACGGTTTAGTTGTGCCAATTATAGGAACACATTCAATCTGTCAGATATTTAAATCCACCTACTCAACCACATTCCCTCAATCAATAATGAATGTTTTTAATTGCCCCATTAACATGAAAATTTGATTGAGTTCGAACTCCTCAAGCCTGCATGCCTATATAAGATCGACTCTTTGAAATAATACAGGATAATTCTTTAAGATTAGAGGAGACTATGCTTGGATAGCTCCTTTTAGATTATAAATTAGAGTAGTGGACCAATCATTTATTTTGATACATTTATCTTCGTTCTATATTAATTTTTTTGAGTCGAGGTTATTTGGAAGTCAAGTTTGTAATTCATAACATTTGATGAGTCCCGAATGATCCTTAATAGAAACATCTTTAATATAAAATCATTTTTATTAGATAGACTTGGTATTCACATGTATAGGGTGACCCTATTTTCCTCATTAGCTCTATTTCTTCATTTCATAGACTCTTGCACCATCCTTAGTTAGAGTTATGCTAGGCCTGATTCAATTAAGGACTGATCTATGTAAAGATTCATCTACTCAATAGAACTTGGATGGATGACATTAGATAAAGAGATATTTTTCTCTTTCTCCTTACATCAATTTTATTTTCTTTTTTTATCAGTCTATTAGTTTAGTTTCTAAGTTACAATATGAATCTAGCACTTACTTTGATTGCATGTTCTATTATCTATTACTCATTTATGCATTGTTACATTTATAAGCAATAGACATGATATCTTTGAATCAACTAATTATTCATAATTAGATCATTTGGCTAGTTACATAGCCATAATCTCTTTAATTTGATGAATCTTGATTTATCTGAAATACATATTGAATACCCTTGAGCTGACTAGGTTACCTGGTGTACCAAGACCTGGTAACTGAGACCTTGGGGTTATTTATTCACACAAGTTTACTTTCAAGAGAGGAAGTGATTAAAAACCCCTACCTTTGTTGGTGTGTCAAAATACCTCACAACATATTAGCACTATAAAGAGGGTTTGAAGTAATGTATTTCAAACTTATCATTGGTTTTAAAATTTATGCCCTCTTCTTTACGCTTCTCCCAACCTATTGTGTGCTTGAAACTCATCATGATAGATTGGCACTAGAAGGAGGACTTGAAATAATGTATTTTAGAATGATCATTGGTTTTAAACTTGATCCCCTCTTCTTTACACTTATCCAACCCCATTGTGTGCTTAAAAACCATCACAATAGATTGACACTATAAAGAGGGCATGAACCAATATATTTTAGACTTATCATTATTTTTTAACTTGATTTCACTTCTCCCAACCCATTGTGTGATTGAAATACATCCCAATAGATTGACACTAGAAGGATGGCATGAAATAATGTATTTTAGACATATCATTGGTTTTAAACTTTATTCCCTCTCCTTTACACTTCTCTCAACCCATTGTGCACTTGAAATGCATCATAACAAAATGGTGCTAGAAGGGAACCCTTTATGGGAAATTTTGCTTTGGTGCCGAATGACAGCTCCCCTGATGTTTAGACTCTATCAAAACACAAAATTTGGTCTAGTGAATGGTAGTGAAATCTATGTCACTGACCCCTATAAAAATAAAAAGGAAAAGTATTTTATAGGTGGTTTTTTATCCTCCAGGAATCACCACAAAGATGTAAGGAGGAGAGCATACACCCCCATAGCTCTAAGAGACAATTAGACAGATAAAAAATATTAATTAATTGATAAAAATTAAATGTGATGTATTTATAAGATGAAAGATAAGAATATACAAGACAAAGAGATATATACAAGACAAGGTGATTAAAATGATATATAAAAGATAAAAAAATTGAAATGATGTTCAAAATGCCAAAAAGGGGTCTTTGATAAGTAGTCTACAAAACAAAGGTTAGTGGTTTTGATTTGGCAAATTTTAAATAGGCAACCAACCTGTAAGACAATGTTTAGTAGTTTTTGATGGACAATCTTAAGGGAAAACCTAAAAGACAATGATGTTAGACCGAAATATGACCTACAAAAGATGATGTTAGAAAAACAAAATTTACCCTTGCAAGAAATCAGATGTTAGTCTAATAGGCCTTCACAAAAACACCCTAAAAAAATCATGATTTGGCTCTATAATTTCTTTGGGGTGAGTGGGCCACAATGCAGGGGTCTAGGGGCGACAGCCCCTAGCGAGATCAAGAGGTCCAAAATGACTCAAAAATAACTAAAAATTGTAAAAATAGAATGCACTCAAAAAGATGTTTTTTTGATGTAAACAGAGGGTTAATATTTTTTGATTTGAAAAATTTAGTGGATGATTCTTCAAAAATAACACTAGTAGACAAGTGATCCTATAAAAAATGACATTAGTAGTTTGATTTGACCTTTAATAAGCAAACTTCTAAGTTAGAAAAATTTGTCCCTATTTTATACAATCTTTTATTTTTGATAAAATACTGTGATAGACTATAAATTTTTCAGTGACATATAATGAAATAAGAAAATAAAAAACATAACTCATAATCGTTATCAATTATTAGACTTAGACTAAATTAAAACCCTATTATACAATATGTAAGTCTAAACAAAGATTATTTAACATGCATAAATCTGTTGTTACAACTTAAGTATATTTAGTGACTACTATGACTAATAATGAGACAACTAGACTAGCTAGGCTTATTTTTATTTTTAGTCTCACTTTTATCTACCAAAAATATCTTAATGCCTATGAGATCACATGCAATGGTCTTATCAAGATCTTATTAACCATAAGATTTCACGAGTCAAAAAAGCATAAAATCATTTTTTATTATTATTTTATAATCTATATTTATTATGTATGCTAGCGACCTGACATAAGTCCAAAAGAGACTTAAAATAAAAAACTTGTCATTGGAATAGAACCATAGACATCAGTGTGGAGAGGGTGAAGCAGTTTGAATCTAAGGAAACTCCACCACATTTTACCTTGGTCATCAGTGTCATGCCTACATTCTTGCCAGTCTTGTTTACTTCATGAATATGCCCTGAACTAGGTTGGCAGCTATGCATCACTTGTGAGATGGATAAGACAAAATAATAAACTTGTGGAAAATTTAATGCTTGTAAAATAGACAGAACAATATACATGTCCTAGCAAATGTGGTGTTTGGCTCAAAAATGCATGGCACTCAGCTCAAAAAAATAAATAAAATATATGTGTGTGTGCAGATTTAGAACAAGACTTCATACATCCATTTAAGCATAATGGAAAGGTGGATTTTCATTGAGTTTTATAGATATAATCCTTCCAAATAAACATACATGTAAAAATATGGAAGCATACACAAAAACCTGTGGATTTATTATTATTATTATTATTATTATTATTATTATTATTATTATTATTATTATTATTATTATTATTATTTTGATAGGACATTTAAAAAACATAGGAACATTGATTGAAAAGATTCTAAGTTGTATATCCTAAGTTGACAAAATGCCTTGGGATTGAATAAACTTGCAAAATAGACAAAACAATATACATGGCCTAACAAGTGTGGAGTTTGGCTCAAAAATGAATGGCACTTGGCTCGAAAAAAAAAAGAATATACATGTGTGTGTGTGTGTGTGTGTGTGTGTGTGTGTGTGGATTTGGAACAACACTTCATACATCCATTTAAGTATAATAGAAGGTGGATTTTCATCGAGTTTTGCAGCTATAATCCTTCCAAATAAACATACACAAAAAAACTATAGATTTATTATTATTATTATTATTATTATTATTATTATTATTATTATTATTATAGGATGTTTAAAAAACACAGGAACATTGTCTAAAATGAGTCTGAGTTGTATATCTCAAGTTGACAAAATGCCTTGGGACTGAAGAAACTTTTCATTAGCCTCTTTATAACAAACGTGTGGGATGTTTGACAGAATACCTCAAAGAAATGAAAAAAGATGTGAAAATATCAGTTTAACAGGGGCAAAAAACAAAGCTATATAACCTTTATTGGGCTTTAAACGGGGTATGGACGTCTCATCACAAGCATGATTCAAAGCAGATTTTGGTGTTAAACCTACAAGTTGGTGATCAGAGCTATGATTTACCTTGCACTGATTAGTAGACAACCAAACAGAAGAAATAGCTGCTTATAAATGCTATTAAATTCAGAAAGTTTCACTTATCTTAACCCAACTATGAATGGAAACTTTGATAAACTTGTACAGAGATAATAAAATTTGATAGAGACAAAACAAACTTCAAAAAACACAGGTTAGAATTAGATTAGATTTTATTTTAACACAACCATGATAAATTCACTTAACCAATCAATTAACAAGCAAAATGATTAAATTGGGAGGGTTTTCCCACTCTGATCATCAAAATCTAGATGGATTTTTGAGAAAATATGAATTAATCTACCTAATTCAAACTCAAAAATCAAACTACCTATTAGGAAAGATTATAGAAACAAATCAGAATGATAGGATAAATCTTATCAATCCTTACTTTTACTAGTCTCCTTCCAAGATTTTCAAGTGGATAATTGATTGCATGTAGACTTAGATTTTGAAATTATAATGGCATGATGATAGATTGTTGATGAAAGATTAGATTCATATATTAATAAGTTAGATATGGAGATTTCAAGTTAGGCATAGATTTGTTATGAGAATGGTCAATGGCCTTCCATGGAGGAGTGGAGTTATTTAAATAGAGGAAGGAGGGAGAAATCAATGGATGAAATTTTAAATTAGATCATAGAGATCTAGGGTGGAGATTTAAAAGAAATTTAAAATTTCTTGGAAGCCTCTAGATTTAGAGGCTTCTAGAGAAGAGGGGTGAGAATAGAGAAGGTTGTAGATTTGGAGAGTTCTAAAATCCTTCTTAGGAGTCAATGATGATTATATGGGGGATTAGATAGGGATTAGGTGAGTGATTAGGGACTAAGGGTGCAAGAGAGCCTAGGAATAGGTTTAGTAGGTGGTTAAGTGGGTCATGAGAATTTAAAATTCTCAAATAATAGATAAGTGGGGATTAGGATAAAATAAGTGATGATTAGGGAAATAATTGATGAAGTGGGATAGAAGAAAGTTAGTAGATAAATAAATAATGAAGGAGGATGATTATAAAAGGGTGATAAATTAGGGGGATGAATTAGATTAAGCAAAATTAGTGTCGACTAATAGAAATATTAATGATAATAATGAAACAAGCAAATTTAGATGCATATAATTTGATCAAAAATATCATCTATACGAGGTATAAGATATCTATTTTTGATGGTTGACTTGTTCAACATTTTGAAATCAATGCATAATCGAAGGGTACCATCTTTATTTTTGATAAAGATAACTAATGCACCCAATGGTGACACACTTGGCCTAATTAATCCCTTAGCCAAAAATTCTTGAAATTAAACCTTTAGGTCAACCAACTCAATGGTCATCATCTTGTACGATGCTTTAGACTGTGGTTTTGAACCAGTTATGATGTCGATAGAAAAATCAAACTCACGTCTAGGAAGCAAACCTAACAACTCTTCTAGAAACACATCATGAAAATCTTTGAAAAATGGGTAATCTTTGAAAGATGGTTTCTTAGGTTCCTCTATTTCATTTATCTTGATGATGAATATTTGGCACCTTTTTCCCTGAGCCTTTTTATGTTACATAGCCAAAATCTATCTCAGCTTCAACTCTCTCTTCTCTCCTTGAATTTGTATCTGATTCTCAAAATCATCAAGACACTCAACCTTTTTCAGGTAGCAGTCAACTTTAGTTTTATGTTTTGTAAGCTAGTTGACTCCTAAGATTACATCATATGACCTTAGAGGTGTTATATACAAATCCACAACTATTGTGAATTTAGGCAACTTAATCTTTGCTTTGACTAAACACCTATCAACTATGACTTTTGAGTCATTCATGTACTATACTAACCATGTGTTTTCCATTACACCATCTCTTCTAAAAAACTTACTAAGCATCCTAGGAGATATAAAATATTTAGTGGCTCTTATATCTATCAAAATAAAAATTGGATGGTCAAACAAAGTACCTAATAACTCAATAGGCTGATATTCAACCTATCAATTATCAATTGTTGCATGAATTTACTACTAAAAACTACCTTGCTGAGGATTAAGACCTTTGCCCTTTGACTTATCTTACAAATAATCATGAGGATAATGATCCTCTCTACAAATAAAACATCCTCCTAGTGGTCCTTTCCTAACATTCTACTAGTTTTCCTGGAAACTGTCTTTGGATTCATTGCCCTATTTATTATTTCTCAAATCATTGTTGAATTTGGCATTCTAGTTTTTAAACTATTTCCTAGAGTCTCCACTCCTTTGTTTCCAATATTTCTTCTTGAAGGTTGAATTAGAATTTCTAAAATAATAGATAAGTGGGGATTAGGATAAAATAATGGATGATTAGGGGAATTAATGATGAAGTGGGATGGAATAAAGTTAGTAGATAAATAAATAATGAATGGGGATGATTATAAAAGGGTGATGAAATAGGGGGATGAATTAGATTAAGTAGAATTAGTGTCGACTAATAGAAATATTAATGATAATAATGAAACAAGCGAATTTAGATGCATATAATTTGATCAAAAATATCATCTATACGAGGTAGCAGATATCTATTTTTGATGGTTTATTTGTTCAACATTTTGTAATCAATGCATAATCTAAGGGTACCATCTTTATTTTTGATAAAGATAACTGATGCACCCCATGGTGACACACTTGGCCTAATTAATCCCTTAGCCAAAAATTCTTGAAACTGAACCTTTAGTACAACCAACTCAATGGTTTTCATCTTTTACGATGCCTTAGACTGTGGTTTTGAACCAATTATGATGTTGATAGAAAAATCAAACTCATGTCTAGGAAGCAAACCTAACAACTCTTCTAGAAACACATCATGAAAATCTTTGAAAAATGTGTAATCTTTGAAAGATGGTTCCTTAGGTTCCTCTATTTCATTTATCTTGATGATAAATATTTGGCACCTCTTTCCCTAAGCCTTTTTAAGTTGCATAGCTAAAATATGTCTCAGCTTCAACTCTGTCTTCTCTCCTTGACTTTGTATCTGATTCCCAAAATCATCAAGACACTCAACCTTCTTCAGGTAGCAGTCAACTTTGGTTTCATGTTTTGTAAGCTAGTTGACTCCTAAGATTACATCATATGACCCTAGAGGTGCTATATACAAATCCACAACTATTGTGAATTTAGGAAACCTAATCATTTCTTTGATTAAACACCTATCAACTATGACTTTTGAGTCATTCCCATACTGTACTAACCATGTGTTTGCCATTACACTAGCTCTTCTAAAGAAATTACTAAGCATCCTAGGAGATATAAAACATTTAGTGGCTCTTGTATCTATCAAAATAAAAATTAGATGGTGAAACAAAGTACCTAATAACTCAATAGGTAATGCCTAATATTCAACCTATCAATTGTCAATTGTTACATGAATTTACTACTAAAAACTACTATGCTGAGGATTAAGACCTTTGCCCTTTGACTTATCTTACAAATAATCATGAGGGTAATGATCCTCTCCAAAAATGAAACATCCTCCTAGTGGTCCTTTCCTAACATTCTACTAGTTTTTCTTGAAACTATCTTTGGATTCATTGCCCTGATTCTTATTTCTCTAATCATTATTAAATTTGGCATTCTAGTTTTTAAACTATTTCCTAGAGTCTCCACTCCTCTATTTCCAATATTTCTTCTTGAAGGTTGAATTAGAATTTCCAAAAATTTTCTTAAACTTATCCTTGGATAGTGAAAGATACTTTAGCTTCTAATCCTATTTGACCGCCTTCTCAAAGACCCGATCCATGGTAGAAGGTTCATGAACATATCTACCTTTCCACCAATTTGAGGCCGCAATCCCATGATAAAATTCCTAATCATAAACCACTCATCTCCCTGACACTAAGGTATGTACTTCATTAGTTTAGTGAACTACTCTCAGTACTCATTCACTGAAATATGACCCTTCTTTAGATTCTAAAAATATGTGAGCTTCTAATCAAAATAAAGTTGTGGGAGCCACCATGATTTGAATAAAGTCACAAACTGATCCCAAGTGGTGGTGGTTGAATTCATATTCATTTCCAACCTTTTGTTGGCCTCCCACATAGCTACCTCACCATCCAATTGGTATGCTCCCCAAACTGCCTTCATAACTGTTGACGCAGTGGATTGCACCCTTGGCAGGATGCCTAGCTCCTGCGTTCCACATGTCAAAATGGAAACTCCCCTCTCACTTGTGGGACTGGGGAAGCTAGAGGGGAGAGTCTCTAGATAAGGGCTAGCTCCCTTTGATGCATCTGAGTTATTCCAATCATTGCTAATACATATATATATATATATATATATATATATATATATATATATATATATATATATATATATATATATATATATATATAATGGGGGGGATGAAAAGGGAGAAGGATTACAAGAAAACAAAACCTACTCTAAAAGGGGTGATGCACCAATGATTCAACCTACTCACACTCACACTCTGAACCATAAAAATACATACATACACTTTAACTAGTAAAAGGACCAGGCTACAAGAAGGTTAACAGGGAGGCTTTAATGGAACACATAGAAAAAGGGACTCATCATAGGTGTTGTAGAAAAAACACACTATCTAGTAACCTCCTTCTATCTCTGCACTCCAGGTACAGCTCTTCTTATCACCTGCAAGAATGGTGCCTTATAAATACCAGATGCATTGGTGTCAACCCTGTGAAAGCATTAGAAAGAAATTACTAAACACAAGACTAACACTCAGACACACTCAGAGATATCTAACCAGAATATAGGTAAAAATGCATTTTATTGATTCTAGGTGAAATTTCTAGGGCTTCATCTTACAATGTGAAAGATCTCATTTTTTAAATGAGAAGTTACAATATATAGAGAGAAGAGGGAACAATAGTGTCTCCTTTGAAAAATACTTTTGGCACCCTTTGACAAGTGGCCCATATGCGTCCCAAGGGCATTGGGAAGAGGAAGCCGCTAAAATATAAATGTTGTGTCAACTCTGATTCTGACTTCAGGCATTTAAAAACATAGGCTGCGCCATTTCTCCATAACCAAGACTACTCCTTAAAGGCACCCACATGGTTTATCTGCTCATAAATGCAAAATGGAGAAAAAATGGGTTACGCAATTCTCTATTTGTGTCCCATTTATGACCACTTGGTAGGTACTATTCCATCTACTGGAATAACTCCATAAGTCAACGCCTTCCTTCACCACTTGGACTATTTTGTCTATTTTTACACTTGGCTCTTTTGTCTTTTCCTTTCCTTGTCTCTTCTGGCTCCTTTGGCCCTCGGGGCTATCTTCTCATCCTTACTGGCTCCTTGGGCTCTTTTATTAGTAGGTCACTGAGTTCATTCTCAACCTTTGTCTTTTTCCAGCATTGTCTTCCTGGTTTTGTCTTTTTTGCTGGCTTCTATCTCTTCATCTCTTTGTTCTCTGGGCTCTTTTTTGGTTGGCGCTCAAGAATTCAAAGATCAAATGGCTATTTCTCTGCTATAAAAATGACGTTCACGGGCCTGTCACTATTTGAAAAATAATGGCTAGTCTATTTTCTTGAAGTTGATGGCTTTGGAGACATCACCATCCTTGGAAAATTCCTTCGGGCCTTTCCCTCTGATTTTTTCCTCAGACATTTTCTCATGGACAAAAAGTCTGCAAGAATTTCCTTGTCCGCTTTTGCCTTCAAAAATCCTCTTTTGGGCTTTTTGCTGCAGCTTCCTGAATTTCTTTGGATTTTTGTTCGAGATTTTTGCTACAGCTTCTTGAATTTCTTTAGATTTTTGTCTGAAGGAATTCCCTCAAACAAAAAGTCTAAAAGAATTCATTTCTTGCCTTAGTCTTTTTTGTGCCTTTTTTTGGGCTTTCTGCTTTAGACCCTCTGAATTCCTTTAGACTTTTTCTCCAAAGGAATTCCTTCAGACAAAATTTCAAAGGAAATGATCCTTGTCTTTTCTCTACCTTTAAAACTGCCCTTCGAGAAAGTTGAAAATGACCCTTTCGAAGAGTGTTGTTGCCAACCAAGTGACCACTGCAAGGGCACTTGTCCTTTGGGAGGCTCTCTTGAACTTTTTTATTGAACCACTCCTTTGAACCAACCTTTGAACTGAACGTTGAACCAACACTTTGAACCAAGCTTTGAACCAAGCTGACTGAACCAAGTCGTTGAACCAACTGAGTGAACCAAGTGATTGAACCGTTTGATTGAAACAAAACATTGAACCAAGTCAATGAACCATTTGATTGAAACTCATCATTGAACTTTGCCAATGAACTTTGTCATTAAACCAAAGCATTGAAACAAAGTGTTGAACCAAGGCATTGAACTAGTTCAATGGTTCAAAGATGGTAACTCATGGAAAGATCATGTCATTGAACCACTTTTCCAACCTTAAGAAAAAGTGTCTTTGAACCATTTCAGCTCTCATTCCTTGTGAATTTCTATAGACAAGAGTCTGAAGAAGCTTTGTAAAACCTTACACTCTTTGAACTGGTTCTTCATCTGCCGAAGGACTCGCCTACAGAGTCCGTAGAAATTCTTGTGGAGTCCGTAGAAAATCCCAGACTTATGCAAAATCAAAAAATGAATTAGCCCAGAACAAGGAAAGAAGGGGACTGATTTTTGGCCTGTTGGACCAAAAATGGTCAACAAATTGGCAACTCCCAGGGGAAGCATGCCTGCTATGCTTAGAGACCAGTTGCCTTGAAGTCCATTGGGAATGGAGTTAGAAAGAAGATTAAAAGAAAAGGTTAGCAATAGTCCCAAAAGATCCAAGAATAAAACATAAGCCTTTACCCCATACACAAAGGGAAAACACACACAAGGCTAAAAACACTACTTGTGCAAACAACACTTAGGGAAAATAGGGGAAAAGCAAGGGAAAGAAAAACTAGAAGCAAACTACTATGTACAACTAACCAAGTATATTTGCCTCCCTCCTAGATCAAAGGGAAAATTTCTTAAGTCTCCTTCATGGAAAGGAAACTTACGGTGCTAGACAAGTGGCTGAATGGAAAGGAGATTTGGTGATGTGCTCCTCTTGCCTACCACCTTGATCGGCTCGTATCCAAATGAATCAGGGGCAAACATGCTTCCAACATATATGTATTCTTCTTGTTCTTGGAAGCTTTCCTCCTATTGGTTCTTCATGTTGGTGTATCTTATCAAGAAATCAATCGATGCTAGCTCATTTCCATAAGCCCCTTGATATGCATCATTGATTGGCTTGTCCCCTTCTGCCTCATGCTTGGGTTCCATGGCATGATCTTCCTCCTTGATGACTTCAAAAAAATCTTCAGATTCACCAACCTCTTGAAAGGATAAATATGAAAGCTTTCAGCCCCTTTGCATACTTATTTGAGTCCCAATGTTTCCTTCTCCACTCTTAGCCAGCTCATATCCTCCTTGAAGAATAGTGTAACCTGCCCCAATGACTTCAAACAAATCGTTCAAAACATGATCAAGAAAGTGTCCATGCTCCTCCATGACATCTTGCAAAGTGAGAAAAATGTTAGAGATCACTTCTTCCTCATCAGAGATAGAGGCAAAAGCTTGTGACTTATATTCTTGTTCATCAAAGGGGGTACCTATGGTGATCTCCTCCTCATCCGTACTCATGAAGTCTCCTTGATCAGTCATAAACTGATCATACTCCTCTTCACTTGCTTCCTTCAAGATGGATTTCTCAACACAAGAGAAACATTCTTCATTCATCAGGCAAGGAGGTGGAACACAAGGATTGTCAAAATCAAGTTGGGAATGGGAAGCAGGGGATCCTTTTAAAAACTTATGAGAAAATGGGAGCAGACCTTGGGACAAAATCACTTGATTTTCATCTCTCCACTTTACCAACACTTCATCAATATTGAAATTAGCTTGAGGATTGGTAGAAGGGGTATCTTTTAGCTTAGGCTCCTCTACAAGGTCTAGAAGTTCCCTCTCTCTTTCACTAAGCAGTCTCACCTTAGCCTTTAATTCCTCAATTCGCTTAGCTAGATTATCTTGAAAGATTCTTTCTTGGAGCTCATAGGAATCATCATAGAGATCAAGAGTGCATGGTTGCCATGAAATACAAGAAGCTTCTTGAGGAAAGGTGGGAGGGCCTTGGAAAGGACTAACCTCATTTTGTACCTCATGCTCTTGGACAATGTCTTTCTCCTCACTGTTCCATGACTCAATCACTTTATTCCAGCTCATGATATTAAGACTGGGCATCTCCTTTTTGGGTGATGGGGCCACAATGTGAGAGGGTAGTGAGGGCTTGGATTTCACTTCCCTTGCTACCAAAATAGACTGCTGCATTTAAATATTTGCCAATTCAATATGTTTATCAAGATTAGCCTTAAACAGAAGATTTACTATTTTAGAACTCTCCTCAACATGATTGGGGAAAGGACTTTGGCAGGCTTGACTTGGCTCATAAGCAAGGGATGTGTATGACTAATATGATACTTTGGGTAGTGGGTATGTAGGTTGATAGACTTGGTAAGGCTGCCTCTCATGAATACTCAGCCTCTTTTCCAAAGATGCAATCAAACCACTCACATCCAACATCTCACTTGTAAGCCTTTGCCAATTGGCTCTTTCAATGATATTCCATTCACTTTTAACCAAATCCAGTGCATTTCTCACTTGATGGATGACATGATCATGGATTTCTTAGCCACATCCCCTTCTGGTATCAAGCTCTATTACATACTTTTCATATCCTAGCAGTGCACATTTGAAGGTGGAAACAGGTTGATTGGCAAAGAGATTAGGTTGAGTAGGAGAAGTGATACATTGAGAAGACTGGGCATAAGGCTGATATAGCTCATGACAAGGCTGAGATTGGTCATATTGGACCTAATAAGGATCAACACAAGGCTGGTAAGGATCATAGCTAGGCTATCCAAGGAAAATAGGGTCCATGGTTTTGAATGATGGAATTATACATACCAATATACTATTTCTTGATGGCACAAGAACTGCTTAACTAGTTGATTTAACTCAGAGTCACCAAATGTTAAAATGGTTGATTTTGATATAACAGGACCAACATCAATCCTAAGACTTTACTAAGTGTAGAAATTGAGTCCCACCGGGCGTGCCAAAAATTGTTGATGTAGTGGATTGCACCCTTGGTAGGACGCCTAGCTCCTGCCTTCCACATGTCAAAATGGAAACTCCCCTCTCACCTGTGGGACCAGTGAAGCTGGAGGGGAGAGTATCTAGATAAGGACTAGCTCCCTTTGATGCATCTAAGTTATTCCAATAAGTGATAATACACACACACACACACACACACACACACACACACACACACACACACATAACTGGGGGGATGAAAAGGGAGAAGGATTACAGGGAAACAAAACCTACTCTAAAAGGGGTGATGCACCATTGATTTGACCTACTCACACTCACACTCTGAGCCATAAAAACACATAAGTACACTTTAACTGGAAAAAGGACCAGGCTACAGGAAGGTTAATAGGGAGGCTTTAATGGAACACACAGAAAAAGGGACTCACCATAGGTGCTATAGAAAAAAAACACACTGTCTAGTAACCTCCTTCTATCTCTATGCTCCAGGTACAACTCTTCTTTTCACCTACAGGAATGGCACCTTATAAATACCAAATGTGTTGGTTTCAACCCTGTGAAAGCATTAGAAAGCAATGACTAAACACAAGATGAAAACTCAGACACACTCAGAGATATCTAACCAGAATAGAGGTAAAAATGCATTTTATTGATTCCAAGTGAAATTGCCAGGGCTTTGCCTTACAATGTGAAAGATCTCCTTTTTAAAATGAGAAGTTACAATATATATATAGATAAGAGGTAACAATATCACCTCCTTTGAAAAAGACTTTTGGCGCCCTTTGACAAGTGGCCCATACGCGTCCCAAGGGCGTTGGGAAGAGGAAGCTGCTAAAATATAAATGCTAGTCAGCTCCAATTTTGACTTCAAGCATTTGAAAACATAGGCCATACCATTTCTCCATAACCAAGACTACTCCTTGAAGGCACCCACGTGGTTTGTCTGCTCATAAATGCAAAATGGAGAAAAAATGGGTCACATCGTTCACTGTTTGCATCCTATTTATGACCACTTGGCAGGTACTGTTCCATCCACTAGAATAACTCCTTGAGTCGACGCCTTCCTTCACCACTTGGACTATTTTGTCTATTTCTACACTTGTCTCTTTTGTCTTTTCCTTTCTTTGTCTCTTCTGGCTCCTTTGGCCCTTGGGGCTATCTTCTCATCCTTGTTGGCTCCTTAGGCTCCTTTATTAGCAGGTCACTGAGTTCATTCTCAACCTTTGTCTTTTTCCAGAATCGTCTTCCTGGTTTTGTCTTTTTTTCTAGCTTCTCTCTTCATCTCTTTGTTCTTTGGGCTCTTTTCTAGTTGGTGCTCAAGAATTCAAAGATCAAATGGCTATTTCTCTACTGTAAAAATGACGTTCACGGGCCCCTCACTATTTGAAAAACAATGGCTAGTCTATTTTCTTGAAGTTGACAACTTCAGAGACGTCACCATCCTCGGCAAATTCCTTCAGGCCTGTCCCTCTGATTTTTTCCTTAGACATTTTCCCATGGACAAAAAGTCTGCAAGAATTGCCTTGTCTGCTTTTGCCTTCAAAAATTCTCTTTTAGGCTTTTTGCTGCAGCTTCCTGAATTTCTTTGGACTTTTTGTCTGAAGGAATTCCTTCAGACAAAAAGTCTGAAAGAATTCATTTCTTGCCTTAGTCTTTTTTGCACCTTTCTTCAGGATTTCTACTTTGGACCCTCCGAATTCCTTCAAACTTTTTGTCTGAAGGAAATGGTCCTTGTCTTTTCTCTGCCTTTAAAAGTGCCCTTTGGGAAAGTTGAAAATGACCCTTCTGAAGGGTGATGTTTCCAACCAAGTGCCCTATGCAAGGGCACTTGTCCTTCACAAGGCTCTCTTGAAATTTTTAATTGAACCACTCCTTTGAACCAAACATTGAACCAAATGCTAAACCAACACTTTGAACCAAGCTGATTAAACCAAGTCATTGAACTGACTGAGTGAACCAAGTGATTGAACCGTCTGATTGAAACAAAACATTGAACCAACTGAATTGAACCAAGCCTTGAACCAAGTTGATGAACCATTTTATTAAAACTCACCATTGAACTTTGCCGATGAACTTTGCCATTGAACCAAAGCATTGAACCAGAGCGTTGAACCAAGGCATTGAATCGAAGCATTGACCGGTTCAACGGTTCAAAGATGCTAACTCATGGAAAGATCATGTCATTGAACCACTTTTCCAACCTTAAAGAAATAGTGTCTTTGAACCATTTCAGCTCTCTTTCCTTGTGAATTTCTTCAGACAAGAGTTCGAAGAAGCTTTGTAAAACCTTACACTCTTTGAATTGGTTCTTCATCTGCCGAAGGACTCACCTGCAGAGTCCATAAAAATGGACCTGTAGAGTTCGTAGAAATTATTGTGGAGTCTGTAGAAAATCCCAGACTTGTGCAAAATAAAAAAATGAATTGGCCCAAAATAGCAAGGAAAGAAGGGGACTAATTTTTGGTCTATTGGACCAAAAATGGTCAACAATAACCTTAGAGCAGTTTTGAATTTTGAAATACTTCTCCATCTCTATCAGCCATGCCTCAGATCCAACACCTAGAATAGTCCCATCAAACTTCAATGAATTTACCTTCTTCATGTCTCTGGCCAACTCCATAATAACCTATACTATAGCATCCTGAGGATTTTCCTACTTAGACGAATCCTCTTTAGGTTTGTCATGTTATTCCTCTTCCTCATGACCATGAACCACCTATTCTAGCATTGTAATTTGATCTCTAGTCTTATTCATAACTATGAGAATATGGTCCATCTTGTTGGACTGCTCAACGGCAAATCAACTAGGATCAAATGAAGGGTTGTTGTCATTAGCATTCAAAGGACCCTCTCTAGAAACTCTTGCTTTCACCATCCTTCTTTCTATCAATAGAAGGATATGAAGATGTTAGTGGACTTATTAAGTCCTGGAGTTTGAGTCATATCTCTAATACCACATGTAAAATCCTCACTGAGATCTACTTAGAAATATATGATTATTTTTAAAAATAAACACTTATATCAAAATAGATTACATTTTAAGAATCAACAGAGATCATATAAAGTACACATGTGATAATGGAAAACAATCATATTACATCATAAATCACAAATCTCTAACATCATGAGAGTATGTCAAAATGTAAATATAGAAATTAATTATAACTTAGCCACAACTGATACAAATATACAATCACCATTGTCATTGTGAAATAACAAATAATTACAACTCTTCATGATAATTTTCAATAATAAGTATACTATAACACAATGTTCAAATAAGATACATGGCTTTTTTGGAGCATAGTTCCCAAACTTCAAGTATTTGTGACAATTTCAAGTGTAATCTCGATAAGTAGTACTATTGTAGGGAGGGAAAGCATCATCCGAGCACTTTTTCACACCAACCATATACCAACAATCCCTGACACTAATCCCATAAGGAAATGGCCCTCCCTTCATGGATGAGTAGATAGTGATGGTACAAGAATTTAGAGAGACAAGCAAGTACATGTGTGTTGTATGATTTCTAAGCTAAACTAAATATGTAGTGTATCATAAAAAACTTGATATATTGCAAGATATTGCACATACATGTAAATTATACTCATGAAATGATAATGTCTCAATAAACATACTTTGACCAAATTTTTAAGAATAGTCATATAAAAGTGATCTATAAATCGATCAAATTCATACACACCATTTGATCAAACTACCATCAATTGACATTCTAATGATAGTAAGCCAGTGAAGTCCATCTCACTCCTTACTCCACATTAGCAAAGAATATTGGTCAAATATAATTCAATCATAATTTTCATATAATTTACATCCTACTATCAAACACATCATGTAACATGCTAAACATAGGAGTAACTACAACATACATTATTTTTATCAAACATATGCATGAATCTTACATTATTTTTTATTCCATACTAGGAATAATGACTACATTTATACCACCTAAACAAATACATAATTAACTGCATAGTTCAAATAGTAAAATTTGTTTACAATTCAACTACACTCTATGATAACCCATATTACCACAGTCCAGTGTTTTTAAGCATCAAACTAATGAAATGGTAAAAAATACATGGAAACATGCATTCGTATTCAACAACTAGCACATCTAGAACTTCATTTTCTCGAAACATAAGAAATCCAATCTAGTATTGTTTTACTTTTATGGGTTTATATGCAAGTATTCATAAAGTTATTTATAATTAATCCTCTTAATTCAATTATTACTTCATATGAGGATTAAAACTGTAAAGATATACCCCTATATTTTAATTATGCTAATAAGTACATTCACTCTAAATTCTCGCATGTAGCATTGTTTTTACATCACATGCTTTTAATTCTCACATTATATATGATAAACACTTTGTTGGGGTTTTTATCCTTCACATGTCATATTTAAATTTTTAAAAGTTTCTTGATATATTAACTTTAAATAGTACTTATGGTTAAACACATTTTCATCAAGCATTTTATGAGGTTATCCCATCGTTTACATAACAAAAAGGAGCTAACAACTAAGCTAAACAAGTAGAAAATTTTATAAGAGTTACTATATTTTAATCAAATGTTTATGATGAAAGAATAACCTATACTATGCTCTATGCTTTACAACCATCCCAAAAATAGACATATCATTATTTAGAAAAGGGATTGTTTCCACTAAACACTCCTTAACCCATAGTCAGGGAAATGTATTAATGGAATACTACCCCAAATCATAAATAATCACACATATTCTTTACATTATAACTATTTATGCCAAAACAAGATTATTTATATAACTTATTAAATATAAAGTTTCTTTCTTTTTAATCATGACTATGTTATTTTTTTATTCAAATGGGGATTAAAACTTTTATCCACGGTAAGGGAGCTAGATACATATGGTGATTTCATATTTATTAAAATAATTTGCTAATAAACTCTTCTCCTATAAAGTCATGGATACAACTATCAACTAGTAATATTGCATATAGCCAAGTTTTTATTTACATACAATAGTGACTTAATAAAACAGAGATAGGGGGCTTATAAGGTACGATGTCATCATATTTTTTGCAATAATTGGCTAGCATTCTCACTTTCCTAAAATCTAATAATAAATTGACACATCAATCAATTTCAACTATGCTTAATTAATTTACAACAATGGTTTAAGAATAAGACATAGGATCACTATCAGGTGATTGTTTTATTATTAAAGTAAGTCATTATCTGATTAATTCAAAATCATAGAACTAAATTGATATTAAGGTACATAATTTGTCTTAGATTTAAAACCATGCCAAATGGATAACCATTTTAAATTATTCAGTGCTCTATTTTCCCTATTTGATTGTGAGCTACTCCAACGTCTCATTCTATTTATGCAGGTTTTAATACTAGTCAGCATTTATAAATGAAAACACCTAAGAACATGAATTATAATGATCTAATGATAATATCCAGGTTGAAAATACAATCATTAGAGTGACATTGACTCAGTGACTGCAACTCTAAAAAGTTTGTTTTTTATGTCATAAATCGATGCCCTTACAGTTTTAGACGATCTAAAAAAACATGTTGTCCATTAAACCTATGTAAATGCCCATATAGTTCCAACATATAATTATATATATAACACATTCTCACAATGCATTCCTATAAGATCAACATCAAGAAAGTGTATAGTTATAGCAGTGTATTGATGGCAATCTAATTTTCTTGGAACTATATGTCTGACAATAGTTTATAGTTAAAACTATACACATGACAATAGTATATGGTTTTTTTTATTGTATATCTAAAATAAAATAAGATCAATAAATAATTTTCTTTACCATGGTCATTGTTTAGTATTTTAATATTTCTACATGTCCATAAATATATGTATATATTATATATCAAGCATACCATAGTTTTAAGGGACTTCATAAATATTTTCATTTCCTACATGAAATTACATGAATAAATTATGGCTCAAGAGTATAAAAAATAAATATTCTAGCACTCCACCAAACACACAAATCAAATAGGCTAAGAAAATTAGATAATAAATCAAATTACAACATCTACTTGCTAAAGTTATTATTGATTCTCTGTGTTTTTTTCCAATGCTAAATCCCTTGCTTCTCCTTTTGATCTCTCTCTCTCCAATGCATTAGATGATAATAAATTTCTCCAACTTTCCCTCTGTAAATATAGGCGCAATTCTTCTTTTCAAGATTTTTTTTTGCTTTTTGTTTTTTTAATATATTTAGCTCTTTTTAGATTTTTTATATTTTTAATTATTATTATTATTATTTTTTTTCCAATTCTAACTACTAAATTTATTTTTATCTTATTTCTTTATCTTTTCCTATATTTTATCTTTTCCAAGATAATTTCATTTTTAATATATTTTAATATGGAATGCTAAAATTCTATAAATTTATTAAATCAATTAGTATCCAAATATATTATAACAATTTTAAATGGTAATTTCAAAATTTACAAATAACTCATATTTTAAATTTATTTTTGTCAAAAATATTCCTACCACCATTAATAACAAAGTGTGTCAAACATGCAAAAGAGCCCATTATGATATTTTTACTTACTCTGATAAATCACAGAAAGTAATACTTCAAACAAGAAATAAACACACCATAATTAATTATTTTTAATGCATTTCTACCATGTACTAACTACTATAGTGTATGCAGGGTTTTGTCAGCTCTCTGTAGACCTCCGATGCCTCCATCTATGTCATTATTTTTGATGATACTCTCCCTTTGGTATGCTCTGAAAGATGAGTTCTCCTGTGTCCACCTCATAATATGCAAGTAATTACATCATATCACATGATAAATATATAGCAATAAATATAATTGAACTAATATATTAATAAACTTGGAATGTAATTGTATATATTAACCAACTCACAATAAGCAATCATGTATCTAAGTAATATTCTACTATCTAATAATAGCATAAATCTTAATCTTAGTCAGAAATATAACCAATATCATATGTGCCCACTATAAATATCCATGAATAGTCTATTAGTTTGCTTAATGAGGAATCAAGGTGCAACAAAAAAGAAAGTGTCTAAATAAGATACCCATATACAGAGGAGACATATAAAAAATATAGATAAAATCTCTCAATAAGATGATCTTGGTGGTGATGAGAGAGACTATCAACTAAAATAATAAATACTACACAAATTAAGGTACACACACATGAAGGCAGATTAGGTTGTAAAAATAAATTCTTCATGGCACTTTATAACTTAGTACGAATACAATATATCTCATACACAAAAACACCAAATAAAAACAATAAAAACACTGTATACATCAAAATAGCTCCAAACAAAGAGAGCATCGACTTGTCAAATAATTCATCACAAATCATGAGAGTTGTTCCAAAAATAATGAAACAATATGAGCCAAAAATATAAGTGGTACAAAAACATACTCAAATAATACAAGATGTCAGGGTCTATCGAAAATACATCTGCAAGTGTAAAGGTAAATGAACATGAGTGTAATAAAGTGTTTTGTATGGAAATTTAAACAATGGAGGAACCATGCTAGTAAAATCCTAACAAAGAATGATGGTTCCACCACTAGTGATTTGAAATCCATCCCGAATCAAATAAGAATGGTGGATGAAGATATCTGCATAGGAGTGGATGAAAAAATTCATAACAATAAAATGTGAGGTAATTTTTAAAGATATGTTGGACTCAACTGAAATGTGTCTATGCTTGCAATTAAAATGACAAAATCAATTTTTAAAAAAAAAAAAAATGTTTGCTTGTAAAAGCATTTGGTCATTGTCAAACTAGGTCTCACGCTCCGGTCTTCAACAAATGAGATAATAAAAAAAGATATGTGACCAATAATTAAACACATACAATAGTTCCTTATGTCTTCCAAATACAAAATATTATTTTATAAAAAAATCATCCAGAAATATTTTTTTATAAAAAGCAATAAAATAATCTCCCCACAAGGATTTATTTTTGAATAGTACATCTCAGTAAAACTACAATAATTTTTTTAATTTGTAATAAAATATAAAAAAATTATTTTTTTTGAAAATCTAAAAATAAAGTGCACAAAACTAAAAAATGGTTTTGAGTGATCAATTATAATTTTCTCACAATTAAATAAAGAAAAGTCATATTTAAAAAAAAAAATAGTACTCCTCAATAAAACTATGATAACTTTTGTAATTATATATGAAATTTAAAATTTCAAAATGTTTTATAAAATAGAAAAAAGTTCATACAAAACCCAAAAACAATTATCAAATATCACCTATGGGTTTCTCACAATCTAAAAAAGAACAGTCATTTTTAACAAAAAATAGATTTACAAAAAATTTGTAGAACTTATCTCTGATATCCAACTGAGATGAAATTGGAGGTGATAATGTCTTTCTAAAGTAATATGGATGCATTGATAAGCCTTTATTTACTCCTTCGATCTCTAAAATTTACCTACAATTAAAATAAATAAATAAAAAGTCCCCCCCCCCCCAAAAAAAAAACTAGAATTTTATTTTGCACATCATGAAAACAATATCAGATGTCGAGCAAAGAGAAACTAAGGAGCTAATTAATAATTGTTAGAGACTAATCTAATATCATAAAAGAGTTTATAAAACTCTTATCCAAGATCAAATCTACAAACCATTACCATAGTAAAATCCATTGATGCATTGCTTAAATAATATCTCAATATATTATACATAAATAGAACATACAATGATAAATCCTCTATATCTCCAAAGCTTCCATCTAGAACTCCATCTCCATAGATTACATCAAATACAATGATTAAGCCTTGCATATATATTCAAGGAAGATCAATCATAACTAAAAGATCAAGCTAAGTGATCAATCATAACTAAGAGATCGAGCTAGAGATCAATCATAACTAAGAGATCAAACTAGAGATCAAACCTAAAACTAATAGATAATTATCCTTGAATAATAGAAATAAATATAAATTATCCCCATAATATCTAACATATAAGTATGTAATATCTCATAAACCTAAAAGTTGGTGATCAGAGCTATGATTTACCTTGCATTGATTAGTAGACAACCAAATAGAAGAAATAGTTCTTATAGTTGCTATTAAATTCACAAAGTTTCACTTATCTTAACCCAACTATGAATCACAACTTTGATAAACTTGGACAGAGATATAAAATTTGACAGAGACAAAAAAACTTTAAAAAACACAAGTTAGAATTAGATTAGATTTTATTTCAACACAACCATGATAAATTCACTTAACCAATCAATTAACAAGCAAAATGATTAAATTGAGGGGGTTGTCCCACTGTGATCATCAAAATCTAGATGGATTTTGAGAAAATATGAATTAATCTACCTAATTCAAACTCAAAAATCAAACTACCTATTAGGAAAGATTATAGAAACAAATCATAATGATAGGATAAATCTTACCAATCCTTACTTTTACTAGTCTCCTTCCAAGATGTTTAAGTGGATAGTTGATTGCATGTAGACTCATATTTTGAAATTATAATGGCATGATGATAGATTGTTGATGAAGGATTAGATTCATATATTCATAAGTTAAATATGGAGATTTCAAGTTAGGCATAGATTTGTTATGAGAATGGTAGATGGCCTTCCATGGAGGAGTGGAGTTATTTAAATAGAGGAAGGAGGGAGAAATCAAGGGATGAAATTTTAAATTAGATCATAGAGATCTAGGGTGGAGATTTAAAAGAAATTTAAAATTTCTTAGAAGCCTCTATATTTAGAGGCTTCTAGAGAAGAGGGGTGAGAATAGAGAAGGTTCTAGATTTGGAGAGTTCTAAAATCCTTCTTAGGAGTCAATGATGATTATATGGGGGATTAGATAGGGATTAGGTGAGTGATTAGGGACTAAGGGTGCAAGAGAGCCTAGGAATAGGTTTAGTAGGTGGTTAAGTGGGTCATGAGAATTTAAAATTCTCAAATAATAGATAAGTGGGGATTAGGATAAAATAAGTGATGATTAGGGAAATAATTGATGAAGTGGGATAGAAGAAAGTTAGTAGATAAATAAATAATGAAGGAGGATGATTATAAAAGGGTGATAAATTAGGGGGATGAATTAGATTAAGCAAAATTAGTGTCGACTAATAGAAATATTAATGATAATAATGAAACAAGCAAATTTAGATGCATATAATTTGATCAAAAATATCATCTATACGAGGTATAAGATATCTATTTTTGATGGTTGACTTGTTCAACATTTTGAAATCAATGCATAATCGAAGGGTACCATCTTTATTTTTGATAAAGATAACTAATGCACCCAATGGTGACACACTTGGCCTAATTAATCCCTTAGCCAAAAATTCTTGAAATTAAACCTTTAGGTCAACCAACTCAATGGTCATCATCTTGTACGATGCTTTAGACTGTGGTTTTGAACCAGTTATGATGTCGATAGAAAAATCAAACTCACGTCTAGGAAGCAAACCTAACAACTCTTCTAGAAACACATCATGAAAATCTTTGAAAAATGGGTAATCTTTGAAAGATGGTTTCTTAGGTTCCTCTATTTCATTTATCTTGATGATGAATATTTGGCACCTTTTTCCCTGAGCCTTTTTATGTTACATAGCCAAAATCTATCTCAGCTTCAACTCTCTCTTCTCTCCTTGAATTTGTATCTGATTCTCAAAATCATCAAGACACTCAACCTTTTTCAGGTAGCAGTCAACTTTAGTTTTATGTTTTGTAAGCTAGTTGACTCCTAAGATTACATCATATGACCTTAGAGGTGTTATATACAAATCCACAACTATTGTGAATTTAGGCAACTTAATCTTTGCTTTGACTAAACACCTATCAACTATGACTTTTGAGTCATTCATGTACTATACTAACCATGTGTTTTCCATTACACCATCTCTTCTAAAAAACTTACTAAGCATCCTAGGAGATATAAAATATTTAGTGGCTCTTATATCTATCAAAATAAAAATTGGATGGTCAAACAAAGTACCTAATAACTCAATAGGCTGATGTTCAACCTATCAATTATCAATTGTTGCATGAATTTACTACTAAAAACTACCTTGCTGAGGATTAAGACCTTTGCCCTTTGACTTATCTTACAAATAATCATGAGGATAATGATCCTCTCTACAAATAAAACATCCTCCTAGTGGTCCTTTCCTAACATTCTACTAGTTTTCCTGGAAACTGTCTTTGGATTCATTGCCCTATTTATTATTTCTCAAATCATTGTTGAATTTGGCATTCTAGTTTTTAAACTATTTCCTAGAGTCTCCACTCCTTTGTTTCCAATATTTCTTCTTGAAGGTTGAATTAGAATTTCTAAAAAAATTCTTGAACTTATCCTTGGCCAGTGAAAGAGACTTCAACTTCTACTCTTATTTGACCGCCTTCTCAAAGACTTGATCCATGGTAGAAGGTTCATGAACATCTCTACCTTTCCACCAATTTGAGGCCTTAATCCCATGATAAACTTCCTAATCCTGAACCACTCATCTCCCTGATATTAAGGTATGTACTTTAGTAGTTTAGTGAACTACTCTCAGTACTCATTCACTAACATATCACCCTTTTTTAGATTCTAAAAATATGTGAGCTTTTGATCAAAATAAAATTGTGGGAGCCACCATTGTGGGAGCCACCATGATTTGAATGAAGTCACAAACTAATCCCAAGTGGTGGTGGTTGAATTCATATTCATTTCCAACCTTTTGTTGGCCCACCACATAGCTACCTCATTATCTATTTGGTATGCTCCCTAAACTGCCTTGATAACCTTAAAACAATTTTGAATTTTGAAATACTTCTCCATCTCTATCAGTCATGCCTCCATCACCTAGAATAGTCCCATCAAACTTCAATGAATGTACCTTCTTTATGTCTTTGGCTAACTCCATAATAACCTATGTTATAGCATCCTGAGGATTTTCCTACTTAGACGGATCCTCTTTAGGTTCATCATGTTATTCCTCTTCCTCATGACCATGAACCACCTATTCTAGCATTGTAATTTGATCTCCTTATTCATAACTATGAGAATATGGTCCATCTTTGTTGACTGCTCAACAACAAATCAACTAATATCAAATGAAGGGTTGTTGTCATTAGCATTCAAAGGACCCTCTCTAGAAACTCTTGCTTTCACCATCCTTTCTGTCAATGAAAGGATATGAAAATGTCAGTGAACTTATTATGTCCTCGAGTTTGAGTTGTAGCTCTAATACCACATGTAACATCCTCACTGAGATCTACTTAGAAATATGTGATTTAAAAAAAAAATAAACACTTATATCAAATAGATTACATTTTGAGAATTAACAGAGATCATATAAAGTACACATGTGATAATGGAAAACAATCATATTACATCATAAATCACAAATCTCTAACATCATGAGAGTATGTCAAAATGTAAATATAGAAATTAATTATAACTTAGCCACAACTGATACAAATACACAGTGACCATTGTCATTGTGTAATAACAAATAATTACAACTCTCCATGATAATTTTTAATAATAAGTATAATATAAAACAATGTTCAAATAAGATACATGGTTTTTTTGGAGCATAGTTCTCAAACTTCAAGTATTTGTGACAATTTCAAGTGTCATCTCAATAAGTAGTACTATTGTAGGAAGGGAGAGCATCATCCAAGCACTTTGCCACACCAACCATATACCAACAATTCCTGACACTAATCCCATAAGGAAATGACCCTCCTTTCATGGATGAGTAGATAGTGATGGTGAAAGAATTTAGAGAGACAAGCAAGTACATGTGTGTTGTATGATTTCTAAGCTAAACCAAATATGCAGTGTATCATAAAAAATTAGATATATTGCAAGATATTGCACATACATGTAAATTATACTCATGAAATGATAATGTCTCAATAAACATATTTTGGCCAAATTTTTAAGAATAGTAATATAAAAGTGATCTATAAATAAATCAAATTCATACACACCATTTGATCAAACTGCCTTCAATTGACATTGTAATGTTAGTAAGCCAGTGAAGTCCATCTCACTCCTTACTCCACATTAGCAAAGAATATTGGTCAAATACAATTCAATCATAAGATTCATATAATTTACATCTTACTATCAAACACATCATTTAACATGCTAAAGATAGGAGTAACTACAACATATATTATTTTTATCAAACATATGCATGAATCTTACATTATTTTTTATTCCATACTAGGAATAATGACTACATTTATACCACCTAGGCAAATACATAATTAACTGCATAGTTCAAATAGTAAAATTTGTTTACAATTGAACTACACCCTATGATAACCCATATTACCACAGTCCAGTGTTTTTAAGCATCAAACTAATCAAATGGTAAAAAATGCATGCAAACACGCATTTGTATTCAACAACTAGCACATCTAGAACTTCATCTTCTCAAAACATAAGAAATCCAATCTAGCATTGTTTTACTTTTAGGGGTTTATATGCAAGTATTCATAAAGTTATTTATAATTAATCCTCTTAATTCAGTTATTACTTCATATGAGGACTAAAACTGCAAAGATATACCCCTATATTTTAATTACTCTAATAAGTACATTCACTCTAAATTCTCACATGTAGCATTGTTTTTACATCACATGCTTTTAATTCTCAAATTATATATGATAAACACTTTGTTGGGTTTTCTATCCTTCACATGTCATATTTAAACTTTTAAAAGTTTCACGATATATTAACTTTAAATAGTACTTATGGTTAAACACATTTCCAACAAGCATTTTATGAGGTTATCCCATCATTTACATAACAAAAAGGAGCTAACAACTAGAAAAATCTATAAGAGTTCCCATATTTTAATCAAATATTTACAATGAAAGAATAACCTATACTATGCTCTATGCTTTACAACCATCCCAAAAATAGACATCATTATTTAGAAAAGGGATTGTTTCCACTAAACACTCCTTAACCCATAGTCAGGGAAATGTATTAATGGAATACTACCCCAATTCATAAATAATCACACATATTCTTTATGTTAAAACTATTTATGCCAGAACAAGATTATTTATATAACTTATTAAATATAAAGTTTCCTTCTTTTTAATCATGACTATGTTATTTTTTTATTCAAATGGGGATTAAAACTTTTATCCATGATAAGGGATTTAGATACATATGGTGATGTCATATTTATTACAATAATTTACTAATAAATTATTCTCCTATAAAGTCATGGATACAACTATCAACTGGTAATATTGCATATAGCCAAGTTTTTATTTACCTACAACAGTGACTTAATAAAATAGAGATAGGGGGTTTAGAAGGTACGATGGCATCATATTTATTGTAATGATTGACTAGCATTCTCACTTTCCTAAAATCTAATAATAAATTGACCCATCAATCGATTTCAACTATGTTTAATTAATTTACAACAATGGTTTAAGAATAAGACATAGGATCACTATCAAGTGATTGTTTTATTATTAAAGTAAGTCATTATCTGATTAATTCAAAATCATAGAACTAAGTTGATATTAAGGTACATAATTTGTCTTAGATTTAAAACCATGCTAAATGGATAACCATTTTAAATTATTAAGTGCTTTATTTTCCTTATTTGATTGTGAGCTACTCCAATGTCTCATTATATTTATGCAGGTTTTAAAACAAGTCAACGTCTACAAATGGAAACACCTAAGAACATGAATTTTAATGATCTAATGATAATATCCAGGTTAAACATACAATAATTAGAGTGACATTGACTCAGTGACTGCAACTCTTAAAAGTTTGATTTTTATGTCATAAATCAATGCTCCTACAGTTTTAGATGATCTAAAAAAACATGTTGTCCATTATACCTATGTAAATGCCCATACAGTTCCAACATATAATTATATATATAACACATTCTCACAATGCATTCCTATAAGATCGACATCAAGAAAGTGTATAGTTACAACAGTGTATTGATGACAATCTAATTTTCTTAGAACTATATGTTTGAAAATTGTTTATGGTTAAAACTATACACATGACAATAGTATATGGTTTTTCTTATTGTATATTTGAAATAATTTAAGATCAATAAACAATTTTCTTTACCATGGTCATTATTTAGTATTTTAAGATTTCTACATGTCCATAAATGTACGTATATATTATATATCAAGCATACCATAGTTTTAAGGGACTTCATAAAAATTTTCATTTCCTACATGAAATTACATGAATAAATTATGGCTCAAGAGTATAAAAAATAAATATTCTAGCACTCCACCAAACACACAAATCAAATAGGCTAAGAAAATTAGATAATCAATTGAATTACAACACCTACTTGATGAAGTTATTATTGATTCTCTGTGTTTTTTTCCAATGATATATTAACCAACTCACAATAAGCAATCATGTATCTAAGTAATATTCTACTATCTCATACTAGCATAAATCTTAATCTTAGTCAGAAATATAATCAATATCATATGTGCCCACTATAAATATCCATGAATAGTCTATTAGTTTGCTTAATGATGAATCAAGATGCAACAACAAACAAAGTGTCTAAATAAGATACCCATATACAGAGGATAAATCTAAAAAATATAGACAAAATCTCTCAATAAGATGATCTTGGTGATGATGTGAGAGACTAGAAACTAAAATACTAAAGAATACATAAATTAAGGTACACACATATGAAGTTAGATTAGGTTGTAAAAAAAAATTCTCCATGGCACTTTATAACTTAGTACGAATACAATATATCTCATACACAAAAACATCAAATAAAAACAAGAAAAACATTGTATACATCAAAATAGCTCCAAACAAAGAGACCATCGACCTGTCAAAAAAATCATCATAAATCATGAGAGTTGCTCTAAAAACAATGAAACAATATGAGCCAAAAATATAAGTGGCACAAAAACATACTCAAATAATACAAGACGTCAGGGTCTATCAAAAATACATCTGCAAGTGTAAAGGTAAATGAGTATGAGTGTAATAAAGTGTTTTATATGGAAATTTGAACAATGAAGGAACCATGCTAGTTAAATCCTAACAAAGAATAATGGTTCCACCACTAGTGATTTGAAATCCATCCCAAATCAAATAGGAATGGTGGATGAAGATACCTGCATAGGAGTGGATGAAAAAATCCGTAACAATAAAATGTGAGGTATTTTTTAAAGAGATGTTGGACTCAATTGAAATGTGTCTATGATTGCAATTAAAATGACAAAATCAATAAAGAAAAAAGTTTGTGTGCTTGTAAAAGCATTTGGTCACTGTCAAACTAGGTCTCACCCTCCAGTCTTCAACAAATGAGATAAGAAAAAAACATATGCGACCAATCATTAAACACATACAATAGTTCCTTATGTCTTCCAAATACAAAATATTATTTTATAAAAAAATCATCCAAAAATATTTTTTTATAAAAAAACAATAAAAAAAATCTCCCCACAAGGATTTAGTTTTGAATAGTACGTCTCAGTAAAACTACAATAAATTTTTTAATTTGTATTAAAATTTAAAAATAAAAATAAAAATTGAAAATATAAAAACAAAGTGCACAAAACTTAGAAATGGTTTTGAGTGATCAGTTATAATTTTCTCACAATTAAATAAAGAAAAGTCATAATTTAAAAAAAAAAATAGTACTCCTCAATAAAACTATGACAACTTTTGTAATTATTTATGAAATTTAAAATTTCAAAATGTTTTATAAAATAGAAAAAAGGGCATACAAAACCCAAAAACAATTATCAGAGATCATCTATAGGTTTCTCACAATCTAAAAAAGAACAGTCATTTTTAACAAAAAAATAGAATTACAAAAAGTTTGTAGAACTTATCTCTGATATCCAACTGAGATGAGATTGGAGGTGATAATGTATTTCTAAAATAATATGGATGCATTGATAAGCCTTTATTTACTCCTCCCATCTCTAAAATTTACCTACAATTAAAAAAAAAAGGTCCCCCCCCCCCCGAAAAAAACTAGAATTTTATTTTGCACATCATGAAAAAAATATCAGATGTCGAGCAAAGAGAAACTAAGGAGCTAAGTAATAATTGTTAGAGACTAATCTAATATCATAAAAGAGTTTATAAAACTCTTATCCAAGATCAAATCTACAAACCATTACCATGGTAAAATCCATTGATGCATTACTCAAATAATATCTCAATATATTATACATAAATAGAACATACAATGATAAATCCTCTATATCTCCAAAGCTTCCATCTAGAGCTCCATCTCCATAGATTACATCAAATACAATGAGTAAGCCTTGCATATATAGTCAAGAAAGATCAATCATAACTAAAAGATCAAACTAAGTGATCAATCATAACTAAGAGATAGAGCTAGAGATCAATCATAACTAAGAGATCAAACTAGAGATCAAACCTAAAACTAATAGATAATTATCCTTGAATAATAGAAATAACTATAAATTATCCCCATAATATCTAACATATAAGTATGTAATATCTCATAATATATAAAATAAGGTAAATGAAATATCCACACATAAGTGGGTGAGAATAATAAAGTACTTAGGTGAATATAAGCTAAGGTAAATAATCTACTCTAACAGACTTGAATTCAATTTAGGACACTATTGGTGTACCCAAAAAATAAAAAATGATTGAAAAAAGAGAATGAGAGAGGACCATATAATTAAATTACGTAGATAGATAAATCAAAGTCATGGCAAACGATCACAATTTTAGATGCCAAGGAAAAAAATAATTATAACTTGCGATAATAATAAAGAAGAGAAAAGATCCACATCATATGAGTCACATCAATGAATAATACTAGAAATATATGACTAATGATCCACTTCAATGGAGAAACATCCAAAAACTTATCATAAGAACAAAATTCATAATATGATGCTCCAATACTAATCACTAATGCTAACATTATTTTCAACTCCTCATCAACCTCTTCTAACTTTATCTGGGCTAAAACTCTTTTTCAAACGGTCCTCTTTATGTAAGAAACATGTAAGACCATATGTATTTTTTCTAACTAAGATTAATCGAAGTTATAATTACACTAACGATTTTTTCAATAATTGCAAGGGGTTGGAATACATAGGCAAAAGTTGGTTTTTCTTAATTTATTGTTTTAAGGATGTTTTATTATATGATTATAATCACACAAAAACCCAATTTCCTACTTCATAATATATTTTAGTGTAGTGTTGGTTATCTTGATATTTCATTTGATTTTGTGTCATTTTCAAGTTCTCTATTGTTAAGACTAGAGAGTACATCCTACTCATGTTGAATGTATTATTCAACTAGCAAACCTTTGGCTAAAGCTTCAAAAATATGGTGATAAATGGTGGACAATACTCATACAATAAAAAAATAAAGACATTTTGGATGAGGGATAAAAAGAAGTGTTATACCACCATTCAACTAGTGGAAATCATTGAACCAAACTCTCTTATATATCTGAAGGGAAAAAATGATAACCATCCAAGCGCTTGTTGACCACCTTATTTTGTACATTATATTTGGGATTGTATGATGAGTTACGAGATATGTACCCAAGCATGAGAATAAATTGATTAAAAAAATACATGTAAATATAATTCAGAGTCACTTAGTTTGATTTTGGGGTTCCGATGTAGCTTCTAAATTATTTCCATAAAAGTTGATGTTATTGTAATTATTATAAATGAAATGACAAGTGACACAAATAACACATTTAGTGAATCTATCCAAGACAAACATGATGAAAATAATCTTATCAAACATGGACAACCCTATAATGAAATCTATGAATATTATACTTTTAAAAAGACTCGTGATATGTGAATCTAGTATAGGTTCCAAAATAAATAAAGACTAATCCTCAAAACTTTCACACACAATTATATATGCATACAAATGAAATATTAATTTGATATATACACATTATCTATGATAATGAAGATAAAATGACCACCAATATATTAAACTAAGATATGCATAGGGGCAAAGGCCCTCATTACATGAAGAAAACAATATCAAATAATTTTGAAGAAATTGTTTTCATCCATTCCTTCTAGTTTTTTATTGTTGATATGGGTAATACCCATCTAATAGGTTTGGCAATAAACTACCTTTCATTGGAATGATCAATAGATTGACTCAGATCATGAGTTACAATAATTTGGTTTTATAAGTAACCATGTTATGGAATAATGGCTGAGAGGAGAATTTGTTACTCTAGAAGACCCTACTTACCTATTTACTAGTTCACCTGAGTAGAAAAATAATATATCCCAAGATGGATATTCATAATTATGTTATTTTACAAATATTGTTTTGATAAAAAGAAACATAAAAATAAGAGAATGCATGGAAAAAAAAAAATCTTCTAAACAAAACAAAAAACACTCAAATTTTTTAATTGTTAAAATATATTATGGTGTGAACTAATGTTTGCCTACCTCTAACTATTACTCGTACATAAGAAAACACAGTGTAGAGTCTCGATAAATTATATTGAAAATATGATTCTCATAGCATCAACCTATTATATTTTGAATTATGATAAATTTACCAAGCATATATTAGGGTCTTTGTAGGAAAGTAAGCTGATCTAGGATGGGAGACAAGGGTCACCTCAAATGGGAACTTGGGGGTAGAGATTACTCTTAAATAATTTTTGGAGGCGGTTTAGTATCAGGGTATCCATTATAAAAATAAATAATAAGAGGGTATGTAAATTGAGGTGGGAAGGATCATTTGGTTTGCTTATGCCTTTTAAGTAATTTAAACCCACAAAGTTTGGAAAGTAATTTTTAGTAATGCCATCTTACATGACATGTTTATCTTCTCTTCTCCACAACTATTTCACAATTTAAACGATCACATATCTTAAGTAATTTTAAAATACCATAATCATTTTGATTGGGTATGAATTATGTTTCTATTTATAAAATAAATTTCATGATCTCAAACCCCCAATCCAACTCATCCTTACATGTCTTGTAAAATTAAAATAAAATGTTTGCATTATTAAATAAGTTTTTATTTTACATGTAATTTTAACTAATATTTGTAATAATGTATGTTTATTAAATTTTTTATAATATCATTTAAATATTAATTGTAATTATGAGAAATGTTAAAAATTAAAAAACATTTTTAATAATTATATTTGTCAAATTTAGAATTAAAAAAACCTTACTCAATTTTTTGAAATTTCATCACTAGAAAATTGAACCTCTCTTTGTCTTAATTAACTATAATTAAATAATAATAAAGAAAATAATATGTTTAGGATCTTGCATTACACTAAGGAGCTTTCATATTTTTTAAGACCCTCAATAATATTCAATATCATAATTAACACTTTAATAATTACAATAATTTATAAGCTAGGAAAATTAGTGCAATCTAATGTGTTGTTAATATCTATTTAGTGTTACAATGAATTATCTTTAAGTATTTACTTGATTTCCATATTATTCTTAAAAATATTGATTAAATCATTGTGATCATAATTTATAGTAAATTCATTTTGGATGATCTATTCAAGTGCTTCAATGCACTAAAATGCTTGTGTGCTTGTGTATCTACAGATGACTCAAATTCAATTTAGGGCACTATTAGTGTCTAAAACAACATCAAATGGTTTAAAAAAGAGAACAGAAGGGGACCAATTAATGAAATTACTTAGATAAATCAATGTCATGAAAATGGATTACAATTATAGATTGTAAGACAAAAAAATAATTATAACTTGCATTAATAAAAGTAGAAGAGAAAATATCCACACAATATAATTGATGTCAAAGAAGAATACCAAAAATATACAACTAATAATCCATTTTGAAAGAGAAACATCCACAAAATTATAATTAAAAAAATTAATAATATGATACTCTAATAATCGATGAGATAGAGGTGCATTGGTAAAGCAACTTGACTGTTATATGTGCCACACAGGGTCAAATCTTGGAGGTATTGGAAGGCCGGTTGTGGTCATTTCACTAGTGTTGGTTGGTCATGATGGTATTATTGATATTTTTTGGTTGTGGAGGTAGTGTTGGTATGAGCCGATTGTAACCATTGATCTAACCAATTATTACTCCAATCAAAAGCTTCGTACCTATCTAAAAAAATATGATGCTCTAATACTAATCACTAACTCCAAAATTGTTTTTAACTCTTCATCAACCTCTACTAAATTTGTGTGGGATGAAATGTTTTTTAAATTAACCTTATTCATGTATGAAACATGTAAGACCATATATGATTTCTCTAGCTAAGATAGCTCCAAATTATAATTACACTAGCTCTATTTTTCAAGACTTGCAAGGGGACATAATACATAGGTAAAATCTTATTATTATTGTTTTATTTTTTTTTAAACATTTTATTAGTTGGTTTTAATTGCCCAAAACCTTAATTTCCTAATTTAAAATATATTTTTGTGCAATGTTGATTACCTTACTACTTCATTTGGTTTTTTTGTCATTGTTAAGTTATCTATGATTGCGACTAAATAGTACATCCTATTTACATTGAATGTCTTCTTCAAATACTATAACTTTTACTTGAAATCTTAGTGGTGATGAATGGTGGATGGTACCCATAAAATTTTAAAAAATGGATAAATTTGGGATGACGTATAAAAATAATTTTTATACCACCATTCAACTAGTGGAAACCATTAAACAAAACTCTCATATTTATCTAAATAAAAATAATAAAGATAACTATCTAGCCACTTGTTGACCACCTTATTTTTTTCATAAAATTTAGGGATGGTATGACGAGATATGAGAAAACTATGCACTTAAGCATGAGAATAACTCAATCCAAAAATTACTCATAAATGTAATATCAAAATCACTTAGTATGAACTTAGGGGTCTCATGTAGCTTCTAAATTGTATCCATAAAAGTTGATGTTATTGTATGTATTAAAAATTGAAGTGACAAGGGACACAAATTTTCATATTTAGTGAGTTTATCAAAGACAGACATGATGAAATTTTTATTTTCAAACATGGAAACCCCTGTGATGAAATCCATGGCTTATATACTTTTGGAAAGACTTGTGATATGTGTATATAGTATGGGTTTCGGGATCACTAAAGACTAAGCCTCAAGACTTTAAACCATGATTACATGTGCATATTTATGAGAAATTAAAGTAATGCAAACATAATCTATGAAAATGAAAGTAAAATGACTACCAATATATTAAGATAAGATATGCATAGGGGCAAAGGCCATTCTCACATGGAAAATACAATATAAAATAATATTGAAGATTATTTTTTAATCCATGCTTTATAGATTCTTACTGTTGATGTGGGTAATTCTCACCCAATAGATTTGACAAGAAATTGCCTCTCACTAAAATGACCCAAAGCCCAAGTTTCAGGAAATTGGTTTTATAAGTAACATGGTGGAATAGTCACTAAGTGAAGAAGTTGTTATCCCTAAAGATCCTTCTTAACTATTTACTAACTCTACTTAAATATCAAAATAATATATCTTAAGATGGATATTCATAATGATCGTATTATAATGAGATTGTATTGGTCAAAAGAAACATAAAATGAATGGAAGGGAATCTAAAAAAAAGGTCTTCTGAAAAAGGGGGTTTCTCCTAAACTTATTAATTGTTAAAATATATTGTGATGTGAACTAACGCTTACCTACCTCTAGCTAATATTCAAATAAAAGTAAACACAATTTAGAGTCTAAGGAAATTGGATTGAAAATATGATTCACATAGCATCAACCTATTATATTTTGAACAATGATAAATTTGCCAAGGACATTCATTCAAAAATCAAGTCTTCTAAGCTCAAGGGAGATGATGACAGAATAAATATATTTATAAGAAGTTAAGTGAATGGGAGAAGGGAGAAATAGAAAGATCTGGAAGGAAAAGGAGGCTCATCTAGTTTGGGAGATAAAGGTCCTTCAAATTGGCGTTTCGGGGCAGTCTACTCCTAAATCATTTGTGGAGGCAATTTAGTATTAGGGTATCCATTTTTAAAAAAAATGAGAAGAGGATATGTAAATTGGGGAGGCAAGATCGTTTTTGTTTCATTACGCATTTTAGAGGTGGATGAAAATATGGGAAAGTAATTTTATTAGCATCATCTTACATGACATATTTATCCTCCCTTCTCCGCAACTAATACACATTTTAGATGATCACAAATCTCAAGTAATTTTAAAATACCACTATCCCTTTGATCAAGCATTCATTATGATTTGATTTATAGAATATATTTCATGCTTTAAAACCTCCAATGCATTCCAACTTTTCCCTACTCCCCCAAAAAAATTGTTTGCATTATTAGATAATTTTTTATTTTTTATATAATTTTTAACTAATCTTCATAACAATGTATGTTTCTTTAAATTATTGTAAGAGATTTTAATTTTATTTAAATATTAATTATAATTATGAGAAATGTTTAAAATACACTAACAATTTTTATAACTTTGTTCATCAAATCTAGATCTAAGAAAATCTCACTCAATTTTTTCAAACTTTGCACCGATTATTAGGAAATTGCAATTTTTCTCTTTATTCTAATTGGAACACTATAAATTAAAAATAATAAGGAAAATAATGTATTTTGGATCCTAAATTAAACTAAATATACTTCATATTTTTTATTATGCTCAATAGTATACACCATCATAAATAAACTCTAAAAATTACATTAATTTATTAACTAGGAAAACTAGTACAATACAATGTGTCATTAATATGAACTTGAGTACTACAAGGAATTCTCTCTAAATGTTTTATTTATTTCTATAATATTCTTACAAATATTATTTAAATCATTGTGATGATAAATTATACATTATTTTTAGATGATCTATTCATATGCCTCAATCACTAAGACACTTATATATCTATAAATGAATCAAATTCAATTTCGGGCAATATTATTGTTAACAATAACACAAAATGGTTGGAAAAAGAGAATGAGAGGGGGCCATGTAATTAAATTACTTAGATACATATAGAAAATTCATGATGATGGATCACAATTATAGATGTCAAGGGCTAAAAATAATTACAATTTGCAATAATAAAAGCAGAAGAGAAAAAATCCACATAGTATGATTAATATCAAATAATAATACTATAAATATATGAATAGTGATCCACTTAGAAGGATACACATACCTAAGATTTTAATAAGAAAAAAAAATTCATAATATGATGTTCCAATACTAATCACTAACTCCAAAATTATTTTTAACTCCTCACCAACCTCTACTATGTCTAGGTTGAAACAATTTTTTAAACAGCCCTCTTCATGTAGGAAAATGTAAGACCACATGTGTTTTTGCTAATTAAGATAAATCCAACTTATAATTACATTATTGATCTTCTTGAACAATTTCAAAGGGTTGTGATACATAGGTAGAATATTTTTATCCTTATTTTATTGTTTTAAGGATGTTTTACTATATGGTTGTAATTGCACAAAAACCTAATCTTCTACTTTACAATATATTTTAGTGCAGTGTTGGTTACCTTGTTACTTCATTGAGTTTTATGTCGTTATCAATTTCTATATCATTGATACCAAAGAGTAAATCCTATTCACATTGAATGTCTTATTCAACTACAAAAACCTTTGGCTAAAACCTCAAGCAGGGGGTGACGAATGGTGGATAATACACATATAATTGAATGAAACTCTTTTATAATATTGGGGATGGCATGACGAGCTATGAGATAACTATGTACGCAAGCATGAGAATAAATATATCCAAAAGTTACTCGTAAACATAATATCACAATCACAGTTTGATCTGGGGGGTCTTATATAGCTTCTAAATTGTATCCATAAAAGTTGATATTACTATAATTTTTGCAAATGGAACTGACAAGGGAAAATAAATGGCATATATGGTGAGTATATCCAAGAAAATGTGATGAAAATTTTCTCTTTAACCTTTGGTAACCCTTTGATGAAATAGATGGATATTATATTTTTGGAGAGACTCATGATATGTGGATCTGGTATGGGTTTTAAGATCACTAAAGACTAAGACAAAATAATTTCACCCACAATTACATATTCATACTAGTGAAAAAATAAATTAATATAAACACATAATCTATGATAATCAAGGTAAAATGACTACAAATATATTAAGCTAAGACATGCATAGGGAAAAAGGCCCTCCTCACATGAAGAATACAATATAAAAAAATCTTAAAGATAATTTGTTCAATGATGCTTTATAGCTTCTTATTGTTGATATGGATAATAACCACCCAATAGGTTTGACAATAAATTTCCTCTCACTAGAATGATCACCGGAATGACCTAGAGTATGAGCTGTAGGAATTCATTTTTATAAGTAACCACGCGGTGGAATAGTGGTTGAGAGGTGAATTTGTTTTTGATAAGGTAAGGTAGCAAACTAGGGGCTGAACCCTTCACAGAGCAAAAAAGACAAGAAGGCAATCAAACAAAATATGCCTTTAGAGAGATGACGGCACTAGTCGAGAAACAACAAACACAGAAACAAAACACAAGAAACAGAAAGACCAAAGTCAGAGAGGACTCTCATTACATAACCATTGATTTGAGAAGATCATTAAGTTTCTCAATATTCTTTGTGTTGTCAGCATACCCAGTATTACCCACCTCTTTCAGCATAGACATGTTCAGGATAATTGTATTCCAAAGTCCCTTGGTGAAATTCTTCTCCAGCCTCTAAATACGATCCTTTAGGGCCCCAATTTTAGATTTCCAATCAGTCTCATTCTCTATTTCCTCTCCAACTTCCTTGACATACATTTTCCCCTTATTGTCAGCAATTTCCATAGTGTCAGCACCATGCTCCTCAGTAACCTCAAAATCCCTAGTCTCCTGCTTCCCTCCAGTGTCCTCAAAAATTTCTTGGATTTCTAGCTCCTTAGACTCTTCCTCCTGGGTTGCTTCCTCTAAAGCACTTTTCAAGTAATCAATCAGTCTAGCCTTCAGGGCGGGTTTACCAACAATCTGCCTCGACCTTCGAACTCCAGAGGAGAAGCCTTATTAATTTTTTGAAGACTTATAATATTTACCACATTGGCCCCCTGTGGCCCTACCCAAATTTTTGTGGGTCCCCTCCGTGGTCTCTCTAATATTCTCTTCCTTCTTGAGAGGTAAATTTGTTACTCCAAAAAATACTACTTACTTATCTAATAGCTCCACAAAAATATCAAAATAATTTATCCTGAGATGAATATTCATAATGATGTTATTGTATTAAGTTTGTCTTGATTAAAATCAACATAAAAGGAAGGAAAGGCAAGGCAAAAAATAAGGTCTTCTAAACAAAAGTAGGGAAGTCTCATTAAATCGATTAATTATTGCCTCTAGACTTAAACTGCATACCACTAAGGATTATGATCTTATAGATCAACTTAAGAATACTTAGGCCAAGTTATCTATCTTATAATTGGTCATAATGTCTAATGCTTATAAAGATAGTTTATGAGGCCCTGCATTATATTACTTTATCACATGATACCAAACCTGTGTCTTTTGATTCTATTAGTAAAATTTTGATGGATAGCGAGAACCTAATCTATTTTGATCCCAAGGACTTACCTTCGAAGGATATTTTGAGTCAACATTTACTCTTGTACATTCAAGTTATCATCAAGAATAAAGGGGATTAAAACGTTTCTTTTTCACAATGGTTTGGGGTTAAGAATTTGTAGTGTGACCTTTCTTAGTAAACTTAGAATCAGAAGATGAACCCTTAAAAACTTTGATATGTTTATAAATGGCTTTGAAAATCAACCAAGGAAAGATCTTGGAGTGATTACATTAAATATACTTATTGGACCACAAACCATAACTATAGAATGTCAAGCTATATCTAATGACATTATCTATATTTTTTTTAATTGGGAGACCATGGTTTCATGCCATGAGGTGCCTAAAACTTTTACATGAAGGGTTCACATATACTTGTCTTGTGGATGATTTTCCATTCTAGTTTTGAAAAATGATAGAGTCCATAATGAGAATCATGTTTCATCAAATAAAATGCAACCATCCATTATGGGATCCTAATAATTAATTCCAATGTAAAAATTGACTATGTTTGAAATGGGACAAAGTATTACAACCCAAGAGGATAGAGGCACTAAAATTAATAGTATATATGCACAATTACCTAAACTTAAATTTACACCTATTGGCCTCAAGGAATATAGAGATGACATGAGTACCTTTAATATTGGTCAAATTTATCTTACTGTGTAAGACTATGGTAGATATATTCAATCATTTTTCCTATTGAAACATTATCTTACAATGATATAAGTAAAGGACATGTTGTGGATACATGTTGTAACATTAATAAGCAAAATAACATTTTGGATTGGTTCAAAATGCTTTAGAAAAATATGGATTCAGGTTGAAATATACATTAAAAAAAGTGTTATAAAGGTCATGTTTTAAGTAAACACGAGCAAGGTATCACGAGCAAGGTAATTGAAATAAAGAATATTATAACATTCAAGATATACTTTTCAAATGAATCATGAAAGTTCCATAAAATAAATTTCTCCATAATATTTTTTTCCAAATCAAACAAAAAATACATGCAAGAGGTGAAAATTGTCACAATCTTATGAATTGTTTATGCAAAGTTAATTGACAAGGACACTTATGATATTGTCCCCAATAATGTTTTTCCTAACAATGAAGCTCCTCCAGAATTTTGGGATCCTATGTCAATTAATGGAATTCCTATCAAAATATTGTATTCCATTTCAATTTAAATTTACATACATTTATGGAGAACGTGATCCCTCAATTATAGATGAAAACATTCAAATAGATTGTCCAAATACTTTACCAACTGCACCATTTTTTGAAGATCGATCTACATTATTAGATGAAGAAATAATTGGTATTAACCTTAGAGAAAGTGATGAAACTAAGACAGTAATTTTAAGTGCATTAATAACTCTTAAATTAAAAAAAATCATAACACAATATCACATGATTTATCTAATGTCTTTGCATGGTCTTATGTGGATATGCCTGGAACTAATCACTCTATTATGATTCACAATTTAGCTGTCCATCCTAATGTTAAACCAATCAAGCAAAAAATTAGAAAGATGCATCTAAAGGTTACTTTATTGTTAAATAAAGAATAAAAAAATTTAATTGATTCGTGTTTCATACGGTCTACTTATTTTTCCAATTGTATTTCTATCATTATCCCTATGGCCAAACATAATGGGGTTATCAAGATTTATACTAAATTTAGAGATATTAATAAATTATGTCTTAATAATGACTTCCCATTACCTAATATTGATATGATAGTTAATTATATAATGGGATATGAGATGATCTCCTTTATGGATGAGTTTTCTAGTTATAATCAAAACAAGATTAATCCCAATGATCAACACAAAAAGGCATTCACAACCCCTTGGTGTACATTTTATTATGCGGTCATCCCTTTTGGATTGGAAAAAATAGGCATAACTTATCGAAAGGATATAACACATGACATGATTAAATTCATGATATTTTAGAGGATTATGTTGGAAACACCTTGGGAGAGTCTAAGAAGCATGAAAACCATCTTAATGATTTGTAAAAAATGTTTGAACGATGATGAAAATACAAAGGGATATTAAGTCATAAGAAATGTGTCTTTGGGGTTACATCTAGAAAATTATTTGATTTTATTATTTCTAGGAAATATTTATAAGTTTATCATAATAAATTACTAATTACTATTAAGATACCTTCTCCTAAAGGCTTTAAACAATTGAGAAGTTTACAAGGAAAACTTCAAACCAAAATACCCAATAAAATTTAACCATTTTCAATATTATTATGAAAAGGCACTTAGTTTGAATGTGATGAATAATGTCAAAATATTTTTGATGAGATCAAAGAATATTTAGCTAATCCCCCAATTATGATTTTGTTTAATTTCAATCGATCATATATATATATATATATATATATATATATATATATATATATATATATATATATATATATATATATATATATATATATATATTCCACCAAGCATGCCTTCGAAAATGTGCTTGCATAATATGATGATGAGTATAAAGAGCAAAATATTTATTACATTAATTGCACATTGGTTATTATGAAAATAATTATAGTGCAATGTAAAATTTAAGCTCAGATATTGTGTTTACAACATAGAAACTCATAGACATCACATGTTAATATTGAGACTTAGGGTATTTCTAAAATTGATCCTTTGAAATACATGATGTCTAAGCATTATCTATTTGGTTCCATAACTAATTGGGTCATACTAATTATAAAGTATGATTTTAAATTTGTATCATGAAATTTGGTTGTATGGTAAGTCAAAAATGACCATTTGGTTGAGGCTCCCTTAATAGAGCATGCTTCTATAGATGACACTTTTCAAGATGAGTTTGTTCTGTGTACCAATGAGAGTAACACTTAAACCATGTACTTTTATGGGTCCAAATGTGCTTTAGGTGTTAGGTGTCAACGCTAAAATTGTATTAATAATTCTCCTAGAGCAAACTATGTGATTAGCATATATATTCAACTTTCATGTACCAATAACATAGTAGAATAAGAGGCTTTGATTCTAAGCCTTCATGTCGCATAGGATTTAAAGATTAAATATATCAATGTATATGGTGATTTTAACTTGTAAATCAAGTGATAGGTTTTTACCAAAGGAAAGAAGATAAATTGATATCATCTTATAATTTAGTTCTCATTTTGATCACCCATTTTGATGAGTTTGAGATTGGTAATATTTATAGAAGACATAATTTTCATGTGGATGTTATGTCTAAGATTTTTTTAATTATTCCTAGTGATATCATTGATGATCATACTATATTGCCTATCAAATGATTACAATAACCAACTATTATATTGTTAGATCTAGATAGATGGATGTATTTTCCATTGCGAGTGGTACAAACAACTTAGAGTGGTAGGCCAATAAATATAAATATTTATCAGATGAGATTGTTCCTACTTAATTTTGAATAAATGAAAAGAGAAAATAATTAATAAACACCATTATATATGATATACTTTAAGACATCCTTTTAAAAATGTTCTTTTGATGGACAATTACTTAGATGCATTGGGTGTTAAGAAGCTATATTATTGGTGTAAGAAGACTTTCATGATAGTGAGTGTGGTGAAAAGTTTAGTGTTAAATACATATCATATAAGTTGTTAAGAATGGGTTTGTATTAGCCTATAATAGAACATGAAAGCTAAGAATATGCAAAGGTTTGTGAGAAATGTCAAAGATAGGGTAATGTAACACATTCACCATCTTAAGAATTTTAACCTATTGTTTTTTTTGCCTTAGCCATTTTCCATTTGAGGATTTAATCTAGTTAGAAAAATTGACCCTCTATCATTAAAAAGTCACAAAGTTATTATCACATTTGATGAATATTTCACAAAATGGTTTGAAGTTATTCATTTAGGATATACAATAGTTGAAGACATGTAGATTTCTAATGACTCATATTATTTCTCGGTTTGGCCTTCCATCATATATAATTATGGATAATGGTTCATCCTTAGAAACTAAGATGGTAAATAAGTTTTGTGTTGAATATAATATCTGACATACATTTTCAACTCCTTATTACCCTTAAGGAATGACCAAGCCGAGGCTAAAAATAAGATAACTATATTTTTTCAAAGTAAAACAATAATCAGACATGGGGAAGATTAGCATAATAAAATCATATACACATTATGGGCATATAGAAAAAGTGTAAAAATAACTACATGATCAACCCCTTATTCTTTGGTCTATGGTGTTGATGACAATTAATATAGAGAAAAAAATCATAAATTAGAAATGTTAGATGAAGCACATATTTATGCTATTAAGCATTTGAGAGTTTATTAGAATCACCTCAAGAAGGCTTATAAGAAGAAGATCATATCAATAGAATTCATGGGTGATAAAGTGTGCGTGTGTGTGTGTGCATGTGTATGTGCACACGTTGTGTCATGCCATGCCGTATGCATGTGCGTGTGCATGTGTGTAAAATAAAGGCAAGTCCAAACTTAATTTGCTAGGTTCCTCTGTTATCATTATAAAAACGTGGTTCATGGGCCTATCAACTAATATCATGTACTTTCAAAAAATCTTTAAATTTATTTATTATTATTTTTAATACTTTTATTTAACTTTACAATTTTTGCAATGTATTTTTATGATTGTTTTGGTTATTTATTTTGTGCCCTTATGCGTATTTTTCACTTATTTTATACTTTCTTGTCTTTTCCAATTGTGTCAACATGTCTTAGAGTCTTGCCATTGTTGCACTTTATATATCATATTTTTTTCATATCAAGACACATTTTAACATATGATTTCTCAATTATATCTTACCCACATAGGGGAAACCTATTAGTACACGTATCAATCATTTATATAGGGACATATGATTTGTGCTTCATTGTTTACATATTTTTCATTGGGTGGGGACAGGTGGCAAGGAATGGGAGGGGAGACGAGAGGTGGCATGTGTTTATAGATTATACATTCATTATATCAGGGCATGCTCTTACAATGTCATGCCAAAAATCCTATCCACATTGGGGCATCTTACTATTGGCGCCATCATTACTATATGTTCTCCATATTAGGTTAAAATATTACATCGAGGCATATTGATTGAACCCTCCTTGTTTATCCCTTGCCAATGTAGGGACATCTTGTTTCTATTTTTTTCTCATATAGCTTTGACCAATGGTCAGTTCACTTGAGTTATACATATGTTTTACATGATTACATCAACTTATGATGTTACATATTTTAAACATGGTACTAGTTTTATGTAGGCTAAATATGGTCAGCAATATAAGGATTCTATAATATAGGAAAATATAGAAGGGAATGCATAGGCCTAACTATATCCAAGGTGTCATTAGATGGTAACTGTATGTAGGCTAAATACAGTTAATAATATAAGGATTCTATAATATATGAAAAGGGTAGAAGACTATATTATTTCCAACACACATATCATATGTCATTCTACAGAGTGGTATGGGGCTATAAATAAGGGTCATGTGAAGGAGGTTGTAAAAGGATCTAAAAGGGGAATATACACAAAGTAATAAAAGAAAAAATGATGCCATTAGACAATAACAATGAGTCATATAATCTAAGGTTTATAAGGGTGTCATTAGACAATCACCATAAGGGATAAATAAAGGAACAAAGCATGCAAAGATAACAATATACTAATAAGCATAAAATAATCTAAGCATAGAAGATAATAACATACCAAGATGATATATCCACCAATTTAAAAAACTAAATAGTATAAGCTTAAAACTACTTACCTTGGGTTAATTTATCAGTGCATTAATCTCCCTCTTACCTCAAGTGTAACTTTGTAAGAGATGTTATAGGTGAATATCAAGATAGAAATAAGAATACCTAAGTATCCTTAGTTGGGGACTCCAAAGACTAGTTCTATCTTGTAGGTTTAACTTCTCTTCTTGATATCTGTTGACGTAGTGGATTGTACCCTAGACAGGAGGCCGAGCTCCTGCCTTCCACACACAACAATGGAAACTCCCCTCTTGCCTGTGGGCCTGGCAAAATTGGGGGGAGAGTCTCTAGATAAGGGCTAGCTCCCTTCGATGTATCTTTTAGGTCTTGGATTTCCTACTGCTAACAAATAAATGAAAAAAATGGGGGGGATGAAAAGGGAGAAGGATACTGAAAAAATAGAATCTAAACCTAAACTAAAAAGGTGATACACCAAAAAAGTTGATCCACTCAGCCCGAACATACACTTTTCACCAAGAAGAAGCTCCCATACACTTCATCTGATGTGGAAAACTCTTCTGTATCAGTGAGTTAGGGGTCCGTAGAGATACAGGGAGGAAGAACTATCAAAGGTGTTCTGAGACACACTTTGGTAGCCTATTCACATGCACCTATATTTCAGTTGTAGACACTTCTGGCAAACCTGCAAAACAAGAAACTTCACAATGCACTAGACATGCTGGAATCATTTTGTGAAAAGCACAAAATAAAATGACTTAACACAAAAAGAACATAGACATGTGTGTGAGTGCAAGTTCAAATGGACGCAAAAATTGCTAAGTCTTGATTCAAGGTAAAATCCAGCAGAGTTTTGCCTTACAAGCCTGAGAGATTTTTGGGCAGAGCTTTGCCTTACGGGTTAAGAGATCCTTTCCAAAAATGAGAAGTTTACAATATATAGAAAGAGGAGAAGAAGTAAAGGTGCCCCTTTGGAAAAGACTTTTGGCACCCTTTGACAAGTTGGCCTATGTTCATTGAGAGCCTCGGGAAGAGGAAGCCGCTTGAAGATAATGATGTGTCAGCTACCAGTTTTGACTTTGGCATTCAAACATTAATGTAAAAGCATGCGCTGCACCTCTTTTCTACAAACAGATTGCTCCCTTCAAGGCATTCATGTGGCTTGTCTACTCATCAATGCAAGGTGAAAAAAATGGGTCACACCGTTCACTGTTCATGCCTCTTGATGACCAATTCACAGACACTGTGTCAACCATTGGAGTAACCCCTTGAGTCGACACCTTCCTTCACCACTTGGATTGTTTTGTCCATTTCTAAACTTGGCTCTTTTCTAGCTCCTTCATCCTTCAGGGGCTATCTTTTGCTAATTCTTCATGTCTTTCCAACTTGTTTTGGCTGCTTTCTATTGATCTCAACAAGTGACACATGGCATGTTCAGCTGTGAAATAGGCGAGGACACGTGGCAGCATCTACTTAACTTATAGAATCTTTAGACACCTTTTGAGAGTCCTACAAAAGATGACACATGGTGGCTTCTGGTCTCTTTAGCAATTCATTCGGGGCCCACCACAGTCCTTACAAAACAAAAGGGAGAGACCACAGATGTTGACACTTGTCGACATTCACTGAGCTTTACAAGGGATACGTGGCACGTTCTGTTGCTCTTAGAAAAACATGTCAAAACCTTCTACAGTTACCACTTGGCACCCTCCACAGAACTCGGAGGGAAGCTTGTTGAAAGGAGCTTTGGGACTCAGATGCAAACACTTATCACGCTCTACCAAATTTTACAAGGGACACATGGCACATTCTGATACTTAGGCTTTTTCCTTGTTGGCGCTCAAGAATTTAAAGATCAAATGGCTATTTCCCTGCTATAAAATTGACGTTCACAGGCCCGTCACTGTTTGAAAACCAATGGCTAGTCTATTTCCCTGAAAATGATGGCTTCAAAGACGTCACCGTCCTTGGCAAATCCTTCAGTTCTTTTCCTTTGTTTTGGCCTTTTCTGCTCTGATCGGGCTTTTGTCTCGACCAAGTTTTCCATGGACAAAATGTCCATGAGAATTATCTCGCTCGACGCTTCCCTTTGCTTGACCTTCAAAATTTCTTCAGGTTTTTTCTCCCGCAACCTTTTTTTGAATTTCTTCAGACTTTTTGTCTAAAGGAATTCCTTCGAACAAAAAGTCTAAAAGAAATCAATTTATGCCTTTGGCTTAGCCCTTTTATTTTTTGCAGGATTTTCTTTCGAATAATTTCTTCAAACAAAATGTCTGAAGGAATTCCTTCAGACATTTTATCTGAATAAATTTGCGTTCTTTGCCTTGTCAAATTTTTGAAGGGACTTTACCTTTTTGACCTTGTTTACCTTTTGGTCCATTTTCAAGCATTCCCTGCCCTCCGCAAGGGCACTTGGGTTAGGAACTACCCTCCGCAAGGGCATTTGTCCTTCGGGAGACTCTCTTGAACCTTCTCATTGAACCGTTCTTTTAAACCAAGCTGTTGAACTGACTGTTGGACTTTGCTGATGAGCTTTGCCATTGAACCAAAGTGATGAACCAAGCACTTGAACCAAACCGACTGAACCAGAGTATTGAACCAAACACTTGTCCATTTTTCACCTAAGTGTTAGGAAACCATTTGTTGCCTGCATAATCTATAGAAATTCTCTGTAGAGTCTATAGAAATTCTCTGTAGAGTCTATAGAAATTGGCCTACAGAGTTCGTAGAAATTGGCCTATAGAGTCCGTAGAAATTAGCTTGCAGAGTCCGTAGAAATTTCTAGACTTGTGAAAAAATCAAAAAAATGATCTGGCTTAGAACAGCAGGGAGAGAAGTGGACTGATTTTGGCCTTTTGGACCAAAAATGGTCTACAAATTGGTGACTCCCAGGGGAAGCATGTCGGCTATGCTTAGAAACCAATTGCCTTAAAGTCCATTGGGCACGAAGTCAGAATGTAACTTTGAAAAAGTTAGCAACAACCTCAAGATATCCTAGAACCAATCATGAAGCTTTTACCCCAAACACAAAGGAAAACACACACAAGGCTGAAAACACTACTTGTGCAAACTGCACTTAGGGAAAATAAGAAAAGAAACTGAAAGCAAAATACTATATACAGCTAACCAGGTATATTTTCCTCCCTCCTGGATCAAAGGGAAAATTTCTTAAGTCCCCTTCCTAGCAAGAAAACTTATGATGCCAGACAAGTGGCTGAATGGAATGGAGACTTGGTAACCTGCTCCTCTTGCCTGCCACCTCAATTGGCTTGCATAAAAGTGGATCAAAGTCAAACATGATTCCATTCTTTTGAACCAAGCTGTTAAACTGACTGTTGGACTTTGCTGATGAGCTTTGTCGTTGAACCAAAGCGATGAACCAAGCGCTTGAACCAAACTGACTGAACCAGAATATTGAACCAAACACTTGCCCATTTTGCACCTAAGTGTTAGGAAACCATTTGTTGCCTACAGAATTTATAGAAATTCTCTATAGAGTCTATAGAAATTGGCCTACAGAGTCTGTAGAAATTGGCCTGTAGAGTCCATAGAAATTGGCCTGTAGAGTCCATAAAAATTGGCTTGCAGAGTCCGTAGAAATTTTTAGACTTGTGCAAAAATAAAAAAAATGATCTAGCTCAGAACAGCAGGGAGAGAAGTGGACCGATTTTGGCCTTTTGGACCAAAAATGGTCAACAAATTGGTGACACCCAGGGGAAGCAGGTCTGCTATGCTTAGAAACCAGTTGCCTTAAAGTCCATTGGGCACGGAGTCAGAATGTAACTTTGAAAAAGTTAGAAATAACCTCGAGATATCCTAGAACCAATCATGAAGCTTTTACCCCAAACACAAAGGAAAACACACACAAGGCTAAAAACACTACTTGTGCAAACTGCACTTAGAGAAAATAAGAAAAGACACTGAAAGCAAACTACTATATACAGCTAACCAGGTATATTTGCCTCCCTCCTGGATCAAAGGGAAAATTTCTTAAGTCCCCTTCCTGGCAAGAAAACTTATGATGCCAAACAAGTGGCTGAATGGAATGGAGACTTGGTAACCTGCTCCTCTTGCCTGCCACCTCAATTGGCTTGCATCTGAGTGGATCAGAGTCAAACATGATTCCAACATATATGTACTCTTATTGTTCTTGGAAATTTGTTAAATATTGGTTCTTCATGCTGGTGCGTCTCATCAAGAAATCAATGGCTATTGGCTCATCACCATAAGCCCTTTGATGTGCATGGTCCCTTTGCAGTGCATCATGGTTTGACTCATTCCCTTCTGCTTCATTGAAGACCCTGTCAAACTCATCCTCTACTCTTTCATGGCCTTCTTGAAGAAGGGTGGCTGTTGTGATGTCTGAAATGGAATCACAAACTAGTTGCTCATCCAACAGAACATCACTTTTTTGTTCAAAGCTCTCTTCTTCAAGGCTTTCTTCAAGATGAGCAAGCCTCTCCTTTTCCCGGTCAAGGATCAGAGTCTCTAGTTATTCAAAGACATCCATCTGATCCTCCTCTAACTCAAGCTCCTCAGCATAATCATCCTCTTCATTGAAGTAACAAGGAAGTTCATCAAACAAAGGGGGAGAGAGCTCACCATGCTTACATTCCTCTTCGTATTGCTGGAACATCTACATGTATGCATGACCTGCGTCTTCTCCATTACTGACGATGTCTTCCGAAGGAGCCTCCATGATGATTTCATCTTCATTATTGCTCATGATAGCCTCTTAGACAACTGTATATTGGATCTTCTCTTCTTCACTTACCTCCTACAAAATAGGTTCCTCTTTGAGAAGGGATGAAGTGGAAGGCTGATGATTTGAACCATGTGGAAGAGGAGGCAGTCCTTGAGCTAGAATCAAATGATTCTCATCTTTCCATTTGGCTAGCACTTCATCTATATCAGGTGTTGTTAGGTTGTGGAGCTAAAAGCTTCAATTGTTGCAAACATGGAGGAGGTTGTTGAGTTCCAGGAAGACCAGCGTCAGCAGATTGCAGTGCAGAATGAAATCGACATCGACAGGTGTGAGCTGAAGACAACCGGCATCGGCAGGAGGTCAACCAATGTTGGTCACCTCCAGGCAGACAGGGACCGACGTCGATCACCTGTGGCAGTTCCAAAACTGTTCATTGCACAGACAGTTAGTTCGTTGAACTAAGAGTTTGCATGTAAAGGCTAATTATAGTCTTGAGTTACGTGTCTAATTATTGTAATTAAAAAAGTCTAATTATTATATGCATGAGATCTATATAATAGACTCATGGGCTATATTGTAAAAGTGTGTTAGGGAGTAAGAGAGCAAAATAAGATCCTTCAGAGAGAAGAGAGCAATGATGTGTTCCTCCTAGTGCCACAGTACCAAGTGTGGGTGCTGGTTTAGAGAATCAGAAGGGTTCTTCGTGTATGTATGATCTTGGTTAGCAGGTGTGCAGGACCACGTTTGGAGATCTACAATGGTGAATAATGTCTATTGATTTGTAGGTGGCAGCAAGGAGAGGGAGATCTACTTGGAGTATGGTTGTGTACTTGGTGTACTAGCAACGTTGTTACTGATTGGTGGAGGTGAACACCAACTCTGTATTGGAGTTGATTGTTGGGACCATAAGAGAGAGAGGGAAGAAGTCCTTGAGGTGTGGCAAGCCTTTGAGGTGGAAGAAGAAGTGGCATCTTCTTTATTGTATTTTCTTCTGAGTGATTATTAATACAATTGTGTATTATCTCTCATACCCTGTGTTGTTTCATATTTCTAGTTACTTATTCATTTTGGTTAAATTCCGTATTTAGTTGATAATCAAGAGGTAATAATATATACTCTTATTGGTGGATTAAGATCTTGACAGTTGTATCAGAGCTTTTGGTTGGGTTGACTAACAGGTGGTTCAGATCTAGTTAGTGTTTTTTTATTACAGGTCACTCTCAGGGGTTTCAGATTGAGTGGGAGTATAGCAATGGCAGAAGAAAGTAAGCTACGAATGGAGAAACTGAATAGCACAAACGGTCTGATTGATGGAAAGAAAGAGTAGGTAAAGGAAGATTGTTGGTCGGTAAAAGATCAGCATGTAGAAGAAGATGTTGCAGGTGATGTTGCATAGGTTGCTTTGGATAAAGTAGAATCTTGGTTTACAAATTCTTTTGCCTCTTTCCATGCAGCCCGAAATAGAGCATCTTTTCATGGGTATGTCTTTGGAGACTTTGGAGAGATTTATTTAGGGATTGGTGAGCCTTGTCAGATTGTTGGCAAAGGGAAAGTGAAGTTGAAAATGCAGACGGATAACACATAGGTGTTGAAGGTCATGCAGGTACCAGTCTTGGAGATGAGTCTAATTTCTTCAGGAAAGTTGGGTGATGGGAGATGCACAGTAACTCTCATAGTGGATGTACTTGAATTAGATGGTGGTAAGAAAGTAGGTATCCTTTATCTATCTACTTATATTACTGATTCACCTTCTGTTGCAGAGGTGTGGCTTTGTAGGCTTGGTCACATATGTAGGAGGGGATTGCATGTTCCTAAGCGGAAGACAGATATCTTTGATAAACTTAAGAACTGGAAAGCCTTAGTGTTCATGGAGGAGATGACGGACAGAGATCAGCTGTGGAGACTAAATTATTTTGAGCAAGGCTGTGTTAATTTGAACAGGGTTTTGATCCAAAAGGAGCTCGCGGGTAAAAAGTCATCACTCACAAGCAAACATGAGTACCAGCGTTGGTCAAACAGAAACTGACGTCGGCAATAGGAAGACCGACGTCGATCAAAAAAGAACCGACGTCGGTAGAAGGGACACCAGCGTCGGCCAGGGAAATGATGTTGACAATCAGGGTCAGTGCAGGGAACTGACATCGATCGGATGCAGACTGGGAGATGGTCGAGATCGGTCACTGGAACGGATGTTGGGCAGACAGCAAGCTGTCAAGGAGTCTCAAACGCCCATATGGAAGACTGAAAGGGTAAGTGGACCTCATATTCATTGTTCACCTTCTTACTAGTTGCTTACTGATGGTCGAGAACCAAGAAAATGTGAAGAGGCAATGCAGGTAGAATCTAGAAATAGTGGGAGCTTGGCATGGATGAGGAGTGTGAGTCCTTGGAGAAGAACCAAACAGGGGTTTGTTGGTGGAGTTGTCAGCTAGAAGAAAGCACTGAAAGATGGATAGATTCCCAAGTTAAAGAAGAGAGTGGATGGATACGTGAGACAGAAGGCCAAGGTATATGGTCTTGAAAAAGCTGTAGGACAGTGGTACAGGTTTGACAGGTGGATGACAAAGCAGGGCTTCATTCAATGTCAGTGTAACCATTGCGTTTGTCTTACCAGGTGGATGATGAGTCGCAACATTTTCCATTTATTGTATGTGGATGGTATGCTTGTAGTAGGTTCATACATACAGGGATTTGCTGAGCTAAGGGTAAGGTTAGTTCAGAGGTATGTCATGAAGAATTTGGAGCAGCAAAATTCTTTGGCATAAGAGACATGGAGATTTTTTGGTCTCCAGTGGGAGCTGATGTGAAGACGGTGTTGGCAGGGTTTAATATGTAGGATGTAGAATCAAAAAGCACACCAAGGGCTGGACAGTTCAAGCTGAGCTTAGAACAGGGTTCAAAATCACATAAGGCTTGGTGTAGACCTGAGTTTTCCCAAGCAGTGGGAGTTGTCAGAGAGTTTGAAGCCAATTCAGGGAAGGTGGATTCTCAGGTATTTGAGAGGGACTAACAATAGGTTAACATGTTATGCAGGGTCAAGGACTTCACTACATGGATATGTAGGTTCGGATGTGGCAGGTTACTTGGATGATAGGAAAGGCATCACAGGGTGTGCGGTGGGTGGTCTTCAAGATGGAGCTTGAAGAGGGATACAAGCCAAAAAATGAATTAGACAGTGTATAGGTATAGGTGCAGTTGTAGCTATTTATCTCCAAGTGGGAGATTGTTAGGTTGTGGAGCTAAAAGCTTCAACTATTGCAAACATGGAGGAGGTTGCTGAGTTCCAAGAAGACCGGCATCAGCAGATTGTAGTGCATAATGAAACTGACATCGACAGGTGTGAGCTGAAGACAACCGGCATCGGCAGGAGGTCGGCCGACGTTGGTCACCTCCAGGCAGACAGGGACCAACATTGGTCGCCTGTGGTAGTTCCAAAATTGTTCATTGCACATACAGTTAGTTCGTTAAACTGAGAGTTTGCATGTAAAGGCTAATTATAGTCTTGAGTTACGTGTCTAATTATTGTAATTAAGAAAGTCTAATTATTGTATGCATGAGATCTATATAATAGACTCATGGGCTGTATTGTAAAAGTGTGCTAGAGAGTAAGAGAGCAAAATAAGCTCCTTCAGAGAGAAGAGAGCAATGGTGTGTTCCTCCTAGTGCCACAGTACCAAGTGTGGGTGCTGGTTTGGAGAATCAAAAGGGTTCTTTGTGTATGTATGATCTTGGTCAGCAGGTGTGCAGGACCACGTTTGGAGATGTACAATGGTGAGTAAGGTCTATTGATTTACAGGTGGCAGTAAGGAGAGGGAGATCTACTTGGAGTACGATTGTGTACTTGGTGTATTGGCAGCGTTGTTACTGACTGGTGGAGGTGAACACCAACTCTGTATTGGAGTTGATTGTTGGGACCGTAAGAGAGAGAGGGAAAAAGTCCTTGAGGTGTGGTAAGCCTTTGAGGTGGAAGAAGAAGTGGCATCTTCTTTATTGTATTTTCTTCTGAGTGATTATTAATACAATTGTGTATTGTCTCTCATACCCTGTGTTGTTTCATATTTCTAGTTACTTATTCATTCTGGTTAAATTCTGTGTTTAGTTGCTAATACAAGAGGTAATCATATATACTCTTATTGGTGTAGGATCCTGACAGGTGTGACCTGATATCTCTCTTGGAGGTGTATAGATGGGGTGTGTTCAGACATGTCCATCACACATTGGCTGAGAAATCTCACTCTGGACTCCAACTCTACAATTTTCTTAGCTATATCTTCTTGGAAGAGCCTTTCTTGGAGGTCACAATCATTATTATGAATAGGAACATCCTCGACTTCTCTAATTTTTTGAGCAAAACCTTTCTCCTCCTCCTTCCTACCCCAAGATTCCATTGTTTGCTTCCAACTCATGACCTTGGGATTAGAATTTTGCTCCTGTGAACAAGGAGTAACTTTATCCTCTCCAAGGTCCTGGGCTGATTCATGACTTTCCTTCTTCCAACTTGGAATTTTGAGATCATGTTGAAAGACTTGAGGAGGTTGGGGAAGATTTGGGAAGGTCTGCTCATGTACAGGAAGAGCTGTCTGAAGAGAGGCATGCTGGAAAGCTAGGCACACGGGATTAAGAGCAGGATCAATTGATGCATCAAATGAGCTAGAATGAGCAAGTGCTATTTGATAGAAAGGATTTGGTACACAAGAGGGGATTTATTTAGAATAGGAGGGGGTGCGCAAGGCTAGCTGCCTTGCATGAATGGATTCTTCCATTTTGCTACCTCCTCCTCCATGGATTGCAAGCCCTGAGCTCGCCTAAAAAAACACTCCTCTTTGTACATGAACTCTTGTTGATATCTATACTTCTCATCTAATATGTCTATTTCCATCACCTACTTCTCAAACTCCAGTGCCACTTCCCTTATCGTTGAAGGGAAACTAGGAGAGCTGTTTGAGGTGATTGCATGAAAATCTTGAACTTGATTAAAACCATATGAAGGAATACAAGGCCCATGATTTTGTGTAAAGGGATCATACATACAAAAAATGAGATTTCTTGATGGCACCAAAACTGCTTAACCAGCTGATTCAACTTGGAGTCGCCATTGGTGTTGATGAAAAATCCTTCAAAGGTTGGTTGGTTGAAGAACACACTAAAAATTCTTCAACTCTTTGGACCAAACTTGTCCTAGTTGGTCCCACCAGGCATGCCAAAAATTGTTGATGTAGTGGATTGCACCCTAGACAGGAGGCCAAGCTCCTGCCTTCCACACACAATAATGGAAACTCCCCTCTTGCCTGTGGGCTTGGCAAAACTGTGGGGAGAGTCTCTAGATAAGGGCTAGCTCCCTTCGATGTATCTTTTAGGTCCTGGATTTCCTACTGCTAACAAATAAATGAAAAAAAGGGGGGAGGATGAAAAGGGAGAAGGATGCTAAAAAAATAGAAGCTAAACCTAAACTAAAAAGGTGATACACCAAAAAAGTTGATCCACTCAGCCCGAACATACACTTTTCACCAAGAAGAAGCTCCTATACACTTCATCTGATGTGGGAAACTCTTCTATATCAGTGAGTTAGGGGTCCATAGAGATACAGGGAGGAATAACTATGAAAGGTGTTCTGAGACACACTTTGGTAGCCTATTCACATGTGCCTATATTCCTACTATAGACACTTCTGGCAGACTTGCAAAAGAAGAAACTTCACAATGCACTAGACATGCTAGAATCGTTATGTGAAAAGCACAAAATAAAATGACTTAACACAAAAAGAAGAACATAGACATATGCGTGAGTGCAAGTTCAAATGGAGGTAAAAATTGCTAAGTCGTGATTCAAGGTAAAATCTGGCAGAGTTCTGCCTTACAAGCCCGAGAGATTTTTGGAAAGAGCTTTGCCTTACGGGCTAAGAGATCCTTTCCCAAAATGAGAAGTTTACAATATATAGAAAGAGGAGAAGAATTAAAGGTACCCCTTTGGAAAATACTTTTGGTTCCCTTTGACAAGTTGGCCCATGTGTGCTGAGAGCCTCGAGAAGAGAAAGCCACTTGAAGATAATGATGTGTCGGCTACCAATTTTGACTTTGGCATTCAAACATTAATGTGAAAGCATGGGTCGTGCCTCTTTTCTACAAACAGACTGCTCCCTTCAAGGCATTCATGTGGCTTGTCTGCTCATCAATGCAAGGTGAAAAAAAAATGGGTCACATCATTCACTATTTGCGCCTCTTGATGACCAATTTGCAGACACTGTGTCAACCACTGGAGTAACTCCTTGAATCGACACCTTCCTTTGCCACTTGGATTGTTTTGTCTGTTTCTACACTTGGCTCTTTTATGGTTCCTTCGTCCTTTGGGGGCTATCTTCTACTAATTTTTTGTGTCTTTTCAACTTGCTTTGGCCACTTTTCACTGATCTCAACAAGTGACACGTGGTGTGTTCCACTGTGAAACAGGCGAGGACACGTGGCAGCATCCATTTAACTTATAAAAGCTTTAGACATTTTTTGAGAGTCTTGTGGAAGATGACACATGGTAGCTTCCACTCTCTTTAGCAATTCATTCAGGGCCCATCACAGTCCTTAGGGAACAAAAGGGAGAGACCATGGATGTTGACACTTGTCGGCTTCCACCGAGCTTTACAAGGGATACGTGGCATGTTTCGCTGCTCTTAGAAAAAAATGTCAAAACCTTTCGCAGTTGCCACTTGGTGCCCTCTGTGAAACTCTGAGGGAAGCTTGTTGAAAGGAGCTTTGGGACTCAAATGCAGACACTTGTCACGCTCTACCAAATTTTACAAGGGACACGTGGCACGTTTCGCTGCTTGGGATTTTTCCTAGTTGGCGCTCAAGAATTTAAAGATCAAACGACTATTTCCCTACTATAAAATTGACGTTTGCGGGCCCGTCACTGTTTGAAAACCAACAGCTAGTCTATTTCCTTGAAAATGATGGCTTTGGAGATGTCACCATCCTTGGCAAATCCTTTAGTTCTTTTCCTTTGTTTCAGCCTTTTCTGCTCCAGTTGGGCTTTTGTCTCAGCCAATTTTTCTGCGGACAAAATGTCCACAAGAATTATCTCGCTCGACGCTTCCCTTTGCTTGACCTTTAGAATTTCTTCAGGTTTTTTCTCCCGCGGCCTTTTTCCAAATTTCTTCAGACTTTTTGTCCGAAGGAATTCCTTCGGACAAAAAGTCTGAAAGAAATCAATTTATGCCTTTGGCTTAACCCTTTTATTTTTTACGGGATTTTCTTTCGAAGAATTTCTTCAGACAAAATCTCTAAAGGAATTCCTTCAGACATTTTGTTCGAAGAAATTCTCGTTCTTTGCCTTGTCAAATTTCTGAAGGGACTTTACCTTTTTGACATTGTTCACCCTTTGGTCCCTTTTCAAGCGTTCCCTACCCTCCGCAAGGGCACTGGGTCAGGAACTGCCCTCTGCAAGCGCATTTGTCCTTCGGGAGACTCTCTTGAACCTTCTCATCGAACCATTCTTTTGAACCAAGCTGTTGAATCGACTGTTGGACTTTGCCAATGAGCTTTGTCATTGAACCAAAGTGATGAACCAAGCACTTGAACCAAACCGACTGAACCATACTATTGAACCAAACACTTGTCCATTTTGTGCGTAAGTGTTGGGAAACCATTTGTTGCCTACAGAATCTATAGAAATTCTCTACAGAGTCTGTAGAAATTGGCCTGCAGAGTCCATAGAAATTGGCCTATAGAGTCCGTAGAAATTGGCTTGCAGACTCCGTAGAAATTTCCAGACTTGTGCAAAAATCAAAAAAATGAACTGGCTCTGAACAGCAGGGAGAGAAGTGGACCGATTTTGGCCTTTTGGACCAAAAATGGTCAACAATATCCTTAAAGACCTTGTGAAAACAAGTATTCTTCAAGTGTAAGCTCATTATCCTTAATTCCTCCTCTTCTTAGTAGGGTGGATTTGCATGCATGAGCATATCAAATTGGATGTCTTGTTTTTTAAGAAATGAAAAATGGGAACCATATAAATATGGCTCAAAACCTAAAAAAACATAACTCAAACTTAGTCGACAATATCAGCCTAACTGATGGAGCAGAAAAAGTATAAGCAGATACAATAATTCATTGTCCCGAGTAATGATGATGACCAAGGGGGGAAAACTTCCAAACATCATTATCTAGGATAATGACGTTAGCGGTGAACATATAAATAGGAAGAAGTGGATAAAAAGGGAGAGGGATAACTATCATAGGAAAAATAAGAAGATGATATGGCATGAATGAACATTGATATTGTAAATGATCATTGGGAAATATCTCAAAGCAACATGAACTAGCCCACCAAAATGCCAATGCACTCCTTAAAATGTGCACTTAGGGAAATTGATGCACCAACAAGTCCTTCAAGAGAAATCATGATTAAGTAAAAAAAAAAAGGTATATACATATGCCCCACACAAAGCTCATCACATGTCACATAGTGTAATGTGATATGGTGTTCTAGAAAAAAAAACATAACAACGTGAAATAAAATCAAGAGTTGTAATAAATATAAGGCAAATATGAGATAACTTATAGTAAATAATAAATATATGTACCTTCACTTGGTTTTATGTAAGAAGATGATGGTGTATAGTGCCAAAATGGTGCTTAGAAGGATTTAACAAGCCATATAATAACATACAAATGTAAGGTGCCAAAGAAGTACTAAGATGGATATGGCAAACCAAAAAAATAAGAGAAAATTCAAATTAATTATTAAAAAAATTAGTAATATAAAATTCCTTGCAACACTAAGATTTTGACACTTCTATGAATTCATCAATACAATCCACTAAAACAAAGATATGGGATAAATACAAAATTTAAAGGATGATCATTGAAAATTTTGATTCAAAAATTATAAATAGGGGATAAGTTCATTCATTTGGTATATTTTTATTTTTATATTTTGATATTTCAAGAGTTTTGGACAACCATTTATGGCATAGAGAGAGTTGATGGCTAGGGAACACAAAAGGTGGATGTAGAGGGTGCCTTTGACTCGTCATGGAAATAGTTGAGTTAGGTTTTATATTTCATTCAGATATTGACAAATTTGTCAGAATAAAAAAGGTTGCCATGGAAAATCCAACTAGCAAAATTTTCTCCAGAATGTGTCAATCAAAGAAAAAAATATAGGGAAAATGGGTGTTTTTCAAAATGTTGCTTTGACATGTTCGACACTTTTACGAGCAATAAATAGGTACATGTACTTGCATAACATCATTTACCTACCAAATGATGTTTTATAGTCTAGAAATTGAAGCATGGCCAATGACATTCATTTATAAGGTCAATGTAGTGTATTTTCAGGGATGGACAATGAAATAGGACCAAGAATGGTCGATGAAGTAGGCAATTTGATAGATGGTCGATGAAGTTATGTCAAAATTGTAGATGTACTAAAAAAAGGATAAATGATTGATGGAATTTTATCAAAATGAGTTATGAAGTATAAACTAAAAAAAATTGTTGATGACTTACTATTAGATGGACAATGAAGTATTAGATGTAACACATGGTTGATGACGTACTGTCAAAATGGTTTTTGTATATATATATATATATATATATATATATATATATATATATATTTGTATGTTAGTATAATTTTTTCATTTTTTTATAATTTTTAATATTTTTCTTGTATTTTTGGTATTTTTTTACAGAAGACTGATTGTGTTTCAATGGTTGGATTTTTTTAAGAATATAGACTAGTTTGATTGTGGTAGACTACATATGCAACTTGGCTACTAGATGATGTAGACAAAGCTCATTTGATTAGTCTGGTTTGTGTAGGTATTATGGATATTCAAATGCCTCTAAATGAAAAACTATTGGCATGTTCGTGGATCTATAGCATACCCACACTAACACATTCGTGTGCGCGGTGGAAGGGGATGTGGTAGAGGTGGTCATCACACTAGAGGATGTCGCTTTTATCTTTGGGATACTTATTAATGGAATGCCCATGATATGTAAAATTATGGACATTATGGTAGAGAGGCAAGCATTGGCCCAATCAGCAACATGATTGGTCTACTACCATCTGTATGCATAATCAGAGAGACTATGGGATGTATACTGATAGGATTATTTTAATAAATGCACATTTACTATGTGAAACTCATATTGAATGTAAATTTAAAATCCATTTATACACCTTGATATATTCTCAGTGTCATATTTGACATGACCCCCTCTGATAGTGAGTTTGTAAAACTCTTCAATGTAAATCTTTTACAATCATATATTTTTGTCTGAGATTTTGAAACTTCTTTAAAAAGTTAAATGGAAATCCATGAGTATTAATTTTTCATTAAAATTCACAACCAATATATCCTAAATCTTAATTTTGTCTTTACCTATATGGACTCTTTCTATCTGCACATGCTCGCACCATAAGGATGCATGATGTATGCACGAGCTAGGATGACCTACAACTATCATCTTTCTCTCAATAGACTAGAACTCAAATAAGTTCAATCAAATAAAGCATGTGTATACTTGGATGAGAGAGTAAGGAGATAGGATATTTGTAGACCTAAAAGAGGGTAATCTACAACTCAAGTGTCAAGAGAAATTTTTTCCAAAGCCTAAGCCTGTGACATAATGGTATAGCTCTCACTAAGGCTTAGTGAAGATAAATGATTGTAACAATGATTTCAAATATTTTAGTAAAATAATTGATTGTAAGAAATACAAGTAAATGATTTCAAAATACAATGGTCAACCAAATAGGGGTCTATGCAACCTAAAGTGATAAATGATAAGCCTAAGCAACCATATATCTATACTAGCTTATTCAAGTAAGGAAGAGACCAAGCAAGGACACACACATTCATCCACAGACCAATAAAAAACATCTAATCTAATAAGTAAATAAAGGAAAGAGTATAACAATATAAATACTTACCTTGGGATGGACCCATTGAAACTTTTAATCTCTCCATTTGGCTCAAGTGGACCTTGGTAAGAGATGTTGTAGGTTGAAGACCTCAAATGTTTAGATGAAGACCTAGATATCCATAGTTAGGAATTCTAAAAGACCTCTCATATTGAGCTTCAATGACACCAAAAGACAAGACCTCCAAAATAGGGTTATAAACCCTCTAACTCTCTCAAATATTACTTAGGGGTAGAAATACAAGCACAAGTAGTGTATGAATGTAATATATCCTTTCAAGAATGAAATATGACCTCTGTATCTACGACTCCAATACCCAAAAATAAACTTGAACTCTACATAGACGATATCAACTAGGATGATAAAATTAGAATATGTGGGTTGGCATATTACAGTATTGGCCATATTGATATCGTACAAATGATAAAAATAGAATAAGAATTGTCAATATAGTACATGGAAGACTTAAGCATGAAATAGATTGTATTGACCATACCAATATAGTAAGATATAGGGAAGCTAGAAAATCTAGATAAAAAGTGGATAGAGAGGAAATATGGATAGAAACTTAAAAGAGGTTAGACTAATGGTGTGACATAATAATATGCAAGCATCTCTCACAAAGTACCACGAGTCAATCTCATCCCATTCTAGGTGCACCATTTAAGGCGTACACTCAAGGAGATTGATGCATTGATAAGTCACTACAAAATAAAGCGTCAGTAAACTGATAAAGTGAAAAATATTAGGTGTATATATATGCTCCAATCGAAGCTCATCATGTGTCAAAATAGTGTAACATAGGATGGTGCTTTGGGATAGAAACATAACAACACAAAAGGGCTTAATTGAAAATAAATGATGAAGAAATTTGTTGATAAATGAATAACTGAAATTAACATATGCATATATTGACTTACCTTTTCATTGAATGCTTGCATGAAAATACCATAGTCTTAATTACGAAGGGAATAGTAACTGCATTTGAGAAGTCCTAAGGATATAAGGCTAAAAATAGATAAAATCAATGTGTACATAGGGTGGTCAATAAATGGATGTAAATGAAAAACTCTAAAAAATGATTGAAAACCTAAGAAAATTGGCAAGCTAAGATCAATGAGGCCAATAGGTTGGAACCAAAAGATCCAAAGAAGTAGATAAAGAGATGAAAGAGAAATGATAAGCTGAAAATTCCAAGGCTACTTAGGACCCATCAAATAAACAATACATCCAAAGTAAGAAAAGTAACAATTCAAATCAAAAGGACACAAAACTGTCACATGATAGTAAAAACATATATGTAAGATAAATATCAAACAAAGATGTAAAAAACATAGAAATAGGATTGCATGGTCCACAAAAAGGGTAAATATGAAAGATAAATAGGAAAAATAGGCCCAAATAGCCCACAAAAATCAAATAGAAGACTCAAGTCCTAAACATGACTAAGAAATCCTATAAAAATAAGGCGATGACCAAGAGAACATCTTACAACAACTCAAAGATACAAATTTTATTCTAAAAAAGAAAAAGTTAGAATTGTCATAGTGTTACCATGTTTGAAATAAATGGAGAATAGGAAGTAAAGAAGATAGCGAACATTTAGAAATAGATCTATATGTTTAGGGGGAAATGGAGAGAGGAAATAGAGAGCATCACCGAGGTGAAAACATGGTCTTTACATTTTTAATATGAGGAAAGAATGGATCTACGTGTTGTGAAAGGTAGGGTTTGTAACCTGAGTATTGACCAACTGATGATGAATGTGCTTTTGGTGGTGTCTAGCAATTCCAGCATGACCATTGCAAATATGACAAGAACAAAGACATTTGGAGTGAGATGTAAGTTGATGACAGGGATAGCAGGTTGAAACTTGACAGTTCTTAAGGTTTGCATCCAGGATGGTGAACAGGTGGCGGTACAAGCCCTAGTCAACATATGGTCTCCTATGTTCATTGAAACAACTAGGTAAAGTGGGTTATTGACATTCATTTTGGCTTTCTACAAGGTTCCTCACAATGAATCTTCAAATCAGGTTACCATGGATATTGATTACCATTTCAATATGTATGAGTTGCATCAATGAGTGAATCAAAAATAAGTTATTGTTGGATGGGAAAATTGAGTAGAACTCTCATGCCAAAGCCTAGAGGATGTAAACCAAGTGTTTGATAGAATGTTGGCATACAATTATTTTGTTAATAATGCATGCAAGAGAACAAAAGTTGAGAAGATAGGGTAGTAGCTAATGGTATGTTCCCTCTCTAGGAAAACCATGTTTTTGGGCTCAATCGATAGATTACATGATTGATCTTAAGTGAAAACTTGAGATTTATTTTGAGATCCATGTGGATATATGTCTTTTGCATGAGGGAAAACAACTTCAGGATCATTCTCCTTTATCTATATACCATTTAGGCAAGGACTCTACCCTCTTCTTGGTGTTGAGGATGTGTGGAGGAGCTGCAAGGTTAGGGAAATCATCATCCTTCAAACCTGTGACATTTAAAAAAGCGATAAAAATTCAACCTCTAAACCTAGTCCATTGAAGCTTAAACCTATCCCTCATGCCTATATAGTAAAGCATGCAAATGAGGTGCCAATTATGGAGATCATAATGGAGGATGTGACCCAGTACCAGACACCTAATTAAATGAAGTAGTTATTTATAGATTTAATGAGCTTTGGTCTACCTTGGTATTATTTCACTAGATTCATATGACATGGACAAAGCATTGTGAAACATCCCTCTACTCAAAATAATTTTTCACTATTTTTTTCAATGATCGGGAAGCCTACCAAAGAATCTTTGCAGGACCATGGTTTTGGATAAATGTGGGGTTGTTCACTACTCCTTGGTTTCTAAAATTTGACCCAAATACTCTCTCAATTACCAAGATGCCAATTTGGGTTTGCCTTCCACATCGACTATTACATTTCTAATTTGCTTTCAATGAGATAGGTAACTCCTTGGACACCTTCGTCAAAGATGATGTATCAAGAACTACAATGAGACTGTGCATATATGTCTGCATTTGCATGGAGATTGATATTAGCAAGGGTCTACCTGATAAAATGATTTTCATATATGGGTAAACTCAACACATTTAAGTATGGAATTATGAGAACACCCCATTTCGATGTCATGTGTGTAAATCACCAAGTCACATACAAGCTACCTATACCCAGGCTTGAGCACCTTCCCAAAAAATGGGGACAAAATCAAACTGTAAAAGATGGATTCCTTTAGAGCAAGAGGTAGTGGATGTAGATGATGATCATGGAGAGGGTAAACAACATACAACAGAGCTTGAAAAGAATAAATTTGGAGAACTAGATACGCTTATTGAAGATTTCATCCTTGCTGAGAGGGATAGAGGAGAAGATCAAAATACTTCTTTGAGAAATCCATTAGGGGGTGTGAAGAGAGGTAAAAAATCAGAGAAATCAGACTCAGATAAGGAACTAGCAATACTAGCAATACAAACATACCTTTAGATTATCAGACATTAGATTTATAAATTGTCATGGTGGAGCCCTCTCTAGCACTGTGACAGGGGGTTAAAAATAAGAAAGGTAAAAAGGGTAGGATCGAAGAAAATATGGGATATATTTATTATTAACTAGAGAACCCTCGATATTGTTATACATGACTTTATTGTCTTGTTGTATACCTATTATCGATGTTACCACCTTTTTTTGTGCCAACACTTCCCCTATTATGGGGCTTCTATTATTTGTCGCATTTTGTGTTGTTCATTTCTTGTGTGGGTACATGAATTTTATTTTTTCATTTGTTTTGGGTGTACTCGTCCCTTTTTTGTCCTCTTTTTCCTTTGGAATGTTGTTGCATTTACAGAATGTAATTTCAAATTTTAATTAATATGAAGTTATGATTTTTTTCTAAGGGAAAAAAGAAAACATGGTCTTTACCGAAAAAAAGACAACCAAATCATGTTGGCAATGTAGACACTTAAAATTGAACACTTTGTGTTGATTCTAATTATGTCTTATATTAACACTTTCAACCTTACCAAAATCACTTTTCTTATAATGGTTAATTAATTATCAGATTAATTAGTATAATCTTCTTCTAATTAAAAATTCCATGGATTTAGAATTTTTTTTTTTTTAAATGCATAAATTGAATTATTGTCTCACACAAGGTGACATCATCATACCAAGTGTGTAAGAGCCCTTACAAGCTATTACACCACTCTTACAAAATCTTTGTCTTACACCCCTCTTACACAATCTTTATCTTACACCCCTCTTACACACTCAAAGAAGACTTCATAATTTGAATATCTTGCATTTCTATGACATACTCTATCCCTTTTCTTCTACACTCCATCTTGCTCATTAATGATAATGGAGTATTAATCTTGGGCCCTTAGTCTTCATCTCAAGATGGACAGTCCACAATCATTTGCCAACTCTATAAATGAAAGAGTCATCACACTCTTTCACCATGGCCAATTATGCAGTGAAACTCTGCCCAATCTCAAAGCAATCATTCAACCAAAACTCTCTTGAACTAAACTTACTATGCCAAAATCATACAGGAGCTTCACAATTTTCATGCAATTCTCAAGCTAAATCAAATGTAGACAAGTGAAAACACTGCCTACATGTAGAATTGGTATTTCCAAAGATCTCTATCCTACAAGTTGAGCACATACCTCTTCAGACCGGTAAGCAAAGGAGTCTCCAAAGAAGGTATAACATGTCTATTTAACTTCCACTTGATTCACCTCTTATTTGACCTTGCTCAATCTTAGTGGATAGGCTTAGAATGTTATATTATTCAAGCTGTTTCTAATTTCATGTTACTAAAAATGATCTAACCTTCTTTGAATTCCTATTCTACAGGTAGTATTAAGAGTTTTCAACATCAATGGCCCTAAAGAACCTTGTCTAGCAAACATAAGCTTAAACTAACTAGTGAAATATAAAGATCATCTCATGAAGATTATGATTCAGTAAAAATAAGAGGATCTTACCTTCCCACGACATGTTCCCCACTCCTCAAAGCCCCTCATAGAGTCGTCGATCTACTCTGACTATTGGGTTTTTGTGTGAGAAAGTAGGTGGCATTAGAATGTAAGAACATAAAATGATGTAATCAGACCTCCTACTCTAGTCTACTAGCCTATGACACCTAAATGGACCTCGACTCTATTATGAGGCCAACCGTGGAGTTTCGAGCTTTTACTAACAAATTATGTGTCAAAAATATCATGTCTTTTGGTGTGATCTGACTTTTAATATTTGATTTGTCTTTTAACCTTATATTTTCTTATGATATAGCTTTTAACTCTTTTAGCTATTTCTATTTTCATCCTCTATATGGATTTATAAAAGCTAGCAATAGGTGCTAAAGATGACTGTCACAAGAGAGCTCATATCTAGTCACTAGAAAGTGGAACCTAAAGACCATGGTGCTTAAAAACTCTTGGACTTGCACGTTATGAAAGAGTGCAATCTTGAAACTAACCTTGTTGAACCCAAAAGGAAAGTGATTAATAGGTAAATCTTGAAAGTGAGCTTAGAACGATTGATTTTCCCCATTTGTAAAAATGTGTAAGAGAATATGACACAATGACAAGTAGGTATGAAACATCATCATAAGAGAAGGTAAAATGTGGATGAGGACATGAAAATAAATTGCTATATTTTTACCACAAGGGAATATGATTGAATCTAAGCGAGAGAAAACACTACTCTTGACCATTACCTTAGCTTTCTAAAAAAACACCTAGCTAAGGTTGGAGTAGCAAAATGAATAATGATGAGTGTTTATGAAGAGAGTCTAGTTGATTTCTCAAGTCTTACCATGCAACTTGCAAACTGAAAAATCAAGAGGCACAAGTAACATAAAGCTATGAAGTTTGATAAAAATATGAAGCATACAAAAGATAACAAAGACTCATAGGGTGTACATACTGATAAAAGATACTAAAATTCTCAAATGAATCAATGGTTGGAGAAATAAAATAAATGACTGTAGAAAGAAAGATAAAAAGGATGAGCATTTGTGAAGGAAGGCCTGGTTGTATTCTCCAAGGTGTTACAATGCAACACATAAATTGAAAAATCAAGAAGTGTAAAAATGAAAGAAAACCTTGGGACCAAGTATAGGTACTATATCTAATATGGAAGAAACCCAAAGGTGTGTAGATAAAGCAAGGTCAAGCTACAATACAAGAAAGTCAAGATATAACCTGTAAGAAATGTTAGCTCAACAGAATATAAACTAACTATAAGCATGAAAATAATATGTCTTATGAATATCATGGTGGTAATGTCACTAGATAAGCCATACAAGCTTATGATAAGTCTATCACAAACATTGATACGAGAAATCATCCCAAAGGGGAGCACAAAAAAAGACCAAAAAGCCATAAGGAAACTAAGGTTGATTGAAAGATGTTATAAAATGTGAAAAATAAACTTGAATGTGCTACTTAAGATCCACAAGGGAAACTAATGCTAATTGTAAAGTGATATGAATGCTAAAAATAAAACCCAAAAGTGATACCCAAGAGCCACAAGGAGAGTTAAAGCTGACTAAAAAATATATATAATTGCTAAAAATAAAACTTGAAGATGCTACCTAGGATCCACAAGGGGAACTAAGGCTGAATGAAAAGTGACATAAATGTTGAAAATAAAACCCGAAGGTGTTATCTAAGATCCACAAGGGAAATTAAGGCTGACTAGAAAATAATATATATGTTAAAAATAAAATCCGAAGGTGCTGCCTAAGATCGTTGAGGTTAACTAAGGCCAAATACAAGATACCGAATAACCAAAAAAGAAGCAATAGTGTAATAAAAATGATGATAAGGAAAAAAGAATTTAAGAAAACAAAGAAATGCAACAAAATAACAAGAAGTATTCATGTTAACGATAATATCAATGACAAACATGTAAATACAAGCATATTTATCTTTGAAGGTTTCTTGAAACTGAATTTGTTTGTTTGTAAGATGTAAAACGTTTTTCATTGTTGACTCATGGTAATGACGACAGAACAAGAAGCCAAGCAAATGAGGATGGACACCATAATATGCCCCCAAAATGTGCATAAGGTTGAGGATGGGCATCACAAGATGCCTCAAATGTTGAAATGAGAAAAGGGTGGACAACGCAAGGTGCCTCAATGTGTAGTAAGAAAAAAATGGGCATCATAAAATGCCCCAACATATGTTAGAAGAAGATGATTGGCATCACAAGATGCCCCAACCTGTGAGATGTAGGTGGATTGGAGTAACCTCAAGATAGACATACCTAGTAATAATATCAAATTTTGAGTAAATTTGTGTTACAACAGGAAATGTGAAATAAAATGCAATGTCAGGATCTTTGGAAGGCAATAACAAATTGTAATGTATGGTATTGACCATGGAAATATAATATGGTGTAATTGGACTAAAATGAACTATATCGGCTAGGTCGATATTGTCTAGTGATCAAAAAAGAATTATATTTGCACTCTATAATGGTTGGTGATAGGTGCAGTCAAGTAAAAGAGGTAGTTGTATTGGCACATTTTATGCCTAGTTAGTGCAGTTCAATAAAATAGGAATAAATATATCGACACATTTTGTGTCATGGATGGTGCAATTAGATAAAATAGGAATAATTGTATCTGCACATTTTGTGTCATAGCCAATGCAGTCAGATAAAATAGGAAGAATTATATCAACACATTGTGTCATGACTGGTGCAATTGAATAAAACATGAACTATATAGACACATTTTGTACCATGTCTGATGTGGTTGGTGTAGTTGGATAAAACATGAAGAACTATATCACATTATATATCATGGCCATTGCAATTGGCTCAAACAAAAAAAATTGTGTAGGCAAATTTTGTGGCATGGTCGGTGTAATTGACTAAAATAGGGAGAATTGTATCAGCACATTTTATGTCATGGCCAGTTTAGTTGACTAAAATAGAAAAAATTGTATCAACATATTTTGCATCATGGTTGATGCATTTGACTATAAGTAGTTACAACTAAACGGTATCAGATTAGAAGATACAATTGGAAAGAAGTGATTGCAATAGTGATTTGGGTGGATTGAATAAAGTTAAGCTGAAATTAGACCGATCAGATAGGTCTAAATATTCATATGAGCTCGAAGATCAAAATCACCTAAAATGTGTATTGTGTTAGGCATTTGAATTAGGTGATCTTCATAAGCTGATTAGTTGACAAAATTTGGTTGAATGTGAAAAGAGGTTTGATGGCTTATCCTTCTAATTTCTTTCAAGGGTGGGGTAGAGGGTGCGTAGACATCAATGAAACCAACACATCATTGTTTAATTTTTATTAGGGATTTCTAAAGGTGGGAAAATCATAAGAGGAGTTTTTGTCCATGTAGTAATAATCAATGAGAACATCTGCTAACATGTTAAGGCCTTCATCTCCATCAGAATCATCATCATCATAGATGGAAAAATTGTGGTATTGGTTTTCAATCATGTGAGAAGTAGCAAATATGATATCATTAGGATTCTCATAGGGATCATCAAAAATGGGGGACCATATTGATAATCTTTGGTCCCACTATAGATGTTATCATTGGGATCTTCACCCTGATAATAAGAATCATTAAGATCATAGGGGGAAGAATAACAAAAATCATGTGAGAAACAAGAAATTTATCATTGGTATCATAAGAGTCATCAATGGAGATATTTTTTATCATATTAGGGTATTCACCTCCATCGAAATCATCATCATAGATGGAAAATTTATGATATTTATTTTCAACCATGTGATAAATGGCAAAAGTAGGATCATTAGGATTCTCATAGAGATTATAAGAAATTGGAGGGCCATATTGATAAATGTTCATCCTCACTATAGATATCATTGAGATCTTTACCCCGGTAATAGGGATCGTCATAAGTGGGAAGATCATCATTGAGATCTTTAGCCATGAGAACAAAAGTAGCATAATTGCACCATGAGAAGTTACATTTTATGGTAGTCATAAAAGGTAGAGATGAGCAACCCATAAAAATTTGAATGGGTTGAGGCTCGTTAAAAAAACACTAAGAGGAGACATCATGATGAAGAAAACTAAAAAACAGATGTGGAGTAAGGTTGATCAAAAGAAACAAGTGATATCGGGTTTGTTGACATAGTTTGGTAAAAAGGTGGTTGAACTAAGTATTGCATTAGGGTAGCCGATATAATTTGATAAAAAGGTAGCACAAGTGGCTATTGAAAATAATGATTGTATCAAGCTAGCCGATGTAATAAGAATCAAGACTAGGAAAAATAAAGTTGTATCGATTTGGTCATTATAGTATGTTCACAAAATAAATTGTATTGAATTAGCCAATGCAACTGGTAGGAAATTCAAAATTGTGTCTGGAAATCACATAATTATTTTGAGTTGGCTGATACATTCTAAAAAGCAAGAAAATTCTATCAGGTTAACGATACAGTTTGATCAAATCTAATAAACAGACTAATTAGCAGCAAAATGAATAAAACAACAAGTTATAAATAAGATAGGTCTGTTTGATTTGTAGGCTCTCAGATACATTGATCTCAGGGGTAAATCATGAACAAGGCCCAAAGGGGCACTGACTATAGAGGAATCCACCATCTCGTAGCCACACTATTCCATCTCTAAAGTACATTGATATTAACTTCTCAAGGGTAACTAATTACCAATGCACTACAAAATCAAATCGTTGAAAGACTTCCTATTAGTGAAAAGAACACCCTAATCACTTTTGATATACCATGAGGTACGTGGAAGCCAAAGTCTATATATAGTGTTGTTTAATGGCTTGAGTATTGGGAAATGCTCGTCACACCATGCGTTAAATAAAATAGATGACAACTTTGCCCAATTAGGTAGCCCCTATGAATTTTACAACTGTTAGAACATAGTTCTATATTGAAAGGCAAAATTAGCAAATGATTATTTAGATTGAAAATAGAAAATAGTAACATGTAATGAAAGAAATGAACACTCAAATGACATTGAGCAGGTCAATATAGCCAGTTAGAAAAACTGGTAAAATTGAATTGTATCAAGCTAGCCAATGTAGTTGGAAAAAACTAAAAATTGTATTGAGCTAACCGATACAATTGTAGAAAAATCAGAACTATATTGAGCTAACTAATACAGTTTCTAAAACTAACAAATTGTATTGATTTCATTGATACAACTGGGCTGAGAATATATGATGGTTGTGAAGATGTTGTTAAGAATCACAAAGAAAAAACGTCAAAAAATGATCCAGCCAGAGGTGGGATAAGGTTCACGTCGGATCACTAAAATTTATGCATGAGCTAAAATGACCTACAAATATCATCTTTCTCTTAATAGACTAGGACTCAAATAAATTCAATCAAATAGAGTTTACGTATACTTAGATAAGCAATTAAGGACCTAGGATATTTGCTGTAGAGGGTAATCTACAACTCAAATGTCAAGAGGAAACGGTTCCAAAGCCTAAACCTATGGCACAAGGGTATAACTCTCATTAGGGCTAAATGAAAATAAATTATTGTAACATTGATTGTAAAGATGCAAGTAAGATAAATAATTATAACAAGTAAAAGTAAAATAAATAATGGGTAAGTGATTATAAAGAATGTAAGAGATAATAGTCAACGAAATGGAGGTCTATACAATTTAAAGTGATAAACGACAAGTATAAGCAACCCTATATTTATACCAACTTATTCAGAGTAAGGAAGAGCTTAAACAAAGATACACATACATCCACAAAGTAATAAACATCTAATATACTAAGTACATAAAGGAAAGAGTATAAAGATATAACTACTTACCTTGGGATGGACCCGTCAATGCTTCAATCTCCCCCTTTGGCTCAAGTTGCCCTTTGCAAGAGATGTGTAAGTAGAAGACCTCAAATGGTTGGTTGAAGACCCTGATTTGAAGACCTCAATATCCCTAATTGGGAACTCCAAAAGACCTCTCTTGTTGAGTTTCAAAGACACCACAAGACAAGACCTCCAAGATAACGTTCTAAACCCTTTAACTCTCCCAGATACTACTTAGGGGCAAAAATGCAAATGCAAACAAAGTGTATAAATGTGATATATCATTTTTGGAGTGAAATATGACCCCTATATATACCACTCCAATACTTAAAACTAACCTTAAATTCTAGGCTGATGGTATCGACCAAATCGATACAATTGGAAGATGTCAGCTGGAAAAGTACATTATTGACTAGATCAATGTAGTACAAATGATAGAAGATAGATTCAATTTTATATTAGGCTTGTTGATACAATATAGGGAAGACTTAAACATGAAATAGATTGTATTGACAAGGCCAATACTATAAGAAATAAGGAAGCTAACAAATTTGGACATAAAGTAGATGGCGAAGAAAGACAAATAGAGACTCAAAGAAGGTCAAATTGATGTTGTGATAGAATAGTATGCAAATATTTCTTGCAAAGTATAATATGCCAATCTCACCCCATTTTTGATGCATCTTTCTAGGCATGTACTTTGGGAGATTTATGCATCGACACGCTGTTGCAAGAAAAAGCATAAGTGATAAAGTGAAGTATCATGTGTATACACATCACTGTTCAACATTGTGCATGAAATTTTGACTTTCTTGGAATCTTCCATACTCATACTCAAAACATCTTTCTAATTTGATCCAATCAATGAGTTTCTCAGGACTCAGACTCCATGAATAATTAGGAAGGTCCAACTTTGATTTACTAGTCATACTCACAACTATGTAAGAATTCATCTTCAAGGTCATCTAATTCTTCTTCTACAACCTAGTTCTCAAGAACTATTTTTGTGGTTTCATTGTCACTTTCATCATCCACCACCCTAACACCTCACCATTGTGTGGTTTCCATATCCTCTAATTGGGCTTGCATATCTCTCATCAATCCTACCAAGTCTGCAAGTCCTAGTGCAATGGCCAGTCTTAGTGTTCTTGCAACAAAACCTTTTATGTGATCCATTTCCTCAAAATTCACAAAAAAATATACCACACCTACCCGACATTTGTGGGATGATGTCTTCATTGTTTTCTACCCACACATATTTGGGAAATAGATCTTTTTCTCATGTGCTTACTCCACAAGGATAACTTTGTGCTCTAAAACAAAATGATGCAATTGCAGTAAGGGAATCCAATTAAATATGACCTTAGACCACGTAGCCCACAAAAAAAACATAAACACAAACAAATGATTGACTTGCAACCCTGTACACAAAAATAAGGCAAAAAAAAGGTTCTTTTATTGATTTCAATGGACAAAATTACATTCAAAACACACTACAATCATTTTTTTAGAACTTACAAACAAATGGAATCCTACATCAACGTCAATGAGATGTTTTACACTCTTTTATTTTCAAATCTAACTCTCCCAACTCATTGCCCTAATTGATCAGCCTCTAGCTTATTTTTGTAAATCTCTAATTCTCTCTCAAGATCAATAGCCCTTCTCACAAGTTTAGTTATACATAGATACATAATCCACCTAGTTACATTAATTCTCTCAACCACCCTCAACTACCCAATAATGCCATAAACATCAAATGTATAAAACATCACTATGTGCCACAATCACTAAATGTACAACACAATCCAAATGTTCTATAACACATCACATTCCCTGTAATACATAATAAGTTTCATAACACATTGCCATGTTCCATCGCTAATTCTAGATTTAACACTAAACAAGTCACACCCTACAACACATCAGCCATAGACATGTTTGAGGATGAAAGAGCTTATACATAAAACAACAACCTTGCATCATAATCTAATTTGATAGATGGGCTTGGAATGTAGCCTATATGTTTCATGCAAAACCACGAGACACCACAAATCTTGTAGCATATTTTAAAATTTTGGAAAACCATAATAGTGCGGCAAGATTTGTTTTGGCATGACTTTAGAAAGTTGATAAGATGTTTCCAACAAATTTGTACATTATCACAAAGCCTTTTTTTGTTTTTTAAGATTTTCGCACAAACTTGTAACTAGGTAATAATATTTGATTTGACATATGAGTTCCTAAGCTTGTTTTCATGTTTCCTACAAACCACATGTCCTCAGGGCTCTATAACCCTTTTTATAGTTTTGGGTTGAATTATAGCTCTATATCAATTTCTAGGCATTGCAACAAAAAAGAAGACTATGCGAAAACTTTTATCAATGGTCTAGTGCTTTAAGAGTGTAAACACATAAATTTGGTACTAGACACTTGGCAACATCGACATATCTTTGGCATGCATGACTCTTGTGCACACTTTCCCCTCTCCATTTATCTATCTATTGTCTTGGCCAACCCATTTTTCTATCACACATATTTAGGATCTTCTTCGTCTGTGTAAAAAACTCTATAATCTTAAGTAGATTGTCACCATATTCCAAATCATTATTTTTCCTTTTCTAGGCACTACTGGAAACAACCAAACAATTATGGTTACCAGAGGTATCCACCTTCATCAACAATGTCCAAGAGCCATCAATGATTACTTTTAAAATTCAAGTGTCTCCCTTGTGTTAGCCTAAGCATGTTTCTTATGTCAATTATGGGGAAAATATTAGAGTCGTTTATAAATACAAATCAATCATGAGGTCATACTCACATAGCATTCATATGGGTTAACTTGGTCACTATTTTACATATACATTGAGAAATCATTTGCATACCCTTAAGACATTGTCCAAAAGCATTTACATCTAAAAAATAATACATGCGAGTGGATACATGTTCTTGACAGTAATCTTGTTAAGGGCATTGTAGTCAATACATAGTGGCCACATCCCATCCTTCTTTTGAGCCAACACCATTAGGCTTCCACAAGATAACGTGTTGAGTCAAATATGGCCTTTTTGGATTGGTTCTTTAATTTGTCACTTGATCTCTTCATTTTCTAGCATTGAGCCCATGTATACTAGTTTAATTAGCAAAGGTGTCCCAAGGATTAAGTCAATGGCATGTGTCACCTAGTAGTGTAGGGGCACACCAGTAGGTGTAGTGAAGACATCTTTGTAATCTGTTAAACCCTACTCTCCATGTTGTCGTATAATCTAATTTTGTATAGTGGCTTGTGTGGTTGGAATGAACTACCGAGTGTTCTTTGGCCTAATAAACATTAACACACACTTTCAAGTGTGACCAATCACATATCTATATTAAATTACACTAATCAAGCCCATTGAATTCTTAGGAGGGACCTCGAGGACCCTATAAGATTTCTTTCCCAATGTGATAATGACACTGCAGGACTTGAGCTAATAAATTTCAAGGTTAGACCTCTCTCTATAGAAATTTATGTATCCACTCAACTATAATATAGATCTACTCAACTAAGAATGTTGTGCTCTAGTCATTTAGTTTGTGGATCAGACAAATGGGCAATGATCACCTAACCTGACCTATATAGAGTTGGGAGTTGGCCCTCTTTATAGAACTCAGGGTCCCACGGCTCCCTACTGTATAGATGAAAAGATGAGATGTTGTTGTGATGGTCAAGAGTTATATAAGTGATGCTTTTGATATATCCATATAGGGCTCGGGCTTTGATCGAGTTAATCTTCAGTCAATCCCTAGCGTGTATATGTTCCCATTTATGTGTATGATATAAATATGGGTGACCACTAGATATAGAGTAGATTTAGAAGGTCCAATTATCGGTTGAGACCTGCCCCTCAACCACACCACCCCTCTTCCAAGTAAAGTTTGAGCCACCACCCACCTATTGGTATGGGGTAGTTGGGGTATTGTCTGATTGGTGTCACCACCTACCCGTCCATGAGTCATTGTGTCTTGTTCCTCCCTACTTGAACCTTGTTGGTTGAAACAAACCAACCCGAATGAATCACCCCAAATGTCGAATGGTGACCAGATAAGAGGTAAGTCACCAAATAGATAGATAGGGCATATATAAAGGAATAAAATAGAATAGATGTGTCGGTTGTCCTATTTATATATATGGGTTTCATTTAATATATATGTGGGTGGGAGTGGATAGATATATAGGGGCCTACTGGTTGTTCATTGTTTTGTTCAGATGCAGAGGGCACATTATAATAAGTGATTCTTGTCACTCTTGAGCCATATGAAGATCTTGAATTAGCCCATCTATCTGTATGGATCGAGCCATTTATTGATCTTGAAAACCCGATATTGATCTATCTTACCCGAGCCATAACTATCTTACCCAAGACAGATCTTGAATACTCGTATCTTGAATTGTCCCATCTTATTCCAAATGTATGAATGCCAAAACAAAATGTCACAAACCTCTGAGGGTGCCACATCACAATCCCTCATAATTGAAATGCTTGATTGTATATGGAAGAAAACATTGTTGACTAACACAAATACCTCTGCCTTGGTTCAACCATATGAGAAGTACGGTTGTGGGTGAGGTGATGTATTTAGACTCATCCTTCGTACAGTTTTTACAAAAAATATTTTTTTCTCACTCCCATTGTCCATGATAAAATATAGAACTTTCCCTTGCACCCACATTTGTGAATGAAAAAGGTGTTCATCTTCCTCGGATGATAGTGTTGCAACTTGCATTGTAACATTGGAATAGGGGTTAGAGACTCTAATTTTCTTACTCGAGTCGATAGGATGAAAGAAGTGTTCCTCCCCATCAGATGCTTGTCGAATCAAATTCATGGACCTCGGCCAAAAATGTTCTCTTAGAACAACATTTGTTTGTGTTGTGAGTCATGCTCCTATGGTTCTTGCACCATTTTCCAACCTCCTTCTGTGGGGGTTTATCTATGGGATTTCTCATAGAAAACCTTGAGTTTTGCCTCTATTGTGGGGTCTCTCTGGTATGTTGCATGCTTCCATACTTGGAGTTGCCTCTATCATTTGATTGTGTATGCTTTCCTGCAAGAAACTTCCCTTTTTGTTTAAACTTTTCCTCAATCTTTGCTACATACCAATGGGTTGATCCCATCGTTTCAACAATTAGGAATCACATCTTTGTTTGGATATATTGATGCATTCCACTTTTATATTTGAGGACTTTATGCCTTTCAAAATCTTTGAGGTCAAGTTTCGTTGATAAAGAATGGAAAACATTTGTGTATTCTTGTATAGATTGTTCCTTTTGTCATAGCAATTGCCACTATATGTACTCATAGCCATCTTCAAGACAATACTCATTTGTAAAAGCATCGACAAAGTCACTCAAAACTTACTTGAACCTTAAAGGTGTGTGTGGACCCTTTGAAGGGCCTCCTTTTCAGAGCTACTAAGATGTTTCTTGGCATTTGGCAAAGAATTTGCGTGACTTGGGTCATCATTTCAGCCATTTGCTTTGTCAAATCCTCTTCAAAAATTGTCTTTACTGTATCCAAGGAATTTGTTCCTTTTTCAATGTACGAGGAATTTGTTCTTTTTTCTATGTCCTTTTGTGGTCACTTGAGTCTATCAAGAGGATAGTTAGATGTATCTCTTTTCTCCAAGCCAAATTTTTGATAGTCTAGCCTCATTCGATGGTACATGAAAGATCTAACTTTCTTTGGTATCATTGATCCACATTGAGGATTCAATCTGGAGGACAATGCATCAACTATTATAAATTAGTGTGTTATAATAAAGCCAAACTCCTCTATACTAAATTGACACAAATTTTTAATAATAATAAATAAAATTTTATTGCAAGATAATAAGAAAGTTTATAAAAAGAAAGCAACCTCTATGGCAGACATATAAACTATCCACTCTTAATTACAACAAGGCCAGCCCTTGTCTTATAGCTAAAGAAAACTTACAATAATAAATTGCTTTAAGGTTAAACAAAACTAATAACATCTACTCAACAAGCATAGGCATGCGAATATAAATTTTATTTAAAGCTAATCAAAACTAATAATATCCTTTCAACATTCATAAGCATGCAAATATGACAACTCATAAGAACAAGATATCTAGTAAAAGAAGAATTGCTAATAATAGTTAGTCACACTGAGCCACCTTGTCAAAGTCTAACTTTTCTAGGTATTTTTTGGTTTTCTATTATAATACATTTTCGGAAAGCTCAACTTGCTAGGAAGAAGTTCACACTGCTAACTGGGTGTGGCAAGGCTTTTTGAACTCAAAAAACTCTCATCTACATTGTGTTGACATTTTAAAAAAAATCGCAACTTTTCAAAAATAAACCATTACTTTTATTTAATGGTCACGAATCATTGTCAGGGTTAATTAGAGTCGGGAGTTACAAGCAACCAATATGTATAATCCAACAAAATAAGTGGAACACTGTAGTGTTTAAGAAGTGCCTCCAAAAGGTTATAATACACCGATGCATGGGGCACCCAAACTTTATAAATTATTATAGTTGGCAAAAATTTAAGTTATGCAACTATGGGATACAAAAACAATGCTTAGTGAGGACCTAGTATGAGGCCAACTATTGTATTGGGCTTAAAATGTCTTCAATTACTTTTTCTAACCTTTACAGAGTAATATAAAAAAAATTACCCTTCCAATCATTTTCTATAAGAGTAACATTTCACTTGAATTGCAAGTCCAAAATATCTATTAGTTCTTAATTTTATAAATGCAATATTAAAATTTTCAAAACAAAAGCAATCCTCTTCACTATTTATGTTTGTGGTCATCATCATTGCCACCATGTGCTACCATAAAATGCCTAGTGTTCTTGTGCACATAATTTGTGTTGAGTGCAATACATGGCACCATTGTTCATGTGTTTGTGATCATACAACATTGATATGCAATGACATGACGACACTCAATCCCATTCCAAGGTAATGTTTCCATATAAAAGCAAAAATGAAAATTTAAAGATAACCTACTATCCTTGTTTGACAACCTTTGCCATGGTGAAAATCTTATAGTTTTGATGGTAAAAGTATAGGACTTACAAGTCAAAAGTTTTGAAAGCCCTCAAGATCAAGAATTAAAAGGAAGTTAAAATCACAAAATAAAGTGGAAAATCCATTTACTTGTTGGCTTGTCACCTGTAAACAACATATTGCTTCTTTGGCAGACAAAAATTTAAATCTCAAAGTCAAGGTTCTCTCCACAAGGTAAATTTGAACCCTAAAAGTGATTTCACCAATTCACTTAAGCTATGGCACTTTGGTTAATATTGTCCCTTTCCCATGCCCCCTTCAATTTTCCATCTAACCTATTTCCTTTTCTTCCGGGTATTGCATATAGTACTTGTTCCTTGAAACTCAACCCCACATCTAACCAAGTTACTATTATTTTTCTTAAGACAACTAAAGTTTAATTTTCCGCACTTGAGCAACAGACCCATTACTTGCTTACCTCAGCTAGTCTTCAGTGATGAACCTTTTGCCTATTGATGCAAAAATCCAGACCTTGGGGAACTTTCTTTTAAAAAAGGGAATAAAAAATATCCAGAACAAAGAGATTCCATCCTTCTCAAAGTCAAATCATATTATTATTTATGGGGACACTAACGGACATGAAAACAAATTACCTAAATTGGCGCAAATCCATGGTGTACGGATGGTATAGATTCATTGCAAAAACAAAGATTTGAGCCACTTAAGTGTTCGCCCCTGAAAATTGTCAATTTGATGTGCAAAAGTATGATATATGACTGGACAAGTTCCCAAACTTGAAATTTTGGTAGAAAATGAAATTGAAACACCTAACACATCCAATTTAAATGGTTTCCCTTTCACTGTTCATATGAATTTGCATAGTATTGGATCATCTTTACCAAATAGTACCAAGTTGTACTATAAACATGTGCTCGTGAATTGTTTCACTGAGATCTGTTCTTTTCCTTAACGTGGTACAGCATCAGAAAACATCACGTACTCGGATACATTCTTTTGAAAGAGACATTTACTGACATTGGTTGTTTTTTTTCTTTTCTATCCTACCTAGTTAGGAAAGTCCATGTACAAAATCCCAATGAATGCGGATTCTGGAATGTCTCTGCGTTATTATAGAGCACATGTGGATACAATTCAAAGAGAAGTTGCATCAAACAAATTTGATTCACAACAAGATTGGCGGTCAAAATACTTGGTTATGTATTAAGTACAATTTGGAGGTTTTAAACATTTAAAAAGTCCTGAAATAGGTTTCTTGGGAGCAGGGATAGTCCTTATATCCACAAACCTGACTTCCCCAGGACTAAATGATAGTTCACTGTGCCTGCAATTAGGAAAATGGAAAAAGAGGTCAGCAGGTTCATCTGTGAGAAAGGAATACAAAGCACCTGATAATGGATTTCAACCAATATCCCTACAGTAACAAATTCACAGATCTAAGTTTACCTGCGGAGATCCAATCCAGTCAGACCTGCCTGAAGAATTGTCAAGTTGTCTGAATCAGGTGAGATGATGATCACATTCTGACTGTCATATTGTGTTTCTAATATGGACATGAGTTGTGTCACACGAACAAATACATCAGCAACACTTTCATTTGGGGTTCCATCTGTGAAAGGTGGTGGCCTAAAATTTGGAGAGATTAAATCTGCTGCGTATATCTGTTCAGTTGAAGCATATAACATATCACTCACTGATCAAAAAGATTAAAAAAATTGAAAGCTAATATAATCCATAAAACTAACATATTGTTTTTGCTTGTAAATAAGAGTTTAGGTAAGCTGCAAGTCAGCAATACTGTGATTAGAACTCAGAGAATGCTGGATTTATTGGACATGCATCAAATACTAGTTAATGGGCTAACGAAGACAAGTAGAGAATGAACCAAAGAATTTATTTTGTCAATTCCCATCATGATTCATTATTATCATGCGAAACTATAAAAACATGACAATGGTGATTTATATGTTAAACTTCATTACTTTAAGTCATATCACAGGTCTGAAAACTTCACGGAGTCAAAACTATTTGACCGTGAACAAGGCAAAAACTAATTTCTAAATTCATTAAAAATGAATATAAACAGAAAAAATTGCCAGTAAAATGGTTTTCAACTCGGTCACATATCCACTTTAAGAGGGGTATGACGTGGGGGAGAGACAATGTTTACTGAATATTAGGACTTTGAGAACCCACCTAAGATTCTCAACAAGCATGTGAACTTCCTACATATACTAATAAATAACAATGTAAAATCATCCCTTTATAGATAACTAAGCATTTTCCCATGCCCACAACGCTAGACAAAAACATAATTGTAATAGACCAAAGGTCTATTCTGTCAAATCTATAAAGGATTCAATGTAAAATATATTATGCAGAGTGAATTAGTTTTATCCAAAACTGTGTAAGCAATTTTTTCGATTTTTATCCAAAAGAAATTCACTCTCCACCATATGGACTGTGGAAATACTCTCTTATTAAATTTATTATAGAAAAAATGAAGGATGCCATCTACACTAATGGTAATGGATATTTATAATATCCAAGGCATGTAATCCTAATAGTCATGACCCAAATAGCTTATCTTTAAATGTATAACTTAATATATTAGGTATTATATATATTTATATATATGATAAGGTTGTAATGTAAGGTAGAAACTAAGTTCACTACATGTCTTTCTCAAAACATTTTGACCTGCACACATCACTAAAATATTCAAAGTGATGATGATAATATTTTTGGTTGATCTCAATACTTTCTTGAAGCATATGAAGAAGATAGATAGTAAGATCTTTATGGATGACACATTGAATAAGATAGATCGGTCCTAGATCTACCTTGATAGACACCATATTTGAATACAATTTTTGAGAGGAACTTCTTTAATTTCAATCCATATATGTCTTCGATATTTTGGAATATTAATTTTAAGAAAGAATCAAAATTTTCTCGACTCTCAGGATGGTGTGTGTTGATAAAATGATTTTCGGCAATGACAATATTTATGATTAGGATAAAATACGATTCAGCAATGACAGTTTTATTGGTAACAACAGACTTGTTTTCTTACTCCGTATAATTGTAGACGTTTATTTAGTAAGGAATTGCACAAGTTTCATATTGCAACTTCTGATCCTTCTCCATATCTTTTGACTTCAGTGACAAAACTTGGTAACAATTCTTCAAATGAACAATTTCGTAGTCTTTTTCAAATAATTTGTTTTTATCGAAATATTAAAATGAATATTTAGAAGTTTCACAGTTTTTCATTGAATTTTAAGTTGTCAGTAAAACTTGAATTTCATTCATAAGTCTCAAGATTTCATCATAGCGTTTTTTCAATTTATCTTTTAACTGCTCATTTTTTTGTCCATCTGAATCTTTCTGAGACCATTTTCTGAAGAAAATTCCATCTAGTTTGTCCGAAGTTAATTTTTAATAATTTAGAATCAAAACTAAACCAGTATTTTCTCCCATCATCAACAAGATACAACTGTGTTAAACTTAGAAACAATATATCCTTTTTATATTTATTCAACCAAACCTTTGAATCTTTAATTGTATAACATAAGGGTATAGACTTACTGTTGACGCTGTGGATTGCACCCTTGGAGAGAAGGCTCAGCTTCTCTCTTCCATGCGGCACAATGGAGACTTTTATCTCGCTGTGGGCTTGGCAAGACTGATGAAAGAATCTCTAGATAAGGGTTAGCTCCCTTTGATGCATCTTTGAGGTCTTTAACTACTACTGTTAATAATGCGGGGGGGCGGGGGGACGGGCAGGAAAGGGAGAAGGATATGACAAAACAGAAACTATCTAGATGGTGATGCACCAAATGCTTTCTGATCTACTCAGCTATATGAACACTTCAGACCAAAAGGGCGAACAGACACTTCATCTGAATAAAAGACCAGACTGTAGGGCGCTTTAACAGGGGGCTTAATGAAGATACAAGGAAAAAGAACTTACCACAGGCGCTGCAGAAGCACATTGTCAGATAACTGCTCTTCTGTCTCTATGCTCCAACTTGAGCACTTCCTGTTAACCTGCAGAGGTGATCTTGGGTATATTAGATATGTTGGTGTCAACCTATGAAAGCATCAAGCTGAAATAACTGAACACAAAGTTGATACACATACATATTCAAAAGCATAACCAGTTAGATAGAGGTAAAACGCGTTCTATTGATTCAAAGGTAAAATTTGGTAGGGCTTTGCCTTACACAAGTGAGAGATACATTTCTCAGCTGAGAGGTTACAATATATAGCATGAAGAGAAAAACTTTTGGCGCCTTTTGGAACAAGCGGCCCATGCTGTATTAAACACCTGGGGAAGAGGAAACCGCTCATGCTACTGTCATCGTTCCATAAATGGCCTGAAAGAACCATGTTGTAGATGTCGCAGGTCTTGACTTTGATGTTTAAACCATATTAAATGTTCCCACAAAAAGCATGGGTCGCCTTATGGTTTGAAAGACAAGGCCACCTCTTTATGAAACTTATGCGGTTATCTGCTTATCAATGCTAAACGAAGAAAAATGGGCCGTGCTATTGAATGCTTGCACTCCCCTTGATGACCACTTGGTGGGGACTATTTCATCTGCAACAATAACTTCCTTTGCTGACACTTTCTATGCCACCTAGACTATTCTATTCGTTTCTGCGCTTGGCCTCTGTCTTTTCCTGGCTCGTTGGCCCTCGAGGGCTATCTTTCGTCTCTTCCTGGCTCCTCGAGCTCCTTTCTCGGCAGGCGCTGAGTTTATTTTTGGCCTTAAGCCCTTTGAATTCCTTCGGGCCCACGCTCATAAGTTCCTTCGGCCTTTTGCATGAGTTCTTTCGGGTGCTTGTCCAAAGGAATAGGTTCTTGGCTTCTCTTCAACGGCCAACGCATCCCATCAAAATTTGACGTCTACGGGCCTGTCACTTATTCGAAAACCAACGACTATTTCATCACCGTAAAATTGATGTCTGCAGGCCTGTCACCATTTGGAAACCAACGCTATTTTGCTGCCTTGAATTTGACGTTCGCGCGCACGTCACCGGACGTTTGAAAAGCAACGGCTATTTCACTATGTTAAAGTTGACGTGCTCGGGCCCGTCATCACTTTGGTAGTTCCTTTGGCCTTTTGCAAAACGAACCCTCTCGAAGGGAAGGTGATCTTTCAGAAAAGAGGAGAGGGTCTCTTTTTTAGCAGCCAAGAGTCCTCCGCAAGGGCACTTGCCCTTCGGGTTCCTTTGTCTTCCCAATTCCTTTGGACAAAATGTCCGAAGGAATTCCTTCAGACATTTTTCCCGAATGAAATCTTGCCTTCAAAGTATCGGTCTTTTCTTTTGATAAATTCCTTCGGACAGAAGTCCGAAGGAAATCCTTCGGGCATTTGTCCAAAGGAATTTGCCTTGGTTTCTTCCTTGGATTTTCTTCGGACAAAAAGTCTGAAGAAATCCTTTGCCTTTTGCCTTGTCACTTTTCCAAAAGAAAACTACCCTTCGGGCCCTATGCCTTGCTCTCTTTCAAAGGTGCTCTCTACCCTCCGCAAGGGCACTTTGGGTCCAAAGTTGCCCTTCGGAGCCTGCTTGAACGGTCCAATTTGTCACCTACCTGCCCTCCACAAGGGCACTTGTCCTTCGGAGCTTTGTGAAAGACTTATATTTATTTAAAGTTGGCCCATTCCTTTGCCAAAAGCTTGTCCAAGGTGATTTGCTGAAGCGAAATAAGCCTTCAGATCAACCCGAAACATCTACAAGACTCAAGTCACTTGGCTCTTTACAGAAACAGGTCTATTACAAAGGGAAATGGCACAATTGCAGTAAGGTGAAATACATCAAAGACTGACTGCTCAAGACAACAGGGAAGGAAGGGAGACCGATTTTTGCCCTGTAGGACCAAAAATGGTCGACACTTACCATCTTGACACTTGTCATTAGTCATATGCGTAGGTAAGTTCAATAAGACCCTTCAAGTCTATTGACCCATTGTATCTCATCTCATGACTTTTCGAATCTCATATTGTACCTTTTTTATATCTCGGGTAGCACTGTTCGGTATCTCAAGTACAAATCGCACTTTTTTGTATCTCAAGTCACAAATTCCAATTAGGCACCATGAGTGTTAAGTGGTGTTGGTCAAATGTTGATCGAAAATAGCCACAGGGAATGAAAAACATATGGCCACATGCTAGAGAAGAAACGGCCACTAGCCAAAAAAAAATTTGGTCATTGACTAAATTCAAACCACAGGCCTAGATAAGTAGCAAGAGCCTACCTACGCTTTGATACCACATATAATAGACCAAAGGCTTACTACGTTAAACTCATAAAGGATTCACCATAAAATAATGTATATAAAAGAATGAAGGGTGCCATCTACACCAACGATAGATGAATATTTATAGCATCCAAGGGGTATAATACTAAGAGTTGTGACTTATATAACCTACTTTTTAATATATATCCTTTTATTAGGTTATAATATATGGAAGGGTATATATATTACAATATTTAGTTCTAATATAAGGTTGTAACATAAGGTATGTAATGCCCCTTTTAGGACAAAATTAGACAATTCCGGAATTTGCGATAAACCCTTATAATAAAAATACAAATTTTGATTTTTTATTGAAACCCTAACCCAAAAATTACAGAATGCTGAAAGGGGCTAATTATGCATGAAAATAATTTCCAAATCGCTTAGAAACCCTCATTAAAATATGTAAATTCCATATATTTATTTACTACCATAAATCTGATTTTTGCATCAATTGTAGATCTGAATAATTGTAATAAAATATCACTAATTGAATGAGGGTAGACACTGAGTTTTCCACCCACCGAACACTGTCCAAACTCAATGTCCAGTCTCTAGGCAAGTCACCACACCCCAAGTGGCCTATAGCTGCTGCATTGACCCTCACAATGCTGCCCTACTACTGCATCCCACTTTCTAAGGCTGCCAGCTGGTTCACCCCACTCCCAAGGCTGTCAAAACGGATTTGTTCTTCTTCACAACTGCCCCAAACTAATTCGCCACCCTCCAAAGTGACCCTTATGTCAGAAAAGATGAATTTATGCCCCATTATGACTCCTGAATGAAGTCACCAGCTGAGTATTGAGGGGTTTTGTCCTCGAATACTAAAGGCCAGTGAGGGTTTCCATCCCCAAAAGCTGAAAATGCAAGCAAGCATGCTTAACATTAGAGAAGGTAATAGATAGCTAATCATGGATGCGAAAGTGGACCTCTCCCTTCCTTTATACACCCTTTTCCCTCCAATCCTCCTGTGGGGTGCTCCAAGTGGGAGGGAAAATCAAATATTCAAAAGCTGTTCCATTATAATTTCTAAGGGTCGACTTACATCAAATTAGAAGGTCCTTTATTAAAAATCAAATTAGAATAAGTTGCTGACATAATTACTTTATGGCAACTTGAACAAAAGAACCATGTTTCCCTTTTCTTTTCCTTTCTTTAGCCGATGGAAAACCAAAACAGTCGACTAAGGGTCTCCAAACCAAACTAAACTTGAGAAGAGGACATTACAATCCTCCTCTCTCAAAATTGCTTGTCCTCAAACAATGTTGTAACAACTCCAATCTCTCTATATTGAACCTTCCTACCGATACCCGGATCCCAAATCCATCCTCGGAATTTCTAATCCCAAACACTTGCTTCATGACTATAGTCTTGAGCTCCAATGGGTCCCATAATGTTATTGCAAATTGGTCCCTCCAATTCATGGCAAAAAACAGCTTGCATGTAAGCTGGAAATAAGTCATAACAGCCACAAACCTCCTTGAATCTCATCCCAATCAGCATTAGGATGGTTGGGTTGATTGTCCCTAAGAGCATATATCTTTTGCTAGCAACACCATGCAAGGAAACTCTCAAAATGCACAAATCCACAACTATTCATGACTAATAACAGCAGCTCATGATCTAAAATTATCAAAATCAATAAGGTGACAATTGTACAGCTACTGTCAAACTATTATTCCTCTCCAAAAATCAGAGGTGTAAAGGCTAGAAAATGCCCTGTACTACCTGGATATACTTCAACCCGGATAATGACTTGGAAACTCCTCCACTATGTGGTCACAAACTCTTTCATGACTAAGGATAGCCCTCGGTTGTCTGTATGCATTGAGTGCTTTGCGCTACTTGATTTCATTGAAAATATCTCTTCCTTTAGTGGTAGCCATGCTTGGAACTCCATTCATTATACCTTGAAGTATTGCTTCTTTCTCTTCATCCTTGAATTCCATTTTATCAAATAAATATAACCAATGCATACCAACACTTAAGCTTACCTCTTCTATATTGGGATTACCAAGATTACTTCGAACTCCACGAGTTGCCTCCATGTTGCCCCAAGCATGACTGAAGTGTTGCATTCATTTCTTAAAAATTAGAATGATGGTGGCTGGAAAACATCATGTGACAGTTTGCATTCCTTTACCAAATATCAAAATGGTGATGGCTGGAAAACACCTTGTAACAACTGCACATTCCCTATTTCTCCAAGAGTGGCAATCATGAATGTAGTTTGAGACCCATCCAACCATGGACTGCTGATTCATATCATCTTGATTATCAAAATTACATCTATTTGGTTGATCACCTTTCCTCACCAAACATTCTATGGGAAGTATTTTCGTTTTGTCAACACCTATGATCTCATCTTCAAATGTGGAACTCAAATTCCAAGGAACAATCTATGGATTGATCCTTCATAACTTTGTTAGAATACATTATGTATCCTATATGACTCCTCATGAACTCTCTTTCTAACCAGTTGCCAAAGATGAGGAATGCTAGAGTAGATTCAAAGCTTCCATTCACTTCATCATTCAGAATTTTGCCCGAGTCCCATATGCCAACATAATGTCTAAACATCACCATACACTTATTCTGAAAAATCTGAATATCAACATAATGTTTACCTTGTTCATCTTTAGAAATATTTCTGTGACTCCATCTTAGGATACGTGGGCAGCTTTGTGACTGACTTTTCTGAGCATGCTACCCATGATGACAAGAAATCTGAAATGGCATAGTATGAAACAACAAATCTGAAACATGATTTTCCTTTTCATACCTTGGGCTGTAATCAAATTGTTTACTCTTAGTTGCTAGTCTGAAGATTCCAGCAAGCTTAAGACCAACATAAGTAGCTGGTGAGACACTTTCCTCATGTGCATGCCTCGCAACAAGGTCTTCCTAGAATTCCCCCTCATAAATCTCATGCAAACTTGATTATTCTTCATATTCAGAATTGACATAATGATGATTCAAGAGCTTACCTTTCTCTTTAAATTTCTTTAGGTATCGTTTTGTTTGACTAGCTATCAACTTAGCTTCCTTAGCTCAGATGTACACCTCTTGGATAGGATTTATGTATTATTTCTTTAGTAAGAACTTAGGTTATTAATCCATTGTAGACAACTCATATACAACAGTTGCCCAAGAGATGGCTCTGATACCATTGTAATGTCCCTTTTAGGACAAAATTAGACAATTTTGGAATTTACGATAAACCCTTAAAATGAAAATACAAACTCTGATTTTTTATTGAAACCCTAACCCCAAAAATTACAAAATGCTGAAAGGGGCTAATTATGCATGAAAGTAAATTCCAAATCACTTCGAAACCTTCATAAAAATATGTAAATTCAATATATATATTTACCACCATAAATCTGATTTTGAATCAATTGTAGACTTGAATATTTGTAATTAAATATGATTGATTGAATGAATGAGGGTAGAAGATGAGATTTCCACCCACCGAACGTTGTCCAAATTCAATGTCCAATCCTCTAGGCAAGTCGTCACACCCCAAGTAGCCTATAGCTCTTGTGTTGACCCTCACAATACTGCCCTACTGCTGTGTCCCACTCTATAAGGCTGCCAATTGGTTCGCCCCACTCCCAAGGTTGTCAAAACTGATTTGTTCCTATTCACAACTACCCCAAACTAATTTGCCACCCTCCAAGGTGACCCTTATGTCAAAAAAGATGAATTTATGCCCGATCATGACTCCTAAATGAAGTCACCAACTGAGTATTGAGGGTTCTCGTCCTTGAATACTAAGGGTAATGAGGGTTACCATCCCTAATAGCTGAAAATGCAAGCAAGCATGCTTAACATTAGAGAAGATAATAGATAGCTGATCATAAATGCGAAAATGGACCTCTCTCCCTTTCTTTATACCCCCTTTTCCCTCCAATCCTCCTCCAAAGTGAGGCGCTCCAAGTGGGAGGGAAAAAAAATCAAATATTCAAACGCAGTTCCATTATAATTACTAAGGGCTGACTTACATCAAATTAGAAAGTCCTCCTTTATTAAAAGTCAAATTAGAATAAGTTGCCGACATAGTTACTTTTTGACAACTTGAACAAAAGAACCATGTTTCCCTTTTCTTTTCCTTCCCTTAGCCAATGGGAAACCAAAAGAGTCGACTAAGAGTTTCCAAACCAAACTAAACTCGAGAAGGGTGCATTACAAGGTAGGAGGCCCAACTTGTTAATTCCATGGACTTTCCTTGTGAAATATTTATGTGACTACATTACTTAAGAACTTGGTTTGGATGGTTTTTTTTTGCTAAAAGGAACATTAATTTAAGAGCATAATACATGTGGCTACATTCTGTACAAAATTCATACCGATTTGATCAACAAAGCTTAGTGATTTAATTCTATAGAAAATTCATACTGATTTGATCAATACAGCGTGGTGATTTACAAACTCAATGTAGATCATTAAGGGGATGCTCTAATTCTACAATTAGTTTATGTGTTCAATCATTGCGACCATTTGACGTGTACCCTTTTATTCTTCTTTATAGATTTGGATATCGATTTTTAAATCATGACTTACAGTAGTGGAATTAGCTCCACAACAATAAAGCTTTTAATGTATTATTCTATGGATTTCTGGTATTTATTCTACTATTCCATGTATGCTTGTATTCTTATTGCGAAGGAACGTGTACATGACGGTAAATAGCTTATCTTTGGTGATGTTACTTTGCATTCATAGTTGGGTGAAGGGATGATTAAAATATTATCGAGCTAAATCACATGGGTTTGGGTAGTGTTGACCATTTTGGTCTTGCAGGCCAAAATCGGTCCCCCCTTTTTTCCCCTGCTGTTCTGAACCAGTCCAAAACTTGATTTTTTGCACTAGTCTAATTTCTACGGACTCTGCAGGTCTATTTCTATGGACTCTGGAGAGAGTTTCTACTGACTCTGCAGGCATTTCTATGGACTCTGGAGAGAGTTTCTACTGACTCTGCAGGCATTTCTACGGACTCCGCAGGCACGTTTCTACGGACTCTGCAAGTGTTTCTACGAACTCTGAAGGGAAGTTTTCTACGGACTCTGCAGGCAGAAACGAGTTCCCAACACTTAGGCGCAAAATGGACAATTCCAAGTGCCCTTGCTGAGGGCAGTTCCGGGGCTCAAGTGCCCTTGCGGAGGGCAGGGAACATTTGCAAAGAGGCCACAGAGAAAAGCCGAAAAGGTAAGTTTCTTTCGGAAATTTGTTTAAGGCAAAGAAAGTACCCTTCGGAAGGGTCGTTTCCAATTTTCCCAAAGGGCACTTTTCGAAGGCAGTCGAGAGAAAAGACAAGGACATAATTCTTTCGGGCAAAAAGTCTAAAGAAATTCGGAAGGGCTATGAGCAAGAAAGCCCGAAGAAAAGCAAGTAAAAAGACTAAGGCATAGAACGATTTCTTTTGGACTTTTTGTCCGAAGGAATTCCTTCGGAAAAAAAGTCTGAAGAAATTCGGAAGAAAAATAGCCGCGAGAGAAGCCCGAGAGAAAATTCCGAAGGTCAAGCAAAGTGGTCGAAAATAATTCTTGCAGACTTTTGTCTGCGGGAAAAGTGGCCGGGAGAAATTCCGTGGGAAAAGTGGTTGCGGGAAAAAACCCCAGGAAAAGCTCTGAATATAAGAAGTGGGTGAGACAATTCTTGCGGACATTCTGTCCGCAGGAAAATAGCCAAAGAGAAAAGGCCGTCGAAGGACCCCGAAGGGCAGGTGCCCTTGCGGGGGACTCTCGGCCGAAATGAAGGACACTTCTCCAAAAGCCAAAGGGTCATCTTCCCTTCAGGAGGGTTCAAAACAAGAAGCCGAAAGAAAGGAAAAAGCCGAAGAAATTCAAAGGGGTGACGGGCCCGAGGACGTCAAAATCAAGCACGGCGAACTAGCCGTTGGAAGTTCAAATGCGGTGACGGGTGCGCAGACGTCAAATTTAAGGCTCGTGAAATAGCCGTTGATTTTGAAAAGCTTAAAGAAGAGCCCAAGGAACTCAGCAACCCGCCAAGAAGATGGCCCCGAGGGCCGAAGGAGCCAGAAAGAGACAAAACCAAGAAGAGACAAATTGCAGAAGCAGACAAACAGTCCAGGTGGCAAAGAAGAGGTGTCAACTCAAGGATTTATTCCTGTAGTTGGAACAGTGCTTGCCAAGTGGTCATCAAATGGCGTGAACAGTAAGCGGCGCAACCTGTTTTCTCCATTTTGCATTTATAAGCAGACAAACCGTGTGAATATCTGGAAGGAGCAGTCTTGTCTGTAGAAAAGAGGCGCGGCCCATGCTTTCACATCAATGTTTGAACGCCAAAGTCAAGACCGGTGATTACACAGCATGGTTCCAGTAGGCCTCTTCTAGAAAAATGACATTAGCAGCAGTGACTTCCTCTTTCCGATGTTCTCAACGCATATGAGCCAGCTTGTCAAAGGGCGCCAAAAGTCTTTTCAAAAGGGGTGCCTTTACTTCTCTTTCTATATATTGTAAACTTCTCATTTTGAGAGAAGATATCTCTTAGCCCATAAGGCAAAGCTCTGCCCAAAAATCTCTCGGGCTTGTAAGGCAGAACTCTGCCGGACTTTACCTTGAATCAAAACTTAGCAATTTTTACCTCCATTTGAACTTGCACTCACGCATGTCTATGTTCTTTTTGTGTTAAGTCATTTTCTTTTGTGCTTTTCACAGAACAATTCCAGCATGTCTAGTGCATTGTGAAGTTTTTTCTTCTGCAGGTCTGCCAGAAGTGTCTACAACAGGAATATAGGCGCATGTGAACAGGCTGCCAAAGTGTGTCTCAGAACACCTTTGACAGTTCTTCCTCCCTGTATCTCTACGGACCCCTGACTCACTGATATAGAATAGTTTTCCAAATCAGATGAAGTGTATGGGAGCTTCTTCTTGGTGAAAAGTGTATGTTCGGGCTAAGTGGATCAACTTTTTTGGTGTATCACCTTTTAGTTTAGGTTTAGGTTCTGTTTTCAGCATCCTTCTCCCTTTTCATCCCCCCCCTTTTTCATTTATTTGTTAGCAATAGGGAATCCAGGACCTAAAAGATACACCAAAGGGAACTAGCCCTTATCTAGAGACTCTCGCCCCAGTTTTGCCAGGCCCACAGGCAAGAGGGGAGTTTCCATTGTTGTGTGTAGAAGGCAGGAGCTCAGCCTCCTGTCTAGGGTGCAATCCACTGCGTCAACAGTTTTTGGCACGCCCGGTGAGACCAACTAGGACAAGTTGTGTCCAAAGAGTTGAAGAATTTTTGATGTGTTCTTCAATCAACCAGCCTTTGAAGGCTTTTTCATCAACACCAATGGCGACTCCGAGTTGAATCAACTGGTTAAGCAATCCAGGTGCCATCAAGAAATCTTATTTTTGCATGTATAATTCCATTGATAAGAATCATGGGCCTTGTTTTCCTTCATATGGTTTTGATCAAGCTCAAAATATTCATGCAGTCACCTCAAGCAGCTCTCCTAGTTGCCCTTCAACCATAAGGGAAGTAGCGCTAAAGTTTGAGAAGCAAGTAATGGAGATTGACAGATTGGATGAGCAGTATAGATATCAGCAGGAGCTGATGTACAAAGAGGTGTGTTTGTTTAGGCAAGCTCAGGGCTTGCAATCCATGGAGGTAGCAAAATGGAAGAGTCCATTCATTCAAGGCAGTCAGCCTTGTGTGCCCCCTCCTATTTTAAAGAAAGCCCCCTCTTGTGCACCAAATCCTTTCTATCAAATAACACTTGCTCATTCTAGCTTATCTGATGCATTAATCAATCCTGCTCTTAACCTCGTGCGCCTAGCCTTCAAACATCAAAGGGAACTAGAGCAACCTCCCATGGAGATGAACCTTCTCAATTCCTTAGATTGTGAATCTTCCTTTGGAGGGAACATCACGAACCAACACATCTCTCTTGAAGCAGCTCTTCCTATACATCAGCAGGCCCTCCCTAACCTTCCCCAACTTCCTCAGGTCTCTCAGTATGATCTCCAGATCCCAAGCTGGAAGAAGGAACATCATGAACCAGCTCAGGACCCTAAAGAGGATAAAGTTGCTGCCTGTTCACAGGAGCAAAATTCCAATCCCAAGGTCATGAGTTGGAAGCAAACAGTGGAATCTTGGGGCAGGAAGGAGGAGGAGAAAGGTTTTGCTCAAAACCTCGAAGAAGATGAAGCTGCTCCTACTCATCATGATGATGCTTGTGACCTCCAAGAAAGGCTCTTCCAAGAAGATATAGCCAGGAAAATTGCAGAGTTGGAGTCCAGAGCGATATTCCTCAGCCAACGTGTGATGGACATGTCTGAACACACCCCATCTACACACCTCCAAGAGAGCTATCAGGGCACACCTGATATAGATCAAGTGCTAGCCAAGTGGAAAGAGGAGAATCATTCGATTCTAGCTCAAGGACTGCCTCCTCTTCCACATGTTTTTTCCACTTCACCCCTTCTCAAGGAGGAACCTGTTTTGCAGGAGGCAAGTGAGGAGCAGAAGATCCAATCTGCAGTTTCCCAAGAGGCTATCATGAGCGACAATGAAGAGGAAATCATCATGGAGGCTTCTTTTGAAGACATCATCAGCAATGGAGAAGACGCAGGTCATGCATACATGCGGATGTTCCAGCAATATGAGGAGGAACGTAAGCATGGTGAGCTCTCTCCTCCCTTGTTTGATGAACTTCCTTGTTGCTTTGATGAGGAGGACAACTATGCCGAAGAGCCTGAGTTGGAAGGGGATCAGATGAATGTCTTTGAACAACTAGAGGCTCTGATCCTTGAGCAGAAAAAGGAGAGGCCGGTTCACCTTGAGGAAAGCCTTGAAGAAGAGAGCTTTGAACAAGAAGGTGATGTTCTGTGGGACGAGCAATCAGTATGTGGTTCCATTTCAGACATCACAACAGTCACCCTTCTTCAAGAAAGCCTTGAGGGAGCAGAGGATGAGTTTGACAGGGTCTTCATTGAAGCAGAAGGAAACGGGTCAAACCATGATGCATTGCAAAGGGGCTGTACATATCCGAGGGCTTATGGTGATAAGCCAATAGCCATCGATTTCTTGGTGAGACGCACCAGCATGAAGGACTAGTATTCAATAAGCTTCCAAGAACAAGAAGAGTACATATATGTTGGGAGCATGTTTGATTCTGATCCACTCGGATGCAAGCCAATCCAGGTGGCAGGCAAGAGGAGCAGGTCACCAAGTCTCCATTCCATTCAGCCACTTGTCTGGCACCATAAGTTTCCTAGCCAGAAAGGGGACTTAAGAAATTTTTCTTTTGATCCAGGTGGGAGGCAAATTTACTTGGTTAGCTGTATATAGTAGTTTGCTTTCAGTTTTCTTTCCTGTTTTCCCTAAGTGTTGTTTGCACAAGTAGTGTTTTTAGCCTTGTGTGTGTTTTCCTTTGTGTGTGGGGTAAAAGCTTCATGATTGATTCTTGGATCTATCGGGGCTTTTGCTATCTTTTCAAGCTACATCTCGACTCTGTGCCTAATGGATTTTAAGGCAACTGGTTTCGAAGCATAGCAGGCATGCTTCCCCTGGGAGTCGCCAATTTGTTGACCATTTTGGTCCTGCAGGCCAAAATCGGTCCCCCCTTTTTTCCCCTGCTATTCTGAACCAGTCCAAAATTTGATTCTTTGCACAAGTCTAGTTTCTACGGACTCTGCAGGTCTATTTCTACAGACTCTGCAGGGATTTCTACGGACTCTACAAGCACGTTTCTACGGACTCTGCAGGTGTTTCTACGAACTCTGCAGGGAAGTTTTCTACGGACTCTACAGGGAAAAACGAGTTCCTGACACTTAGGCGCAAACTGGACCATTCCAAGTGCCCTTGCGGAGGGCAGTTCCGGGGCTCAAGTGCCCTTGCGGAGGGCAAGGAACATTTGCAAAGAGGCCACAGAGAAAAACCAAAAAGGTAAGTTTCTTTCGGAAATTTGTTTAAGGCAAAGGAAGTACCCTTCGGAAGGGTTGTTTCCAATTTTCCCGAAGGGCACTTTTCGAAGGCAGTCGAGAGAAAAGACAACGACATAATTCCTTCGGGCAAAAAGTCCGAAGGAATTATGTCGTTGTCTTTTCTCTCGACTGCCTTCGAAAAGTGCCCGTCGGGAAAATTGGAAACGACCCTTCCGAAGGGTACTTCCTTTGCCTTGTTTCCTTCGGGCAAAAAGTCCAAAGAAATTCGGAAGGGCTATGAGCAAGAAAGCCCGAAAAAAAGCAAGTAAAAAGACTAAGGCATAGAATGATTTCTTTCGGACTTTTTGTCCGAAGGAATTCCTTCGGAAAAAAAGTCCGAAGAAATTCGGAAGAAAAATAGCCGCGAGAGAAAAGCCCGAGAGAAATTCTGAAGGTCAAGCAAAGTGGTCGAAAATAATTCTTGCGGACTTTTTGTCCACGGGAAAAGTGACCAGGAGAAATTCTGCGGGAAAAGTGGCCGCGGGAAAAAACCTGAAGAAAAGCTCCGAATAAAAGGAGCGGGCGAGACAATTCTTGCAGACATTTTGTCCGCAGGAAAATAGCCGAAGAGAAAAGGCCGCCGAAGGACCCCAAAGGGCAGGTGCCCTTGCGGGGGACTCTCGGCCAAAATGAAGGACACTTCTCCAAAAGCCGAAGGGTCATCTTCTCTTCGAGAGGGTTTAAAACAAGAAGCCAAAAGAAAGGAAAAGGCCAAAGAAATTCCAAGGGGTGACGGGCCCGAAGACGTCAAAATCAAGCACGGCGAACTAGCCGTTGGAAGTTCAAATGCGCTGACGGGTGCGCAGACGTCAAATTTAAGGCTCGTGAAATAGCCGTTGATTTTGAAAAGCTTAAAGAAGAGCCCAAGGAACTCAACGACCCGCCAAGAAGATAGCCCCGAAGGCCGAAGGAGCCAAAAAGAGACAAAACCAAGAAAAGACAAAGTGCAGAAGCAGACAAACAGTCCAGGTGGCAAAGAAGAGGTGTCAACTCAGGGATTTATTCATGGTAGTTGGAACAGTGCTCGCCAAGTGGTCATCAAACGACACGAACAGTAAGCGGCGCGGCCTATTTTCTCCATTTTGCATTTATAAGCAGACAAACCGCGTGAATATCTAGGAGCAGTCTTGTTTGTTGAAAAGAGGCGCGGCCCGTGCTTTCACATCAATGTTTGAATGCCAAAGTCAAGACCGGCGATTACACAACATGGTTCCAGCAGGCCTCTTCTAGAAGAATGACATCAGCAACAGTGACTTCCTCTTTCCGATGTTCTCAACGCATATGGGCCAACTTGTCAAAGGGCGCCAAAAGTCTTTTCAAAAGGAGCGCCTTTACTTCTCTTTCTATATATTGTAAACTTCTCATTTTGAGAAAAGATATCTCTTATCCCATAAGGCAAAGCTTTGCCCAAAAATCTCTCGGGCTTGTAAGGCAGAACTCTGCCGGACTTTTCCTTGAATCAAGACTTAGAAATTTTTACCTCCATTTGAACTTGCACTCACGCATATGTCTATGTTCTTTTTGTGTTAAGTCATTTTCTTTTGTGCTTTTCACAGAACGATTCTAGCATGTCTAGTGCATCGTGAAGTTTCTTCTTCTGTAGGTCTGCCAGAAATGTCTACAGCAGGAATATAGGCGCATGTGAATAGGCTACCAAAGTGTGTCTCAGAACACTTTTGACAGTTCTTTCTCCTTGTATCTCTACGGACCCTTGACTCACTGATACAGAAGAGTTTTCCACATCAGATGAAGTGTATGGGAGCTTCTTCTTGGTGAAAAGTGTGTTCGGGCTGAGTGGATCAACTTTTTTGGTGTATCACCTTTTAGTTTAGGTTTAGGTTCTGTTTTCAGCATCCTTCTCCCTTTTCATCCCCCCCCCCCTTTTTCATTTATTTGTTAGCAGTAGGGAATCCAGGACCTAAAAGATACATCAAAGGGAGCTAGCCCTTATCTAGAGACTCTCCCCCCAGTTTTGTCAAGCCCACAGGCAAGAGGGGAGTTTCCATTGTTGCGTGTGGAAGGCAGGGGCTCAGCCTCCTGTCCAGGGTGCAATCCACTGTGTCAACAGGTAGCATCAATAAAAATTACTAGTTTATAGATATGAGATATTTTAGATAGAGAGGTGGGCAAGATGGATAATTAAAAGTATGGACTCTTTTTCTAAACTTGCTAAAAATAGTACGGATATTTTCAAGTTGATTTCTAAGGTGATTGTGAGACCTTTGCTTAAGGACAATCATTATAAACTTTATAACTCATTGGTGGGTGATAATTTATTTGAAGCTTAGTAATATTTAAAAATATATTCTAAGATCAGCACCTAAGGGAGTGATGCTGCTCCTTATACATGATTTTTATGAAGTGGCTATGTACACAACATCTGAGGGTGAACCTAGAAAATTTTGTAACGATGAGTATAATTGTTATGTACCCCGGATTTTCCCTAGCATTGATTTTTCCTAATCTATACTCTCTACCCAACCCAGATTTAAATCTAAAACCTACCTCGATGATCGTTGCTTTTGGTCCTAGTGGTGTCCCTTGCATTAGCCTCTCTGTCCGCTGGCCATTGCCTCTCTCTGCGTCAGAAATGGTTGTCTCGGAGCTCAAAAACATCCATCTCTCAATAGAAATATAACAAATGAAAGGCTTTGACCCCTATTTATAGCCTCCAAACCAAAAAAATTGAACTTTCAAAAATTCTCTCAGATTCTGAAATTCGCCATATCTTTGCAACTATAGCTCTTATCGACAAACTAGTGGCATCATAAGAAATTTTATTGTATTAATGGAACAATTTTTTCAAAAAATCCAAAAAATCACTTATTTTATAGGCCTCCCAAATCCATCTCAGCACTACTTTGGCACCTTACACTAATGCTTCTTACAAGCAACCAAGTGAGCATACATGTGTCAATTTATTTACTTTCAGTTATCTCATATTTACAAACAATTATTACAGCACTTTCTTATTACATTGTGGTACTATGTTCTTTTCCTAAAGCACTATTTTGTGATACACTAATGTGACACATGATAAGCTTTGGGTGGGGCATATGCATACACTTTATTTTCGATTACTAACACTTTTCTCTTGCAAGACTCATCGAAATATTAATCTCCTTGAGTGTACACTCTAAGAAATACAATAGGATTAAGGTGGGTCGGCTCATCACACTTTGTGAGAGATTTTGTCATGCTTATCCATTCTTCCTACCACCTTCCTTCCTCCATGACATTAGCTTTGTTTGTCCCTCAAGGTTCTCTCTCTTTTTCTGCCTCTTTTTCCCCTTTGTACATGTTTATCCAACGGGATGATGACATCTTGCAGTGCCCCCAACCTAATCCACATTATCGATCAGGCCGATGGCATATTGTTTATGCTAGGAACCTTTGTATGTCTTCAACCAAGATGATGACATCAGCTAGGTTTGAGTTTTGACTTTGGGGGTTTGGATCCATATTTCTAAGATCCCTATTTGTTATTTCTCAAAACATAGACATCCAATCCACTCCTCTTGTGCACACAAAACCACCTTACAAAGAAGAAGACCTAAGGACTTTATGTATACAAAGGAAAATGCAAATGATCTATTAATCAATCATAGCTCGGAGAAGATAAATCCTACTTACACTTATGATTATTGATAAATTAGATATTCGGGATCATAACCAAAATCGATCCACTAGACCTAACCAAGAGATCTCTTACCACAATAACATTACTAAAGAGAGTTCCAAACCCTCTAGACAAACAACATTATGCAATAACCCTAGCTAGGTCCTATGTTTTCATATTCACTAAGTAAATGACATAAATTAAAATCTAATCTAGTGCTCACCAAAACTTCTGGCACACAGTGGGGGTAAAAAACATAAAAAGTAAACATGCATAGAAGATCTATACTCAAGTCAATGTATAGGAAATCCTAATACATGGGACATAAGTACAAATATAAATCTATCTACTCTTAGAAAGAACAAAGTTAGGAATACTTACATTAGAAGACGAACCCATCGAGCCTCGATCTCTCCCTTGGCCAAGGTGTTTCGCAAGAGGTGGTTGTGGTATGTAAGGATAACAAGGATAAGTTAGCTCTATGCTACACAACTTCTCTATGCATCCAAATGACTTCTCCATAAGACAATATTCATATCTGTAAAGAAAATATTGAAACCCTAAGCAATGCTCCTCAAGTAGAATGGTGGATAAGTAGATGCACAATATAATATTCTTCTTTTTCTCATCCTAATAAATGATGGAAATGGATGTGTATATATAGCTAAATCTAACCCTAAACCTTTTCGAAAGTTTAGCCAACAAGGTCAGACCAATTCGACTCTGTATCGTTACTTGATAAAACAAGTTAAGTCCCAACCTAGACCCGTAACGTGTAGATATCAATCAACATACAGGGTCAGCCCAGGTTGAGATTGTTCAGTAAATGTCAAAAATGATTTTAGGCTTAGGTAGGAGCTAAATAAGGCGGTGAATTGCTTAGAGGAGTGTGTAAGAGAGGAGGCAAAGCTTAGGGAAGTGCATAGGAGAAAGTTGTGTAAATAGCAAGTGGTAGTATAAGGGACAACAATCTTGTGAAGCACCAATGGTTTGCCCACCCTTTTTTCGATGCATCCTTTAAGGCGTGCACTACGAGAGATTGAGACTCGACGGGTTCCTGCAAAAGAAAAAACATCAATAATTGATAAAGTTTAAAAATATTATATGTATACATATATGCCCCACTCAAAGTTTATCACGTGTCACGTAGGTGTAATATGGGATGGTGCTTCGAGAAAAGAACATAGCAACACAATGTTGAAGCTGAATAAATTGCAGTAAAAAGCAAATAAGATAATTGAAAACACAGAATTGAAAAACATGTAACTTTACTTACCTTAGTGTTGTAGATAAGAAATGTGAAGGTGTCCAATGTAGGGAACATTAGGCGAGCCTGTAGAAATTAGTGGAAAAAAAAGAAAATTCAAAATTTTTACAAAAAATACATGTAATATGTGAAAAGATTCTCTACGACATCAAGATTCCAGAACATCTTTTGGTTCAGAAAAAGAGCTAGTAGAAACAAAGATATGATCGTAAAACGAAATCTAGTTGTAAATATTTGACAGATAAATAATTTTGAATAGTAAATATAAATAAGGTGAAAATCAATTCATTTGTTGTTTTTACCATTGTGAGAAAATATTGCTCTGAGAGACCCATTTTGAGCCTAGAGAGCGACCATGGTGAGAAGACGATAGCTACAACGGGGAGTACGCACAGCGGCCGCAACGAGTGCAACACAGGTAAGAAAACATGAATTTCAAATTTTTTGAGTAATTTTATTTGAAATTGAGTTAAATATAGAAAATTGAAAGGTGGGCAAAATCTAGACACCGAAACTAACCCTAGAAATTTTTTACGTAAACTAGGGGTAGCACAGGGTAGTGGATAGGAAAAAATCAAACCAATAAATGCCTAAGGCATTTATGGTAAATGGTTAAAAAGTCATCGCAGACAAAGAACAAAGTCGATCTAGTCGACTCAATTCATAAGGTGAGAAGGAAACAGAGGGCCAACTACGTAACAGTGAGCCGACATAGTATTGTTGAAGGTGGTCGATTGCATAACAATAGGCCGACATAGTTTGGAATGGGAAGATGGCCGACATAGTACCTTCTGGGTGATGCAGTTGGTAATATGTGGCCGATTCGGTTTGTTAAAGGGGACTAACTACGCACCAGAGGGCCACTGTAGGATAACCTAAGTATAATAGGGTCGATTTAGTATCAAATGGGCCGATTGTGTAGGGAAATAAGAAATCTAGAAAACTAAATAAAACACGCTGATGAAGTAGTTATTTTATAAATTTTGGAGAATAAATTTTAATTATTATGACATTGAGATCTGATATATCATTTGTTGTTTGATATTTTGTAGACGTTGGAGATTTTGGCGCCTGGTATAGATACATCATGGCTACCAGATCTATTGGAGCGGTAGGCTGACGTGGATAGTGCTCGATTGGACACCTTGGGCTTCGATGACATTAAGGAGATGAGACAGGTACCACTAAGTGTTGATCCCATTGTCATGATCCTAAGAGCATGGGAACGATTGACCAACACTTTCCGATGGAAGGTGGAGGGGACACCATTGAGGTGGCAATTACTTGAAGGATATCCACACATTGTTTGGACTTCCGATAGGCGAGACACTGGTGATCACTAATACACAGGAGTTAGAGGACGAGAGACAAGCCTTAGCTTAGTGGGCTACAGGGTCATATAAGATCTACCTCGGATTGAGGGTGAACTTGTTCGATGTATATCTTGCAGCGCTTCCAAACATCCAGAAGGCAGTAATAGGACTTGTGACAACACGAGTGTTGTGTCACAAGTCGGACGACAAGGTACTGCTTTACACGATAGTCTTGTGCCAATCAATATTGGATCAGGGAGTGCTCTACGATTTTAGTTTTGTCATTTGGGTCCAACACATGCATGATATGTATGGGATGTTGTCCAGAGGGTAGAAGACGATGGGACCAGTGATACTCTTGAGCGCATGGATATACGAGAGGTTCCCTATGTATCAATTGGTTGGGTTGTCCCATGTGGTCGATGATAGGTTGCTTCGGGTCGTGCAATGGAGGCAGGACCATGTAGTGCAGGTCATGCCCCATGTGCTAGTTTTGCAGACTGTCACACGAGGGCAGATAGAGTGGCAGCGCTACACTCACATAGTTGCCATATGGCCTAGTTGGTCTACCATTGCTATAGGGTTGGCACGTGTGCGGATCACAGGCCACTACACTTAATGGATGGAGCCTCATCTAGTGGCTCACATACTTGGACAACTGGGACTTCTCCATCCAACGGCTCCTCTAGTAGTGCCTGCTTATTGGGCATGACATGCTATAGAGCCTAGAGAGAGAGGAGGCGGAGGGGTACCTATGGAGATACCAATAATCAGGCCTCGGCATGCTAGACCATGGGTTGGTCGAGCATGACAATAGGAGACAGCGGGGCCAGAAGGAGATGTTATGGATGTTGATGCAGAAGTACAACAATCACTACAACAGAGGCAGTAGTGGCCACTGCGAGCTCATCGTAGATGGAGGCACTGTCGACGCGAGGAGGCACAAGCGCTAGTTGTTGCATCGGGGAATCCAGCAGCAGCTCCAAGACACGGTCCATAGAGAGACCATTTAGGAGAGGACCACGACGGGCTCGAGTGGTGACTCCTTGATTTGCTTTGGTGCGGAGGCAACCGACGGAGGAGGTGCTCGATGGGCGAGCAAACGAGGAGACCATGATCGACGACACCAACACTTGTGAGAAATGTTTTAAATTGATTTTAAGTTTTGAATATAGAACACTAGTTGCATTGTTGATTATGATAGATAGATGATTTGAGATATATATATAGGCAATTTGATGTCTATATGGTTTTTGGTATTGCAGATCCTATGACATAGGAGGTCAGATGAGAAGCCTTGGTTATGGCCACACATAATGACATTTTGGACGGGGTGTTGGCACCATAAGACCCTACCACGCTAGATGATCATGAGGTTCCATTTGCCCCAGCCTAGGCGGACTGGTTGAGACTGGTGGGAGAGGTTGTGAGACAGCTACAGGGATGCAGTGTTGGATCATAGCCACTGACAAGGGTTGGAGCTGGAGAGGCACAGGCCTGGCAAGCCTTGGCAAAGAAGCAAGTCGTGCACATGAGGACTACCATCCATTTAGGACAGGTACAGGCCCAGGTGGCTAATCTACAGGGACAGGTTACTGGATTGAGATCCTGGACTGCCTCTTTACAACACACCATTCAGAGGGGTCAGTCACAGGTATCTATGAGTAGTGTGGCTAGGCCACATGATAGGCATGATAGAGCACAACCATAGAGCTGGAGCTAATGTATTGTATAAAACACACACACACACACACACAATATATATATATATATATATATATATATATATATATATATGTTGACATTTTTATTGTACTTAGATTTAGATGTGGATGCATGGATATATTTCTTTTCTAACACATGTATTTAGCTTTCATTGTATATGCTATGGAAAGTATGTGATGTATGTTTTCTTTTCTAGCATTATGTGATACACATGCATAGTTGAAAAGAAAAAAACAAAAATGATTTGGAAAAGTATAAGTACTGAAAACAAATGTAATACACACTATATCACGATGGAAATGTGTAAATACAAAAGATGAAAAAATATAATAAACCAAGGATAGTATAAAGGATAACAATTTTTTTCAAAGCATGTAAAGATTTGCACCAAGTTAAAACATAAAATCACACTGTATCATGTTGGAAAGTATGAACATTTTGTAATAAAATGGAAGACACATGAAAAATCGATGGTATAAAAACAAAACAATTAAGTCAATCAATCATACTAAATAAAGCTAGAAAGTATAAAAAGAAAGACAAAATGTAAAAGGAAATTAAATTAATAGACTAGTTCAAGGTGAGAAGTATGAAAAATTTAATAAAAATGGTTGTAAGCATACACGCAATTAGAAAATAAGAAGATAAAAGTGAAATACTTATGAAGTAAGCATAAAACATACTAAATTAAGTTGAAAAGTATGTCATTGATGTGTAACTCATAATCGAACACTACTTATCTCCAATTTGATGCATGTAATTTCATTGTGACTTGGTTATAGTAGAAACTATGTATTGGAATATTTTGTGAGGGCCTGGTCTTATCCATAGTCGTACACTACAACTCACAAAGGGAACACCAATGAAGTGAAAACAAATGTGAAAATGAATTAAAAGATGTTTATAATGTGGTAATTTGTGAGGAAGGCCTGGTCCTATCCATGGTCTTACACTGCAACTCACAAAGAAAACACCAATGAGGTGAATGGTAATAAGAAAATATTTTATTATGGTAATTTGTGAAGAGATCCTGGTCCTATTCATGGTCTTACACTGCAACTCACAAAGGGAAACCCTAGGGCAAACGATTAGCAAACAAAATAATATTTCTCAAGGAAAAATATTTAGAATGTTGTAATGAAATAGGGAATATAAAAAGCATGACATAGGCGTCTATGAGAAGGCCTTAGGAAACATGAGGCATACTAGGTGCAAAAGAGAGACACTAAGAGTCTAGTGACCAAAATATAAAAGATACATGCTCACTAAGCACAAAGTTGTATGGTAAGTGTTATCACTCTGGGGTGTTGTTATCACTCCGGAGTGCATCCTGCTTGAAGATGTGCAAGCACACCCTCACTCCAGCTGATACAATTGGAACTTCTCCGAGTGTGGGTGACTCTTTGATGAGAAGAACCTCCAAAGAGGGTTGGTTCCCTTTAGATTTTTTTAAATAAATTTGATTGCTGTGATTTGGGGTGAAAAGGGAAAGGAAAACTGAAAGAAAATCCTAATTAAAGGGGGGTGATACACCTGAATTGTTCAAACCCTCTAAAGTTACTGAAATCAATGCATACATATAATCAAATGAAATCTATAATTTTGTCCTTAAGCATAAATATTTCAGATGAAGGGTTGGAAACCTCTTCAAATGACCTGCAAAAGGGTGAGAAAGGGAGAGATAGGTGAGGAGGGGACCTGCAAAAGGAGATAAATCTCATTTATACGCTAATGCACAATCAAATTACACACTATCTTCTGTCAAAACTCATATTCAGAACAATATCTTTTTTATTGATGAATGGTCCAGCTTACAATTTCTTTCTTCAAACTTTAGGGCCCTTTAAATGACTTGATTAAGCCAAATAAATAAGCTTTTCCAAACTCTGAAATAGCCTTAAGTGCAGTTCTAAAAGAGGAAAGGGTTATCTTGGTTAATTAACTCAAGACTTAACCTCTTTTACAATGTTTAAAATATTCAATAAAATCTTTTCCCTTTACAAAAAACATGCATCTCCAAACTTTGGCATAGAAAATAAGTGGTGGAGCCAAGCCAAATAAATAAGCTTTTCCAAACTTTGGAATAGCCTTAAGTGCAGTTTTGAAAGAGGAAAGGGTTAGTCTTGGTTAATTAACTCAAGACTTAACCTCTTTTACAATGTTTAAAATATTCAATAAAATCTTTTCCCTTTACAAAAAAGCATGCATCTCCAAACTTTGGCATAGAAAATAAGTGGTGAAGCCAAGTTTGAAAGATTAATTCTTAAAATAAACAATACAATCTCCAAAAATCTTCAAACATGCATGAATCCAAGGTGGCATGGAAGTGTGGATGGTGGGCCCATTGAAAGTCAAACTTCTCCTTTGCATGAAATACTATGCCAAATCTCTAAATAAAGAACTCCATTTGATTCATTTGAAAGTTGAGCTAGAGGAAGAGATATTCCCATTTGCATGGAAAACAAGGAAGATGTGTAACAAGGCTATCTAGTCAACCTCCAATGGTCTCCACTTACATGCAAAGCTATGCCACATCTTGAATGAAGAACTTCGCTTTAACTGTATGAAACGTTTGAAAGCCTTGGATTGCATGAAAACCAAGGAGAAGCATGATTTTGGTCAAACAGTCAACAAAAGCTTTGACCAGTCCACTATAAATAGCCTCTTGTCTGCATGGACAAGGATCTTGGTAAGTGGGAGATATATTTAGACTGAATCATTTGCTATTTCCTGGCATTCTGCTCTCGGTTCCCTTGTTTCTGTCCATGCGCTTCCCTCGGCCTTATCTGTTTATGGCTTTTTGGCTCTATTTGCTCCTTGATTTACTTGGACAAATTGTCCATAACTTTCCTGTGTCAATTTTCCCTTGGTTAATCCTTTCTTTGTGGACTTTTCTCAGTTCTTTTCCTTGGAAATTTTCCCTAGCCTTCGAACTTTGATTTTGGCTTTTGCTCAGTCAATTTCCTACGGGCAAATTGTCTGCAGGAATTGTCTCAGACTTTTGTCTTTACTATAGCTCGGACTTTCCTTCGGACAAAAAGTCCGAAGGAATTGTCCATTTGGATTTCCACTTTCCCGCGGACAAAAAGTCTGCGGGAATTTGTCTAAAGACTCTTCCTTTTGAGCTCTCTCCCTTTTTCGAAGGAATTCCTTCGGACATTTTGTCCGCAACCATTTTGTTTGTTCCTTCTGGCTTGCCTTTCTCTATAGAGGATATACCCTTTGGATTTCTTGAAAACGTCCTTTTCCCTTGAAGTGAACCTTCCCGAAGGGCAAGTACCCTTCAAGATTCTTGCAAATGACCTTTTCGAAGGGTACATACCCTTCGAGTTTTCTATAAGTGTACTTTCTCAAAGGGTAGGTACTCTTCGGGTTTTTTTGGAATTGCCCCTCAGAATTTTGAACTGGTCTTTCTGCCTTTTGGGAAAAATGGAAGTGTCCTTTGAACTTTCGAAGTGACCCTCCAGACTTGTCCTTTGAACTTTCCCAAAGGGTACCTACCCTTCAGGATTTTGTAAAAGGTCTCCTTCACTTGAAACTGTCCCTTTGAATTTCCGTTTTGACTTTTCCTGAAGGGTACATACCCTTTGGGATTTCTAGAATGGACCTTCCCGAATGGCACATACCCTTTGGGTTTCTTGAAAAGCACCTTTTCTCTTCGCCAAACTGTTTGTCCTTTAGAAAAGACAAATGAACCCTTAATTCTTTTGGACTATTTGGAAAGTCCTTTTTAAATTCTTTTCCCTCGGACTTTTTCCCTCGGACAAAAAGTCCGAGGAAATTGTTCCCACACTTCGCCCAAAAGAATTATGAGAAAGACAACACTTGGGAGATAAAACACTTGGGAAAGAGTCCACTTGGAAAAAAATTCGAAGAAATAAACCTGTACGTTGCTTTTGATTCCTTGCTTCCATTGAAAGTGAACCTACAAGCCTGTAGGTTAACTTTAAGGATGCCTGTAGCTATATAAACCAATAGATTTACTTGAAATTGACATCTTGATATATATCCCTTAAGGCCTAACGCATTAGTTGCCTTGTCACCGTGGCCTTCAAAACCTAGATTGAAGCAAATGTTTGATTGGTAATCAAACTCGACTATAGCTACCTTTGTGAGTTGAAGGTGGCCCTTAGATGGATGGCCTATTCAAAGAAGTGCCTGCGAACATTATCCACAATCCATCGTGCATCATGTATATCTATAAAGTGTCTTTAGCCATCAATCAATCCCTCGCTTTAACATAGTTCTCTCATTCAATGAATGTTTATAGGAGACTGTTGTAGGATACATCTTTTGTAGGCATAATGGGTGTAGCTTGATTAATTCTTCTTTGGCTCTTATCCACATTACAAAGTCATTCCTCCTACAGGCCTGTAGCTTTATAACTTTATATGACATTTTGAATAGGAGATATGCTTTTTGAACTTGCTGTAGGTGTCTTGCCCCTGCACGAACTGTAGCTTGTTTTTCACTCCAAAGAAGACTCAAAGGCAGATTTGATCATCGTTCTTCTTCATGGTTGTAAGTACTTTTCAATAAATCTTGATAAAGACCTTTCTTATTTCAACATATCATCCTTGTGAATATACTTGATTGTGTAACATTGTTGTAAGTGTCTTCATCATGACTGGACTTGATACTTTGACTGCCTACATATCTCTTTGTTCATGCTTTTAGACTATAATTCACAAGTTTAACCAGCTGTATAGGAGATTTGACCATACTGGAGAAAGTTTCGAATAGTAGGGGTAGTAATTTGGCCTTGATAGACCAAATTACTAATAGTAAATAGGTGAGATATTAAGATCAACTCATGCTGTTTATATGAACAAGAATATTAAAATGGACCTACCTTCCTACAACATGTTCCCCATTCCTCAGGGCCTCTTACAGAGCTCTCGGTCTACTGTGAAGATTGTGTACTTGTGTGAGAAAGTAGATAGCACTAAAAGATTTTTTTATTCACCTTTCCCAATCTACTGTCCTACCGTACCCCAATGGACCTCGACTCTATCATGAGGCCAATTGTGGAGTTTGAGCTTTGATTAGAAAAATGAGATGTGCTATGAATCACGTCTTTTAATGTGATTTGACTTTTGAATTTGTATGTTGCCTTTTGTATCATTGTCTTTTGTTTAAATGATTTGGCTTTTTATTTTTTTATGGCTTTTATGACTCCTCCATATGGATTTGGAATAACCAGCATGAGTGATAGAAGTGATACACACGAATGAGCTTTAAACTTTGGCTAAAGGAAGTTATGTATCCAAAGATATGACTAACTAAACACGTAAGCTTACCTATGAACCAGTATGTAATCTCAAGTTTCAACCGTATGTATGCTTAGTATGTGAAAGGAATATAGAGGAATAAAGGGAGATCCAAAGTAGATTGGTAAATGGAAGTACAATGAGACGTCTTGTTTGCTAACTGATCATATGGTAAAGAAAGATTACAAAGGGATCAAGGTTTGTATAACTGTTGACGCAGTGGATTGCACCTTGCGCAGAACCTAAGCCTAAAAATGAAAAGGTGATACACCAGAAAATGTTGACCCACTCAGCCTGAACATACACTTTTCACCAGGAAGAAGCGCCCATACACTTCATCTGACGTGGGAAACTCTTCTATTTCAGTGAGTCAAGGGTCCGTAGAGATACAGGGAGGAACTACCAAAGGTGCTCTGCGACACACTTGGGCAGCCTATTCACATGCGCCTATATTCCTGCTGTAGACACTTCTGGCAGACCTGCAGAAAAGAGACTTCACAATGCACTGGACATGCTGTAATCGATCTGTGAAAAGCATGAAAGACAATGACTTAACACAAAAGAACACAGACATATACTTTAAAGTGCAAGTCCAGATAGAGGTAAAATTGCTAAGTTTTGATTCAAGGTAAAATCTGGCAGAGCTCTGCCTTACAAGTCCGAGAGATTTTTGGGTAGAGTTTTGCCTTAAGGCTAAGAGAGTTGGATCCTTCTCAAATGAGAAATTTTACAATATATAGAGGAAGAAAAGAGGCCTTTTGGCCCCCTTTTTACAAATGACCCATGTGCGTTCCGATCATTGGGAAGAGCAAGCCGCTTAAACATCATATGAGAAATTATGGGCCGCGTTGTTTGTCTGCTTACAAGACCGCTCCTTCAAGGCGATTACGCGGCTTGTCTACTCAATGCAAAATGAAGAAAACGGGTCCAGCCATTAGCCGTTTGCGCCTCCCAATGATCAATTTGCATACATTGTATCACCTACTGGAGTAACTCCCTGAGTTGATACCTTCTTTCACCACTTGGATGCTTTGTCTACTTCCTGCCTTGTCTCATTTTGGCTCCTTCGGCCCTCGGGGCTATTTTTTGGCAGGTCGATGTGTTCCTTGGGCTCTTCCTGCTTGCCTTGGCCACTTTCCACCGATTTCAAATAAGTGACATGTGGCGCGTTCCGCTGTAAAACGGGCAGGACACGTGGCAGCATCCGCTTGACTCATGGAAGCTTTAGGCACCCTTTGAAGGTCCTGCGGAAGAGGACACATGGCGGCTTTCGCTCCCTTTAGCAATTCGTCCGGGGCCCACCACAATTCTCGTGGGACAAAAGGGAGAGGCCGCAGATGTTGACACCTGTCAGCTTCTGCCGAGCTTTGCAGGGGACATGTGGCACGTTCCGCTGCTCCTAGAAAAGCATGTCAAATCCTTCCGCATTTGCCACTTGGCGCCTTTCGCGCTCTGGATTTCCTGGTGTAAAATTTAACGTTCACGGGCCCATCACAGTTTGAAAACAACGGCTAATCTATCTTCTTAAAATTGACAGCTTTCGGGACGTCACCATACTTGGCAAATTCCTTCGGCTTTCTCTGCTGGGTTTTTCCCTGGACAATTTTCCCGCGGACAAAAAGTCTGCGAGAGTTGTCTTGGCCGCTTGTTATTCCTTCGGGTTCTTTCGCTGCAGCTTCCCCGAATTTCTTCGGGCTTTTTGTCCGAAGGAATTCCTTAGGACAAAAAGTCCGAAAGAAATCGTCCTTGTCTTTTGCTTTTGCCTTAAGTCCCTTTCATTCGGGTTTTTTGGAATTCCTTCGGACAAAAAGTCCGAAGGATTTCATCCTTGCCTCTGCCGACTGCCTTCAAAAAAGTGCCCTTCAGGAAAGCTAAAAAACGACCCTTCCAAAGGGCGGTTTCTTTGCCTTAGAAAATTTCCGAAAGAACTTACCTTCGCGGCTTTCTTTGTGGCCTCTTTGAAGTGCTCCCTGCCCTCCACAAGGGCTCCTGAACTCAGAACTGCCCTCCACGAGGGCACTTGTCCTTCAGGAGGTTTGAACTTTTCGCGTTGAACTGCTCCTTTGAACCAACCATTGAACCAATTCATTGAACCGGTTCAATGGTTCAAACGTTTGCTGGACTGTTTGATGAACCAAGCCTGTTGAACCGTTTGAAATGAATTGATGAACCGAACCATTTGATTGAACCTGCCAATGAACTTTGCGTTGAACTTTGCCGATGAACCGAGGCGTTGAACCGAGTGATTGAACCATCCGATTGAACCGAAGCATTGAACCAAAACATTGAACCAACGGGTTGAACCATTTGATTGAACCAAAGCGATGAACTTTGCCGATTGAACCAAGGCTTTGAACCGAAGCGTTGAACCAAGGCATTGAACTGGTTCAATGGTTCAACGGTTCAAAGGTGCTAACTCTTGGAAAGATTAAGTCGTTGAACCACTCTTCCAACCTTAAGGAAAAGTGTCTTTGAACCATTTTAGCTCTCTTATGAATTTTTTCAGACAAGAGTCCGAAAAAGCTTTGTAAAACCTTGCACTCTCTGAACTGGTTCTTCATCTGCCGAAAGACTACACCTGCAGAGTTCATAGAAGTCCGTAGAAAACCTGCAGAGTCCATAGAAATTGCAAGACTCGTGAGAAAATCAAAAGTACTGGCTCATAACAGCATGAAAAAAGAAGGGGACCGATTTTTGGCCTGTTGGGCAAAAAATGGTCAACAAATTGGCGACTCCCAGGGGAAGCATGCCTGCTATGCTTAGAGACCAGTTGCCTTTTAGTCCATTGGGCACGGAGGCAGATGCAGCTCTGAAAGAGTTAGCCACTGCCTTGAGGGATCCCAGAATCAAACATGAAGCCTTTTACCCCACACACAAAGGAAAACATACACAAGGCTAAAACCACTACTTGTGCAAACTGCACTTAGGGAAAGCAGGAAAAGAACCTGAAAGCAACTACTATGTACAACTAACCAGGTATATTTGCTTCCCTCCTGGATCAAAGGGAAAATTTCTTAAGTCCCCTCCCTGGCTAGGAAACTTATGGTGCCAGACAAGTGGCTGAATGAAATGGAGGCTTGGTGACTTGCTCCTCTTGCCTGCCCCCTGGATTGGCTTGTATCCGAGTGAATCAGATTTAAACATGCTTCCAACATATACGTACTCTGTTTGTTCTTGGAAGCTTGCCTCCTGTTGGTTCTTCATGCTGGTGTATCTCATCAAGAAATCAATCGCTGTTGGCTCATCACCATAAGCTCTTTGATATGCATCATTGACTGGCTTGTTCTTTTCTGCCTCATGCTCGGGTCCCATGGTATGACCATCCTCCTTGATGACTTCGAAGAAAGTATCTTCAGATTCACCAACCTCTTGAAAGGATAAATCTGAAAGCCTGCTGCCCCCTTGCATACTTATTTGAGTCCCAACGCTGCCTTCTCCACTCTTATCCAGCTCATAGCCTCCTTGAAGAATAGTGCAGCCTGCCCCAATGACTTCAAACGAATCATTCAAAACATGAACAAGAGATTGTCCATGCTCCTCCATGACTTCTATGGTGATCTCCTCCTCATCCGCACTCATGAAGTCTCCTTGATCAGTCATAAACTGAGCATACTCCTCTTCACTTGCTTCCTTCAAGACAGGCTCCTCCTCGAGAAGGGGTGAAATGGAAAGCTGACGGACGAACTTATGTGGAAGAGGAGGCAGTCCCTGAGCTAGAATCGAATGATTCTCCTCTTTCCATCTGGCCAGCACTTCATCTATATCAAGCGTGGCCTGATAGCTCTCTTGGAGGTATGTGGATGGAGTGTGTTCAGACATGGAAACTGCTACTTGGTCTGAAACGTCCATCAAACGATGACTGAGGAAACTTACTCTGGACTCCAACTCTGCAATCCGCCTGTCTATATCTTCCTGGAAGAGCCTTTCTTGGAGGTCACAATCATCATCGGGAGCGGGAGCAGCCTCATCTTCTTCAAGGTTTGTGAGCAAAACCTTTCTCCTCCTCTTCCTTTCTGCCCCAAGATTCCACTGTTTGCTTCCAACTCATGACCTTAGGATTGGAATTTTCCCCTTGTGAACAAGTAGTAACTTTATCCTCTTCAAGGTCCTGGGCTGGTTCATGATGTTCCTTCTTCCAGCTTGGAATTTGGAGATCATGTTGAAAGACTTGAGGAGATTGGGGAAGATTTGGGAGGGTCTGCTCATGTACATGAAGAGCTGTCTGAAAAGAGGCGTGCTGGAAAGCTAGGCGCACAGGGTTAAAGGCAGGATCGATTGATGCATCGGATGAGCCAGAATGAGCAAATGCCATCTGATAGAAAGGATTTGGCACACAAGAGGAAGTTTTCTCTAGAATAGGAGGGGGCACACAAGGCTCGTCAAAATCAGGTTGGGAAAAGGAAACAGGGGATCCTTTCAAAACCTCATGAGAAAATGGGGGCAGACCTTGGGCCAAAATCACTTGATTTTCGTCTCTCCACTTTACCAACACTTTATCAATATTGAAATCAGCTTGAGGATTGGTAGAAGGGGTATCTTTTGGCGTCAGCTCCTCTACAAGGTCTGAAAGCTCCATCTCTCTTTCTCTAAGCAGTCTCATCTTAGCCTCTAATTCCTCAATCTGCTTAGCCAGATTATCCTCATTTTGTACCTCTTGGAGCTCATAGGAATCATTATAGAGATGGGGAGTGCATGAAGGTTGCCATGAAATGCAAGAAGCTTCCTGAGGAAGGGTGGGAGGGACTTGAAAAGGACTAACCTCATTTTGTACCTCACACTCTTGGACAATGTCTTTCTCCTCCTTGCTGTCAAAATAGACTGCTGCATTTGAAGATTTGCCAATTCGATCTGTCTATCAAGATTAGCATTAAGCACAAGATTTATTGTTTCGGAACTCTCCTCAACATGATTGGGGAAAGGACTTCGACAGGCTTGACTTGGCTCATAAGTAGGGGCTGTGTATGACTGATATGATACTTGGGGCAGCGGGTATGCAGGTTGATAAACTTGGTAAGGCTGCCTCTCGTGAATACTCAGCTTCTCTTCCAAAGATGCAATCAAACCACCCACATCCAGTATCTCACTTGTAAGCCTTTGCCAATTGGCTCTTTCAATAGGAGTCCATTCCCTCTTAACCAGATCTAGTGCATTTCTCACTTGATGGATGACATGATCAGCAATTTCTTGGCCACATCCCTTTCTGGGGTCGAGTTCTATTACATACTTTTCGTATCCCAGCAGTGCTCGTTTGAAGGTGGAGACGAGTTGATTGGTAAAGAGACTGGGTTGAGTAGGAGAAGTGACACATTGAGAAGACTGGGCATAAGGCTGATATAGCTCATGATAGGGCTGGGACCGGTCATATTGGACCTGATAAGGATCAACATAACGCTGGTAAGGATCATAACCATGCTGGCCGAGGAAAACAGGGTCCATGGCTCTGAACGATGGAATTATACATATCAAAATACTGTTTCTTGATGGTACGGTACCAAAACTGCTTAACCAATTGATTTAACTCGGAGTCGCCATTGGTGTTGGTAGAAAAGCCTCCAAAGGCTGGTCGGTTGAAGAACACACCAATTCTTCAACACTCTAGACACAACTTGTCCTAATTGGTCCCACCGGGAGTGCCAAAAACTGTTGATGCAGTGGATTGCACCCTGGGCAGGACGCCTAGCTCCCGCCCTTCCACACGCAACAATGGAAACTCCCTTCTCCCCTGTGGGACCGGCGAAGCTGGAGGGGAGAGTCTCTAGATAAGGGCTAGCTCCCTCTGATGTATCCTTTAGGCCCTGGTTTCTCCTACTGCTAACAAAAAAATGTAAAAAGGGAGGGGGGATGAAAAGGGAGAGAGATGCTGAAAACAGAACCTAAGCCTAAAAATGAAAAGGTGATGCACCAAAAAATGTTGACCCACTCAGCCCGAACATACACTTTTCACTAGGAAGAAGCGCCCATACACTTCATCTGACGTGGGAAACTCTTCTGTTTTAGTGAGTCAGGGGTCCGTAGAGATACAGGGAGGAAGGAACTACCGAAGGTGCTCTGCGACACACTTGGGCAGCCTATTCACATGCGCCTATATTCCTGCTGTAGACACTTCTGGCAGACCTGCAAAAAAGAGACTTCACAATGCACTGGACATGCTGTAATCGATCTGTGAAAAGCATGAAAGACAATGACTTAACACAAAAGAACACAGACATATACTTTAAAGTGCAAGTCCAGATAGAGGTAAAAATGCTAAGTCCTGATTCAAGGTAAAATATGGCAGAGCTCTGCCTTACAAGCCCGAGAGATTTTGGGGCAGAGTTTTGCCTTAAGGCTAAGAGAGTTGGATCCTTCTCAAATGAGAAATTTTACAATATATAGAGGAAGAAAAGAGGCCTTTTGGCCCCCTTTTTACAAATGACCCATGTGCGTTCCGATCATTGGGAAGAGCAAGCCGCTTAAACATCATATGAGCAATTATGGGCCGCGCCATTTGTCTGCTTACAACGATTACGCGGCTTGTCTACTCATTAATGCAAAATGAAGAAAACGGGTCCAGCCATTAGTCGTTTGCGCCTCCCAATGATCAATTTGCATACACTATATCACCTGCTGGAGTAACTCCCTGAGTTGACACCTTCTTTTGCCACTTGGATGCTTTGTCCGTTTCCTGCCTTGTCTCATTCTGGCTCCTTCGGCCCTCGAGGCTATCTTCTAGCAGGTCGCTGCGTTCCTTGGGCTCTTCCTGCTTGCCTTGGCCACTTTCCGCCGATTTCAAATAAGTGACATGTGGCGCGTTCTGCTGTAAAACGGGCAGGACACGTGGCAGCATCCGCTTGACTCATGGAAGCTTTAGGCACCCTTTGAAGGTCTTGCGGAAGAGGATACGTGGCAGCTTCCGCTCCTTTTCGCAATTCCTCCGGAGCCCACCACAGTTCTCACGGGACAAAAGGGAGAGGCCACGGATGTTGACACCTGTTGGCTTCTGCCGAGCTTTGCAGGGGACACGAGGCACGTACCGCTACTCTTAGAAAAGCATGTCAAATCCTTCCACGTTTGCCACTTGGCGCCTTCCACGCTCTAGATTTCCTGGTGTAAAATTTAACATTCGCGAGCCCGTCACAATTTGAAAACCAACGGCTAATCTATCTTCTTAAAATTGACGGCTTCCGAGACGTCACCGTCCTTGGCAAATTCCTTTGGGCCTTTTCCTTCGGCTTTCTCTGCGGGTTTTTTCCCCGGACAATTTTCCCGCGGACAAAAAGTCCGCGAGAATTGTCTCGGCCGCTTATTATTCCTTCGGGTTCTTTCGCTGCAGCTTCCCCAAGTTTCTTCGGACTTTTTGTCCGAAGGAATTCCTTCGAACAAAAAGTCCAAAAGAAATCGTCCTTGTCTTTTGCTTTTGCCTTAAGTCCCTTTCTTTCGGGTTTCTTGCTCACGGCTCTTCCGAATTCCTTCGGACTTTTTGTCCGAAGGATTTCTTCCTTGCCTTTGCCGACTGCCTTCAAAAAGGTGCCCTTCGGGAAAGTTAAAAAACGACCCTTCCGAAGGGCGTTTTCTTTGCCTTAGAAAATTTCCGAAAGAACTTACCTTCACGGCTTTCTTTGTGGCCTCTTTGAAGTGCTCCCTGCCCTCCGCAAGGGCTCCTGAACCCAGAACTGCCCTCTGCGAGGGCACTTGTCCTTCGGGAGGTTTGAACTTTTCGCGTTGAACCGCTCCTTTGAACCAACCGTTGAACCAATTCATTGAACCGGTTCAATGGTTCAAACGTTTGTTGGACTGTTTGATGAACCAAGCCTGTTGAACCGTTTGAAATGAACCGATGAACCGAACCATTTGATTGAACCTGCCGATGAACTTTACGGTGAACTTTGCCGATGAACCGAGGCGTTGAACCGAGTGATTGAACCATCTGATTGAACCAAAGCATTGAACCAAAACGTTGAACCAACGCGTTGAACCATTTGATTGAGCCAAAGCGATGAACTTTGCCGATTGAACCAAAGCTTTGAACCGAAGCGTTGAACCAAGGCATTGAACTGGTTCAATGGTTCAATGGTTCAAAGGTGCTAACTCTTGGAAAGATTAAGTCGTTGAACCACTCTTACAACCTTAAGGAAAAGTGTCTTTGAACCATTTTAGCTCTCTTTCCTTATGAATTTCTTCAAACAAGAGTCCGAAAAAGCTTTATAAAACCTTGCACTCTCTAAACTGGTTCTTCATCTGCCGAAAGACTACACCTGCAGAGTTCGTAGAAGTCCCTGTGAAGTCTGTAGAAAACCTGCAAAGTCCGTAGAAATTGCAAGACTCGTGAAAAAATCAAAAGTACTGGCTCATAACAGCATGAAAAAAGAAGGGGATCGATTTTTGCCCTGTTGGGCAAAAAATGGTCAACAATAACCAGTCACAGTAATAATTATTTGAGTTTTAATTGAGATAAGATAGCAAACAATCATTGTAAAATAAAAAGAAGCCATGAAAGAAGTGAATTCATAAAGATAAGTGTGTAATCATGGAAAGAACGAAAAGAAGTCATAAGAGAAAGGAAATGAAGTTGTATACAACACATAAAGCACAATATAAAAATCCATGTGAAAGAGAGGTGAAACCAAATTTGACACAGTCAAATGATATAAGATATATAAAAGTAGAACACGAGTCCAATCCAAAATCTTAATGAAGAACAAAGTGAAAGAACACCAAGCCATGTTCACAAATACTAATAAATTTGTCCACAAATATTATCCATGACATCTAAAACATCTCTATGAAGCTGGATCCTAACGGCATCCAAAGTCGAGTGAGTCCTCATGGAAAGTTGTGCAAAAACCTGTCTCTAAATCTCCTCAACAGAAAATGTATGTGTAGCTAAAGGATCGTGCTCATGAGAGCTCTAGTGTGTAGAATACTCGAGAGGAATAGGTGCTGAAAGAGGAATGGTATCTGCAAGATGAGGAGGCACCACCAGTGGAGGAGCCATGGGTGGAGAAGGAACCACGGGAGGGGAAGGAAGTGCCATCGGTGAAGGAGGAGCCTTCTTGCGTGGGCAACCTATGGAAGGAAGAATAGCTGGTGCAGGTATGATAAAAGGTGATCATGAAGGTGTTGCTGCAGAATACGACAACAATCAGTATGGTGGGTACCGCATTGGTGTCAAAGACAATATACCTCCTCATATTTAGGGAGATACTCAGGAAACAACTTGAGAGGAGGTATAGCCTTGTCTTTGGGTTGAGCAAGGGTGGGACGCAATGTGTCAATATATTGTCGAAGCTTATGGTAATGAGTGGAAGAATGATTATCTGTCCCATGGAAGCAACATATACACTTTTTAGTAGTCTTTGGAGGCCTACTAACGAAAGAGGTAGAAGGAGAAGCCGGGGGCGGCTAATATAACTGGCAGTCTATGGTCCAAAAATTGGCATCTTTGTGGATATCACAATAAGGTTGATCAGTGCATTAGGCAGGCATGGGATCAAGTTGTGGCAAATGAAGAAGGCCATCACCAAGGGAAGGCGGGGCTGAAGCAAAAACTGGACTAGGCTCATCTAAAGGTAAATTAGGATTAAAAAAAGGATGAAGCTCAGTTGAAGGTAAAGTAGTAGGAACCGGACTAGGCTCAACTGAAGGTAAAGCAATAGGAACCAAATGAGGCTCGTTTGAAGGTAAAGCAGGATTAGAATAGGATGAGGCTCAGCTGAAGGTGAGGTTGGACACATGAAAGGCTTAAGAGCAATAGCTAGCATCTCTAGGGGAAGCAAACTAGAAGGATCCTAGTATCTAGCAAAACGGTAAGGACTGGTCATGGCATGATCCATGAGCATGCTTCTAAGAGGCCCTGTTGAAACTAGAGGTGTACCATGCAATCGCTCCATCTCTACCATGTGAAACATAGGAAGAAGACTACAATTAGGCACTATGAAGGAATGCAATAAGACAAATAAAAAGACTAAAATAAAAACGTACGATAGTGAAGAATCTCGACATTTCTAGCTTGAACAAGTCCACCTAAAAATGGGTTGTCTAGAGTATAACCGTCGTCATAGTCCGGTGTATGCAAGTCGATAGTACATGTAGGTATGACCTTATCATCGGAAGTCACATGTGAATAGAATGTTTAGTCTTAGTTAAGACCACAGGTATATCATCGATAGGAGGTTGATGGGATCAAGGTTGCAAAGAGGGAGGAAGTTGGGCAATGATATAGATCGGAAGTTTTGATCTTGAGGCTTATCTCATCCGGCTCATCATCATCAGAATCTAGGATGTTAGGTGGTATGTTCCCAATGAGTTTGGGGTGACCATTATAACCTCAGGTAGAATTGATAGGATGATTGAAGAGTTGAGATTCCCGAAATGGGATACTAGGTAAAGGTTCAAAGGTAGCAATTTTAAAAACATGTTTTTGGAATTGTTCAAAATTTCAAGGGTTTGTCTCCTTGAATCTTATAAATAACACCATTATGGAGGAATTTGACGCATTGACATGTGAATGAGGCAATAGCCCTCATACGATGAGTCCAAAGTCTACCAAGCAAGATGTTATAAGAGAAAGGAAAGTTAAATATCATAAGTTTCAAGCAGACGGTGATAAGGACGGTAATGGGAAACCAGATGCAACCTAGAGGAGGCATTTGTCTTCTATCGTAGCCTTGACATGTGCTACGTATGGACTTGAGATTGCATTCAAAATATCCAAGAGTTTTAATGAAATCGAGGGAGGCAATGCAAGTACTTGAACCCTCGTCAATCAAGGCACGCTTAACTTGGATATTGCCGATTTGAATGCTAATGAATAGAGGATCATCCGCACGAAGCAAAATCTCATCTAAAATCATGGAAGCGATAGGAAACTTAAGGGAAAGAGAAGTGTCTATTGTTTCATCAACATGTATGGACATCTCTTTACATTGTTGAAGGATACCGTCTGTAGACCCAGACAAAGTAGCTTCGCGTCCTGCTAGAGGAGGACAAGGGATGTTCATTTCAAACAACAATTGCATTAGATGGTTTTGATAATGGGGGGAATTTTGCATTAATTCAAGGAAAGGTATTTGAAATGGGAGATGAGAAAGTTCCGCAATGGGGTCCCATTCATCATAACCCATGGGGGGATTGCTAGATATAGGCGCATAATGTTGCAAGAGCTCCTGTGAAGGAGGGTTGGAAGAGCAATTAAACTTGTGTTGGTAAGGTGTGGTTGGTTTGGGTTGGGTACAAATAGTTTTATTGACTTTAGGTGATGGGATGGTTGATTGAGGTATTTCTTGTGATTGGGTTGAAGAAATACTATTGGAAGGTTGGGGAATGTTGTCTAGATGTGTAGATGTTGGAGGAAAAGTAGAGATAGTGTGAGAAGTATGATCAAGTTGAGTTGTTAAAAGTGGTTCTTGGAAGGTTATAAGGTCTTCTTGCCCCATCTCCATGAGATGTGATGGGGAAGTATTTCGAATGATGCAGAATGTTTGAGAGGTTTGGTGCGTGGGTGTTGGATTAGAGTCGATAAAAAGCAATTGCTCCTTGCATGTTAGTCATATTTACCACTTTTCTTCAAAAATAGTGAGGTCTATAAGACTTTCAACATTATTTGTAGGAGTAGGTTTGTCGTTGCTATATTGATGATTGGGAAGAGGATCTTTGTATATAGCAAGATGAGCATTAACTTGATTTAAAGCTTGATTTTTGTTTTGCGTTGTATGGGCTCTAAAAGTTGTGTCATATGCTTGTTGACATTTGTGAATGAGTGAGTCGTGATCAAAATTTGGGCCAAGAAGGAAATCCATAGCTAAATTACACAATTGTCTACAAGTCTCGTGAGAGTGGCCCCAACTTGCATGAAACCAACAAAATTTGTTCGGATCATACCATGATTTCATTGGACAAGTGGGGTCAAGATCTCGAGGTAGAGGCCTTGAAAGATGCTTTTGAAGCTCGGCTAAGGATAATGGTTTGTGAACATTAATGTTGTTTGGTTGAGAATATGTAGGATTAGGAGTGTTGTTGGTGGGGGGCATGCTCCATAGTGTTATTTGGAGCGATTGCTTGAATGTTGTGAATAGTATCATAAGTATCGGTAACGCCATCATTAGTTGCATGACAGTTTTTGTTTTTAAGGAGTATACGAGTGCCCGCGGTAGGTTGAAATGGTTCAAATTGGTGCATGAGAAAATCTTATCGCTTAGCTTGGTCAAGGCTTCTTCCAAAGTTTTTGGAGAGTCCTAACCCGATATTGCAACTTGGGGTAGAGAGCATTAGTGAATAAGTGGAAGAGGTTGTCGTCCACCATATTATGCTCACATTTATTAGACAAGTTCTTCCATCATTTGATGAAAGCTTGTGCCATTTCAATTTCAAGTTGTTTACAATTTATGAAGTGAGCTAATTTATTCTCAGGAAGATCACTAGTTTGAAATTCTTGGACTAGTGAGTTAACCAAGTCTTCCAAGCTGGTGATAGAATGGGTTTTTAGTTGAGTGTATCAATTTAAAGCATCTCCTAAGAGTGTTTTAGCTAATAGCTTGGTAGCAACAAAGGTGTTAAGTTTGACCCAATCTTTATAAAGGTTACCAAATGTCTTTAAGTGCAATGTGGGATCAATAGACCTGTTGTAGGTGATGGTAGGTGCGATACCTCCTATATCGATATTAGCAATTTGGGGTACAAGAGGTTCGTTTTGGATATATTTGATCATTTTATTAATGAAGGGTGGTTGAGGAATAAGGTTACCATGGGAATCCTTAAGGGGGGGAAGGGCATTTGGATTTTGCGCTTCCCATGAAACCTGTTGGGGTTGATTTTGAAAGTTCTTGAAATGGTTTTGCATCTATATCATTTGATTTGCATTATTGGTTTGCAAAGTATGCATTTGATTCAGTGTTTGTAATAAAAGTTGATGAGTTTGGGCAATATTTTGACTAGTGGGCACAACATGTGATGCATTGGTATTGGTATTAGTGGCTTGAGTTGCACCATGAGTAGTAGCATGCGTTGCACTAGTAGCGTTAGAAGCATTGGTAGAAAAGGAAGCACTAGTAGTATGATTAGCATTGGTAGCAAAAGATGCACTAGTAGCATGATTAAGAAGAAAGGCCTTGGAAAAAGGCCCACTAAAAGTTGAACCCACCATGTTAGTGGAGATACTTGGCATGGAGGTTGAAGAAGATGTCATGGTGTGTGAAGGAGACAAAATAGAAGGAAAAGGTTGAGAAGCAAAGAAAGGTCTGCCCCAAATCCATGAGAGAAGGTAGGGGAGGGTGAAATAGGTTCTACTTGAGGACCTATCATAAGATTATAAATGGTTGAAGGGTCCTTTCCTCTATGTTGAGGAAATTTGTTAATGAAGAAGAGCATTTCAAGGGTGTACTCTAAATCACGCTCATCTTATAAGGAGAACAAAGGATTGTGAACTGAGGAGTCCCATAATTGGTAGTGCGAGTGGCAATGTGAACATTGCTTTCATCCAAAGTGGGAGGCACAAGCTTTGTTTTGGGAAACCTATTAGGATTGGTAAGACTCATCATGTTTGTCAGATTTAATTTTGTATTACCTTCATATAGAAAATTCATGATGAGAAGAGGGTAAGAAGTTGATGGAAAGAAGAATCAGTTGATAGAATACATAATCGGACAGATCGATAGTGTTATGTACAATAGGAAACAAAACAGAGAAGAAGACACAGTCGTACATGTCGACTGTGTACTGCTGGACAGGAAACTGAACAGGTCAACTGTGTACTTCTAGATAGGAGACACTACAGAAAAAAAGAGGACATAGTCATACAGGTCCACTATGTACAGCTGGATAGAAAACAGAACATGAAACAAAGATACACAATTAGACAAGGCAACTATGTACTGAAGGCAAACAAGATGAACAGTCAGACAAGGACGACAGTGTTCTAAAAACAGAGAGATTTTGCAAGATAATATCTAAGCAAATGAAATGAAACACACAAGCAATTGGATCAATGTGATTGACCCAATTGGAACACACAACACAAACCTTGCACCAACGTTGGCTAATGCAAGTTTTGCAATACAAAATACAATGATCAAAAGAGCAAGCAACAACTTCGAAGTAAATGCTAACTAATTGGTCATTTCTAAGTGTTGTTAAGTTATAATAAAATTTGAAATTTATGGGATGGGAAGTTGGCTGTAAAAAGGAACTAGAAAGTAATTTATGGATAGTTTCAGGAAATTTATGTTGAAAGGGATCTGTATTGACGATGGTACTGGGTTGGTATTGGAGCCTATCCCTTCACTTCACAATCCTGTAGCGATAAGGGTGTCGAATGCTTTGCCAATATATACCATCAACCACGAGTTTATACTTGGCCAGAAAACCAAGTCGGCTTCCCCCTTGGTGATGAAATCCTAGTAGGTAGGCCTTGAGTAGACAAATATTTAATGCTTTTGTTTGTATAAAATGATTTGGAAGTGTGTGCAAAAGAGAAAAAAATAGTGCGACTAAGTCAGTAAATTGAAAAACCACCTAATTAATCTATGTTTATTACTCTAAGCATGCAAGCAACTGAAATAAAAAGTGAACTAATTACTATCAAAAGGAGGTTAATTTTGTTGACTGTGAAGAGTACAAAGTCAATTCAGGGGACACTGTATGCAAACAATGCAGAACAAAGTCGACTGGGTCAATCGGGTCAACGAAGCTGTAAAAACTTGCACACAGAGCTGAACTAAGTCGACAAGGTCGACGGAGTATGAAAACTTGCGCACAGAATATTAAATTGGATCGACAGGGTCGATTTAGTTGTCTCAAAAAAAAATTAAAAATCTGCAATGGTTAGATTCACGTCGGGTTCACCAAAATGTATCCAAGCAAAACTCGCAGATCTATAACTTATCCTACTCAATAATATTCAAACTCGAAGAAGGTAATCAACTAACAAGTCTACTTGCAATACATTTACATCGAGGTCATGACCAATAATGGATACGCTAAACCTACGCGAAGGGATCTCTTAACACACAATGGCAAAGGAGAGGTTTCCAAGGCATCTAGTCAAATGTCATTTTGTGATAACCCTAGCTATGTCTTATGATTGTAATAGTAATATTAAACAAGCTAATCTACTAAACAACTATGCAAGCTAATCTAATAAATGTATATGCAAGCTAATCTAGTGCTCACCAAAGCTTGTGGCACAAATGGGAAAGATAATAAACAAGCAAAGACAAGTCTATCTAATATAATATAGAAATGATCTAAGCAAGGCGAGATACAATTCAATCCATTAGTTATACAACATCTACTTATTGAAATATGAAGGGCTAGGAATATACTTAACTTGTTGAACTGAACCCATTGTGCCTCAATATCTCCCTTGGCTAATGGTGTTTTGCAAGAGGTTGTTTTGGGCTTGTAAGGATTACAAGGACAAATCAACTCTAAGCTATAAAACTTCTCCTATGCATCCACGACCTCTAAAAGACAAGTACTACTTCTCCAAGGCAAAAACCTAAGCAATGAAACCTCATATTGATTGTATAAGCAGATTTGCAAGCAGTAATGATGCACAATTGAATGATCATCTCTTTAGAAATGAAATGGAGGTATATATAGCCATGGATTGACCCTAAACGCTCCCAAGAATTTAGCTGACGCAATCAGCCTGGTCAACCTTGTTAGACAGGAAATAGAGATGTTGGGTCTCGAAGTATGTCAGCTTGGACCGACAGAATTCCGTAACATGCGCTAAACCCAAAACGGGATCAACCTGGTCGATGTAGTAGGAAAAGTAGTAAAAAGGGGTTTTTGCTTAGGTAGGGGCTATTTTGGGTGGTGAGCTACTTAGGGAAGTGTAAAAATAGTGTTTCAATGCTTAGGGAAACGGATAGGAGTGGCTTGTATTGGTTTTAAGTTGTGGTATAGGGGCCAACAATCCTACGAAGCACCAAATTTCTGCCAACCCTTTTCCTAGTGCACCCTTTAAGGCGTGCACTCAGAGAGATTGAAATTCGACGGGTTCCTAAAAGAGAGAGTATCAAAAATTGATAAAGTTTGAAAATATTGTGTATACACATTCCTCCTGGGCTTGGAAACGTTGACCTCCTTTTCTACACCATCTTCCTCAGCCTTCTCTTCCCCTTTACCATATTTTCCTTATCAAATCATCCCCCCATCAGAAGCTCCAACAGAAGAATGGTCACCGTCAAGGTGCTACTCCTCTTTGAATGAACCATTGAGACAAAACAAGTTGTCTGCATGAATGACCACCAATGGGGTTTTGAGGCACTACATATGCAATGGGCTCATGTCGTTGTTGCATAGAAAATCCAACAGAACCACCTTGCAACCCATGCAGACCCCATCTCCATCGCAAAGTAAATCCGCCATCGTTGATGCTATCATTTTGTGCAAATTTTGTTATAACTACTCCTCTCTCTTCATGACTCATAGTGTGATCTTATTATTATCCTCCATAACCCCTTTTTTTTTTTGGCAATACGATTGAGGGTAATCTCGGCAACTTAAATTAATCCATTCTCAAATGTTGAAATATATCTTAGGTTTCCTATGAATTTAAGGTTCCTATTGCTTATTATGTCATTCTACAAGGGAAGAATTTTGCTAATTTATTTAACCCATTTACGACTGCCATGATTAGGTCATTTTCTAAGTTAATAAATTCTATGCGTTCCCATTTATTATCCAATACAAGTTAGGCAAATAAGTTTTTGATTGGTTTTTTGTAATAATTTCTTGACATCTAACTAATTACATACTTATTTTTTTTCTTTCTTCATGTTCTTCAAATAAAAATATTAAATATCTTTCTCAACCATTTTGTTTCCACCTACATGGCTAGCAAAGGACCTATCATTCAATTCAAAAACGATTTTGTATTTGAGTGTCATTGTTGACTACTACTACCACCACCTTCTCCTTGAGGGAGTTGTTCTCTAATCTATAACCTAGTAAATACATATTTTCTTTTAAGAGGTGATGATGTTTTAATTGATGCTTGGAAATGTACCATACATTGCACCCACATCAAGGAACCACAGCTGGGAAGTTCTACCGCATGGGATAACCATTGAGGTTGAGAAGCCGGCTCCTCCTACTCTAGCACTATTCTAATGCTACTTGGCGGTGAAAAGGGAAAGAGAGCTAAAAACAGCAAAGCAAAAGAGGGGTGATGCGCCAAAGTAGTTGTATCCCACACCCATCCACAGGAACATATGCACAGAACAGCCGCTGCAGGTTCAAATAAATCATTTCCAGAACTGATATGCAAGAGGTAAATTACTAAATATTTGCACACAAATAAAGAACACGGGAAGAAAAATAGTCACAAACTCTTTATAAGGTGTTGTCCAAGCTCCAAAGATGCATACACAAGGTGCTGGAAATGAAATTAGATTGAATTGAAACAAATGTTGAGGCAAGAATTTTCACAATGAAGCTCTCCGTGAGAGCTGGAAAATTTCCATGGAGTGAGAACCTGAATAATAGGGAGAGTCTCCCTATTTAACTACGAAAAAAATGGAGGAAGAAAGAAGATGAGCAATGGCCTTGGTTTGTGCATCCACATGCCCAGAAATTGCAGCCATCATTAATACAAAAAATTGCCCAATGTCTCTCCGCGTCTCTATGCTATCTTCCACCAAAATATTCCCATGAATATGAGAGGAGTAAAATAAGGCAAAGGATTTTAATAATTTTCCACCTCCCAAGGTTTGAAATTTCAAAGCAATCTCCACATTTTAGCCTTCTCCACCTTTTATGCTTATGTCCACCTTTTATGCTTCCACTCCTATGGATTTTAAATTTTGAAAGCTTAAAAGCTTTCAACCAAAGGTGGGCCCGACTTGGGATTTATACCCACGTATACATATAAAATGGATATTCCCCTAGGCTATTAATCCTCCTCTATGGCAAATTGAGTGGGCAGAGTATTCAATTTTGGCAGAAAAAGCATGCAATCAGTTTGGGGAGTGGAATTTTGTAACATTTATGGTGGCTCTTAGGGAAGCATGTCTGCTATGCATTGAATCATGTGGCTTGCATCCTTTAGGCATAGGAGTCAAAAAATATCCTAATTTATCTGGTGCAGTCCCCAACTGATCTTCCTTTTTTCTACTTTAGATCTGGGAGTGGGGGTCTGGGGCAATAGCCCCCAGCGAGGTTAAGGGGCAATGCCCCTGAAAGGTCCAGGGATGGAGCCCCTAATGCCAAGACCAATTTGGGCTTCACTCAGCTAACTGACTGCCTTTGAAGACTGTATTTTCTCCTGACTTTGTTGCCGCAAATGGGCCTTTGAAATCTGTGTTTTCTCGCATTCTCTGTCTTCTTTTCTGCCTAGTGACTGTCAGGTGACCATCAGATTCATGCTCTGCTCCATTTTTTGTTCTGGCCAATGGCGCGCCTTGCAGGATTGACAGGGTGCTAACTATGCAATGGAGTGGTGCCATTGGTTGCTTCAATCCACGGGCTCCACCTTTGATTTACCTTCGCATTTGAAGGCTTAATGCTTTTGTAATAATTCGATGGTGTGGAATAGCCCAAGGCCAACGGCTTGGGTTCATCCTTGGAGGTTTTGACTTGTCAAACAAGATCTGATGACGCAGATTCAATGCCTAGATCTAATGGTACGGAATTGGACTTTGCAGCAACTGCCAATGGCGCAAACGCAGTACGGATATACTCAAACTAGGCTCCCAGATCTCTTGCGGTGTTGCCAAGTGGCATTTTGAACAACTCGGGATCAGCTTTCCTCCTCAGTGCATTCTCTTACCCAATTTAGCCTTTAAACAGGCATTTGAGCATATAGCCTATAGGTTCCACATCATCAATTTCCACCTATGGTGCAATTGCCCATGTTGAATCACCTCTGACACTAAAAAATGATGCACCATTGGCTATTTGTGCCATATTGGCTCTTAGGTGAGGCCCTCCATTTTAATTTTCAGCATTATACTAAGGCAAAGACCCTTATTCGAACTACATTATGAAGCAAGCTAATAGGCTCCATAATTGTTGTACCTCCACCAATGGCACAATTGCTTTGTTGATTCATTACTGAGACATTAAAAATGTTGCCCTATCGGCTAGGGCAGCTGAGCTTGAAAGTCACTTACAGCCAAGGCAAGGGAATAATATAAGACAAAGCTTTATAAAGGACTATTCTATCATGTGACGGAAGGAGGCACTTTTATGTCATGTGAAGGAAAAAGGCTTAATATAAAAATAAAGGCCCTATGCATAACCAACAACCTCCAGATCTGGAAATCTACATACTTCGACCACTGAGAGCCCTACAACCCTACCAATGTGATGTGCCCTTGCTGGATTAAAGGAGGATGCTCTCAATTTGAAGTTGGATGGCTTTTCCCCAAAGTTGCTCACGCTTTGAAATTAACCCTGTGAAGTGCATACCTGCACATGGACCTCCATGGCTTTTGAGTAGAAATTCTCACCAATTCAACCATCATTCTGCTTTAAAAATGCACCATGGTTGCTTTATAGGCTTGAGTCCTCAATTTGAAGCTGGATGAATTCTCTGCAACGTTGTTCAACTCTTCATGAGGTGCAAAACTGCAAAGAAACCCGAAGGCTTCTGAGCACAAAATTCCTCGTCAATTGATCACCCCTCTGCTCTGTAATATCATCAAAATGATTTGCCATTGTGGGATCGAAGGAGGATGCACACAGTTTGGCCCCAGAATACTACTTCTTTGTGTAGTTTGAAAATGACCAAAAACAAGCCTACATACATTTTCTTGCACAAAAAACCAATGTGCTGCAAATGCAAAATTATCTATGCATTCGACCACCACCAACCCTGAAATTGCACCAATGTGATGCGGCATGGTGGAATTAGAGGCAGATGTGAACTCGGATAGACTCAATCCTTCGTTGTTCACTGCCAAGATTCACCATGTCAAACATACATGCCCAGCAATTGCCCAGAACACAAAAACGATGCATTGGAAGCCAATACGCCTTGATGTCAAGCACCTTATAAGCGGAAATGGAATTCTACACTAACAGAAACAAATGGAGACCAATTGGACAAATCCATATATGGGAGTGGAAAAATACCAGCCATGTTTGACAAGTGTGCTCCATAATATGAGTTTGGAAATACCAGCACTTTGCCAAAGGTAATGTATGAATGAGAAAGAACAACAGGAATTTGTACCTTTTAGCTTTCCTCTCCTTTGTAAAACTGAGCTCTTTCTCACTGCTCATCCACTCTACATGCTTCAGTTGCATATCTCTTTGGCTCCAGGAGGTGCGTGGGCTGAAAACTTAAGAGTTGCAGCTCTTTTCCATACTCAGTACTTCGTAAAATTCGTGGCCTTTTCCTTCTAAATGTGCCATCTTCTTGTTGCTGCACACCATTACTAATCTGAGAGTTACCAAAATCCAGCTTATAGAGCACAGTGGATCCTAAAAGACTCTCAAATCTCATAGGATAACCATTTTTAAACAATAACTCATATATTTGTCCCAACATTTGGGCTCTTCTGTATTGCTAGCATAATTTACATCTGTTTGTTGATCTTCCTCAAGAAAGAGAACACATTTTTCATCGCCGAGGAGAACACAGCCTTCTTCAAACGCAGAGAACAAGTCCATTGGCTGATATTTTTCAAAAAAAAGAATAAATCTTTCCTCATCAAGGAACACATAATCTTCCTCAAAAACGGAGAACAAATCCATTGCACAGTTAGAGGTATTAGATTCATCAAGGGAAAGTAAAAGATTATGCATTGAGAATGAATCCTCGTTAACATATTTCATTTCTAAGTCCTCCCATGAAATCTTTCTTCTCGGGCACCAAGAGTTCTGTAAGCATCTCCTTCCACATGAGTTCTTCATGACAACACAGTCTCACCTTCACAATCACTCCCTATTGCAACCAGTAACCTGTCCATGTCTTCTTGACTATAACACTCTTCTCGAGCTCCAAGGGTTCTTTAAGCATCTCCTTCCACAAGAACTCTTCATGAGGAGATAGAGTCTCATCTTCACCATCACTCCCTATTGCAACCAGTAATCCATCCATGTCTTCTTGACTATAACAATCTTCATGAGAAGAGGCATATTCCACTCCTGTAATTCTGGAAATCATATCAACATCTTCTCCCATAAATCTGATTGCTTCGTTTTGACAGAAAATGACATTGTTTGTCCACTCATTCCTTGTAGAATAAGCTGTATTTTTAACCATTTGGTAGCTCCCCACCTTAAAGCATGCCATAGCTTGAGGAGGAGAGCTATTAAAATTGCAAGAGATTTCTTTAGCTTGTATTTGGGAAGTAGGAGGAGACTGCTGTTGTAATTTGGGCTGGGAATACTGATTATTGGCATAACAAGAACTTGGGATTCTTTCAACAGCAATCTGTTCTTGAAAATTTTGTATGGAAAATTGATTTTTGAAAGCCAAGAATTCATTGGAAAGCTATTGCATTAGGATTCGTGGATCCAACTTCAGGTGGTTGGGATAGGCTTAAGATTTGCATACAACAGTATTGGGATTTTGGGAGGACATCACATGGCTCAGAAATCAAGGGTATCATAGGCATTAGAGAGAGTTTCTGAACCAATATGAGATTATTTTCAGTTCTAACAGAAATACCAGAGCCTGTAGAAGTGTCGTCCCTCCCAATAATTGTATCATAACAGCAATTGCAGAATTCAAAGCTCTCACATAATATAAATACACCACACCTGGTGCAAGGCGAGTTTCAGCAGGTAGTCTTTCCCCCATGTCCTATTGAATCCAGTATTTGCTCCACGGAAGCTCTCTTTATTGTAATAAGATGTTCTATCAAAGATGGGATATCTTCTCTCTCCTTGAATTGGTTGTGTAATAATATTCCCAGCTCATCCCAACTTGAAATTGATGCTCATCCCAATCATCTGAACCAATCCAAAACCCTTTGAGAGATGATGCAAACAATCGAAACATCAAGTTTTGTGACATGATGTATGGCGTAGAGATCTGCCACATCTTTAATGTGGCCTATGGGAGTAATGGAGCCATCTCCGTTAAAAATGAGGCAGTGCCCTCAGGGTTGATTTTGAAATATCATTTCACGGTTGTAAATTCAAAGGACCTCCATGATTCCAAGCGGAAAAGGGCTGAATTCTTTGATGTGCCATTATATCCAAATTTCCTTACAGCAACATGAAATATTGAAAATAAACTCCTCTTTGATAAGAGAAATACCTAAGATTTTATTTTTGATGAAGAGGCAAGGTTTGTTCCTCCTTTGATTTTCAATCTATAGCCAGCAGAGTCGCCAGGTGGATGAAATATTGCTCCAATGAGCTGATTTATATATTATTCTCCACCAGAATCACAATTTGAAAGCTTGATGGGCATTACCCAAAACAAGAAATGACTTGCAGAACCGAAATGAAAAGCCAAAGCTTCCAAATGTTTCCACCGTGTGTGCCAGAAAATTGTTGAGGCTCGGAAATGTACCATACATTGCACCTGCATCAAAACACCACAGCTAGGATTCCACTGCATGGGAATAGCAATGAAACAACCTTCAGAGTTGAGAGGCTGCCTCCTCCTACTCCAGCACTATTCTAACGCTGATCGGAGGTGAAAAGGAAGAGAAAAAGCTAAAAACGACAAAGCGAAAGAAAGGGCAATGCACCAAAGTAGTTGTATCCCACACCCACCCAAAGGAACACATGCACAGAACAGATGCTGCAAGTTCAAATAAATCATTTCCAGAATTTATCTGCAAATTGCTGAATATTTGCACACAAATAAAGAACAAGGGCAGAAAAAATTGTCACAAACTCTTCATAAAGTGCTTTCTAAACTACACAATTGCATACACAAGCTCTTGGAATGAAATTAATTTGAAATGAAACAAATGCTGAGACGAAGATTTTCATAATGAAGCTCTCCAGGATAGATAGAAAAAATTCCATGGAGTGAGCCTAAACAATAGGGAGACACTCTATTTAATTACCAAAAAAAAAAAATAGAAAGAAAGAAGAGGAGGAATGGCCTTGGTTTGTGCATCTGCATGCCCAAAAATTGCAACCATCAATAATACAAAAAATTGCCCAATGTTTCCTTGCATCTCTATGCTCTCTTACACCAAAATATTCCTGTGAATATGAGAGGAGTAAAATATGGCAAAGGATTTTAATATTTTCCACCTCCGAAGGTTGGAAAATTTCAAAGAAATCTCCACCTTTTTGTCTTCCACTCCCGTGGATTTTAAATTTTAAAAGCTTAAAATCTTTCATCCAAGATGGGGCCCGGCTTGGGTTTTATACCCTCACATACATAAAAAAAGGGATATTCATCTGGGGCCAAGAGTGATTCCGCCTTTAAATTAATCCTTCCTCTGTTGAAAATTACCTGGACACAGAATTCAAATTTGGTGGAAAAAGCATGCAATCATTCCAAGGAGCAGAATTTTACAACATGACCCTTTGGTTGTTCTCTCACCATTTCATCCTTTAAGTTCCATTTTTCCATCAAGATAGAATTTACATAGGATATTACATTTTTCCCTGGTTCATAGCTTATTGACCACGAAAGAAACCAGAACACTTTCTGCAATTCATGTATTACAAATATGCTTCAAGATTCCTACTATAGAGACTTTAGTTTGCTTATACAAGAAAAGAGGGCAACCTTTATACAGGAAAGAGGATCACCTAACACATTTAATGCCTAGCTCCTTTAGAGATTCTTTTGATATATATTATCAACTTTCCTGCCAAACTCTTTTAATATGAGTTTTTAATGCAGATTTTAAATACATGACAAACATTTAAGACGTCATTAGCAGAAAAATTAAAAAACGTTCAGGACCTAGATTTTTAAAAATGTACTCATCATAAATTTATACAAAATATTCACAATACTCATGTGCTCTTCCATTCCCAATAAAGTATAAATTGTAAAATAACTAAGTGGCAAAGTGCCTTATGATGGTACAACCTTATTCTTCCTTTCTTCATGGCATTTAGTGTATTAAAAAACTCCCCTTATTATATCACTACAGATATTGCGGTCAAAAAATATGGCTTGTCATCAACATTTAAGCTAACCTCAACGATTTATATAATAGACTGTCAATTTAAAAGTAAGTGTATCATACCTTCTTGCACGAAAGAAACCTTTTCTTTCTCTACATCATGGTACTTGTTTCCATATAGATATCTTCTTAATTGAAATATTAAAAAATCATTTCCAATAGATATCACCTTGATGTCCATAACAAAGTTTGCTCTATGTTTTTAGTTCTTAGAATCGTACTTCATTTATATCCTTCAGGCTTCTTCCTTCATATACTCCTAAGCCACGTGCATCCAAGAAGCTGTATTCCGGGACAATACGACTGCAATAAAAAGTTGAAAAGATGAGAAATGATATACCAAAAACAAACAACATTTCAACTTAGTCAAATGCATGCTTCTAAACAAAATAAGAAAAAAAATTATGGACAAGAAGAAATTTAACAACAGATTTTTGTGCTGTCAAGAATGAAGAACCAGCATGAAATGATTCCTTGTAGTCAATATTTTACTGACGCCAAAATACTGTCACAAGGAGTTGAAGTTACAGCTAAACACAAGTTTAACTTTTAATGATTGGTGGAACTAATCTCCAAGAATTTTCAGAGGAATGAAAACAAGTTGACACTTCTAATTATTTAGAGTTGAAGTGTTGTCCCTAACAAAAAAATTGGTGGGAAGTTTCATCTCTAAAGACTAAAACACTGTCACAATATTGCTCTAAATATTTTTTGCAAAATGCACCACTTGAATAGCAAATCAGGAAACATTGGGTTTTCACAATAAAACACCAAGAAATCTAAACACTTGCATCATAATACAGCTGATTCACCGTATTAGAAAGGAATGATACAATTGGCATATGCCTTAATTTTATTCAAACCCACTAATGCACTGATATATGATCTAGAACTAAGGCACTACTTACCTTGTGAGAAAACTAAACATTCGTTTCTGATGCGAATCCATGAACATCATACAGATATATTAAATAAAAGGTATTTTCATTATAAGCCTCAAATAAATCTAGTGTAAGAAAGAGTCCTCAAAAAGGCCAAGCATCTTTGATTTAATCCCCAAGTCAGCAAAAACTGAGACATTTCCTACGAAAATGGAGCAAAACCTCAGTAAAAAAATGGACATTTATATCATTTATGTTTTTCTTGTGTATTAATCTTAAGAAAGGGAGAGAGAAAGAGAGTTCTCCAGTGACTATGGTGTTACCCAAGATATGTGGCATTAAACTTTAGACTTCAAGTTCCTATGTGTTCAAGGGTTTTAAGCACTTGTTGCCTGCCTGCATCTTATGTTTGCTCATCTCGTTTGGCACCTACCATTCTTGATTTCCCAAAAATTCGTAGCTAAGGTCAATCCATTTATTTCCTCCATTAAATACTCCACAATCCAGGCTCTTTCTTTGGTCAAAAATGGCTTCGCTTCAAAGTCTCCGTCTCAAGAACAATTAGTCTTACCATGTGTGAACTACGAATTTGACATTGTAATGTCCCCTTCCTAGCCTTTACATGAGATTGTCTGAGTTAGCCTCTTCAGTCGTTCCCGTAGGCTAACAGAGTGTGGTTAGGGAACTCTGGTGACCGTTTATCCAACATGGTGTAGTTGGGAGTTACGTATTGCCCTTTTCTGGAGTGTTTTTGGTGTTTTCTCCCATACTATTTTTAGTAAGTCGGTTTTGGGCGCCGAGGAAGCCAATTGTCAATCATACTATTTTTAGCAGTGTCGGTGGGAGCAGTTACCTATTTTTCAATGTTTATTTGGTCCAGTGCAATTATTTAAAATAGCATAATGTTATTAAAGTTAAATTAAATATTTAACTTATGTTATTTTATAAAGTTACTTTATAAAAAGGATATTGGGAGACATAAGTGAAAATTATAATGTTAAAGTGTTCTAATTTAAGTTGGGTGCCTAGGGAGACATAAGGGGGCTTTATAATTTAAAACATATTATTCCCCAAAAGGAGGTCGTGGGTTTTTTAGGAGGTTATATAAGGGCGTTTGGAGCTCATTTTTCATTATGTTGGATGAAGATTTTGGAATTGGTTTTGGTTTTGGAGAGTTTTCTTCTTAGGGTTTGTGAGGACGAAATCCCTTGCAAGCAGCATTCTCTACGATGTTGAGAGATACAGTCTAGAGAATATTGGGTGGTTTCACACAGAGATCACATCTGAGCTTCACTGGGGTTCGATTCATCTTTTCCTTCAGACGATTGGGCTTCATTTTGTAGAGTTCATTCTTCGAGACGGATTGAAGGAGATTTTCTAAGGGTTATCCACTGTGATAACTCCCTTTTGGGGTCGTACCATTGCCTTTGCTGGCCGTAACACTTCAAAGAGGGGCGTAGGGTTTTACACGCTGGTAGTCTAGGGTTTGGTGCAACTATTTGGTGGTTTTGAGGCGCCTAGGGATGAGGAACACTCATCTACGTTGAGGACAGCGGAGACATCATTTGGTGGACAAATCCATCATTTTCATGGCTTTCAGTTAGCTGATTTCTACTACAGCACCCTGTCAAAGTGGCTAACATTTTCTGGGTATATTGGATTTAGATAATAGATAACATTTTGTGATCTGGGTTGTTGTCACATTCGAGAAATTCTTGATATTTTGATTGTAATACAAATCTGGAATTTTCTGCTAGTTGCATTATTTGGAAAACATGAAATTTCTAAGTTTTCTCATTGCTGCAAGTTCTGTTATTTCTGCACTTTATTTCTGTTCTAAGCATTCAAAATCATTATCAAACATAAGCAAATCATTCCTCAAAAAACAAAAAAAATAAGCCAAAAATAGGGCTCCATACTACAGTGGTATCAGAGCAGTGTATCTTGAAGGGGTTTGATGACATAACTTTTCATGAGTCGTGAACATATTGAATACATCACTTACAAGAGAGGAAGATACAGGGGAGCTGAGAATTTGTTAGAATCAGGGTTTGAAGAGGAGGTAGAAATGGGTGACAGAGATAGAGATCACAGGGGTAACGAGAAACCAAGCACCCGTGATATGCTTAATGATATGATGAGAGCGTAGCGAGAGTTTCAGCAAGGGTTACGGCAGACCTTGGCACAAATGACGGCCCTATCGACACAACATATGGCAAGGAACAACAATAATAATGGCAACAATGGAGGAAACAATAACAATGGCAATAATAATGGGAATAATGGACATTTTGTGACCAACAGACCTGTGGGTCAACATACTAGGACAACTTCTTCTAGGCCTCTTATGCCTACCTTTCCACCTAGAGTCCAACCCCAAGTTGGAAACGAACCACCTCAATGATATACAAGATTGGAGGGATTCATATCCAGAGATCCGTGCAAAGATGTCTTTCAGAGACTATTGCGACCTCAGAATGAAGCACAGACCTCACAGGGGTGGAAGAGCACATAAAAACGACTTATGGAGGAAAGTGGGGAAGCTTTCGATCCCTTTTTAAGATGGCACAGGGAAGTCTATTGCAAGGGCGTGGGTGCAAAAGTTAGATACTTTTAGCTAAATCCTATGCCAGAAGATGAGGCCATCAAATATGCCGCTATTCACTTGGTTGGTGTTGCTCACGAGTGGTGGCATCATGGGATGATTACCCTGGAACATGATCGGATTGATACATATGCTGAGTTCACCGAGAGGTTGATAGATAGATTTGATATGAAAGATCCTGAATTGCACTTTAAGGAATTGGCTCAACTTAAACAATGAGGCACTATGGACCATTATGGTGTAGACTTCCAAAGACTTTTGGTGCTTGTTATTGATATCTCAAAGAGGAGATTGATTATTCTTTTCATCGATGGGCTTTTAGGTTCTTTACGTGGTTGGGTTAAGGGACTCAATCCAACTACTTTGCAGGAAGCCATTAAGAGGGCTAAGGATATGGAGTCTTCTACTTCCAGAAGTAAAATTCATTCCAAGGGATTTATGCATAAGAAAGATAAACACAAGAAGCACTTTCAGAGTGAGTCTCATCAGCCCAAATAGGACTCAAAGAAACTTGATAATGATTAGCTTAACGAGCTTCTGAGGAAGAAATTGTGTTTCCATTGCAGGGAACCTTGGGACTTATCTCATAAGTGTAGTGTGAAGGCTAAAGCCAAACAATTAGAGTACTTTTTGGGTGAAGAATCTGCATCAGAAAAATCAGATCAGCAGACAGATTCTGAGAGTAGTGATGAGGAAAGCTCTTCAAAAGAGGAGCAAACTAGAGATGGGACCATTGCCCAACTCTCTAGTATCCAAAGAGCAGCTACATTCACGGTGAGAGGTGTTTTACAAGGGCAGCGAATCGTGGCGTTGATTGACACAGGTGCCACACATAACTTCATTGACGAGAAGTTCGTGGCTAGGAGAGGTCTAAAAACAAAAGAGCATTATGGATTTAAGGTGATGGTAGCAGATGGGTATAAACTTTCTTGCACTCAAAAGGTTTCAAATCTGAAAATTCAATTAGGTGAATATGAATTGGTAGATGAATTCTATGTGGTCAATATAGGGGACATTGATATGGTCCTAGGGATGCATTGGATGAAATCTCTAGTGGAGTTCTCATTTAACCTTCAGAAGATGGAAATGATGTTCGAGGCTAATGGGAAGAAGATAGTACTTAGAGGTTTATCAGATGGGGGGCCTAGGGTGATGTCCTTCAAAAGGATGGAGTGGTTAATCAAACATGAGCAGATTGAGTGGGCAGCCAAGTGTCTCATCATGCCTACCGTTGCAGAGTAGCAAAAAAATAATTACCATCCGGACATCCAGAAGCTAATATCGCAGCATAGCATGGTATTTGGTAGTATTCCTCCTGGAGTGCCACTAGATAGAGGGATAAAACCCATCATAGAGTTGGAAGAAGGTACTAAACCTGTGATGATCACTTCTTACCGTCATCCTAAGAAACACAAAGATGAAATAGAAAAAGCAATTAAGGAGTTATTGGAGATGGGGCACATAAGACCTAGCAAAAGACCATTTGCATCAGCAGTTGTTTTGATAAAGAAAAAAGACAGGGCTATGCGAATGTGCATTGATTATAGAGCCCTTAATAAGAAGACAATAAAGAATAGGTATCCCATCCACAGAATAGATGAGTTGATAGATGATTTACATGGTGCTCGGTACTTCTCCAAAATAGATCTGAGGTCAAGGTACCATCAAATTCAGATGAGGGAAGAAGATATAGAGAAGATGGCTTTCAGGTGCCATTTTAGGCATTTTGAGTTCCCGGTGATGCCTTTTGGTTTGACGAATGCCCCAGCCACTTTCCAAAGTTGCATGAATCGGGTTTTCGGGAATCAATTGAGAAAATTCGTTTTGATATTTTTTGATGATATTCTGATTTTTAGCAAAACCTAGGAGGAACACTTGCAGCATCTTGAGGAGGTTTTAAGCATCTTAGAGAGTGAGTCTCTCTATGCAAAGGAGTCCAAATGTGACTTCAGTATGATAGAGCTTCTGTACCTTGGTCACATCATCAATGCAGAGGGGGTGTTGAGAGTTGATCCCAAGAAGATCAAGGCTATTTTGACTGGGCTCCATTGACAAACCTCACTCAGCTTAAATGGTTCTTTGGTTTGTGTGGATTTTATAGGAGGTTTGTTAAGGGTTTTTCTTAGACTACAGCCCCACTTACAGATTTAACTAAGGGAGCATTTGAGTGGTCAAATTCAACTCAAAGGTGTTTTGAGCACTTCAAACAGGTGATGTCATCATGTCCAATGTTAGCTATACCTAAGAGTATAGTTAGTGATAGGGACAACAAGTTCCTCAGAGTATAGTCAGTTATAGGGACAGCAAGTTCCTCAGTCACTTTTGGTAGGAGCTCTTCAGATTGAGTGGGACTGAGCTCACTCCTAGCACTAGCTACCACCCACAGACGTGTTGGCAATTTGAGCAAGGAGACAGTTGACAGGTTGAATATCATGATCCACAAAGCAATTTGAGGACTGAAGAATTGTCATCCTGTCTAAGGCAGCATGGAATTGTCATTGATGTCAAAGGTTGATGTCATTGATGTCATTGAGACTGAAAATGACCATGCATTAATGCCAAAGGTTGAGTTGAGCAGACTTGACTAAATCGGGTTTGAGAAGTGCTCTTATAAAATAAGTAAAGCAGTCTCGAAACTCCAAACTGGTCTAATAAAGTTGGTCGGGTTTATGGAATGACTTTACTTCTTTCATGTTTATAAGTGAAGCAAAGTTGAAAACCTGAAGTGGTCTAGAGGAGTTGTTCGTGGTTCTGAGGTGACTTGGTTGAGATTCTGGTACGACTTTACTTCTTTATGTTTTATAAGTCAAGCAATGATAAGAACCCGAGTTGGTCTAAGAGAAGGTTATCGGGTTTCCAAGATAGCTTTACTTCTCCTATGTTTATAAGCTAAGCAATGTGGGAAACCCGAAAGGGTCCAGCGAAGAGTTGATCGGAGATTTGCAAGCACGTTACTTCTTTATGTTAATAAGCTAAGTAAAGGTAAAAACCTGAAAGGGTCTAGACGAAGTAATTGGGATTTTGAAGAGGGATTGCTTCTCTCAAGTTGATAAGTCAAGTAATGTCAAAAGCCCGAAAGAGTCTAGAAGAGGCAATCGGGATTTTTGAGTGGCTTTACTTCTCTTACGTACATAAGTCAAGAAGGATGGAAAATTTGAATAGTCTTGAAGAATTCATTCGGAGGACTTCTTTCGAAAAAAGTGACAAGGACAATTCTTTCGAAAAAATTGTCAAGTCCTTTTCGGAAAATTATCCCTTTTCAAAAATTTTGAAGGGTATTTTTTGAATGTTCCGAAGGGCAAGTGAACCTTCTCAAAAAGTTCGAAGGGTATCTTTTGAATGTTGTGAAGGGCAAGTGAACCTTTTCAAAATATCCGAAGGGTATCTTTTGAACGTTGCAAAGGGTATGAGGATCGTTGGAAGATTTCTGAAGGGTAGTTTCAAATAGAAGCCAATGACAAATTCTTTCGAAAAAATTGGAGGACACTTCAGGATGAAATGGACCCGGACAAAAAGTCCGCAGAAATTGTTCCGAAGACACAAAGGTCCGCAACAATTTGTATAAAGGAACCTTCCAAAGGACTAAAGCAAGGTTAAAAGACGAGCAAGTCTACAAGGATCAAAGTTACAAGGAGTGTTACAAGAATGCTGAATAAAATAAGATCACGCAAACATGCCGAAGTTTAACGCACAATAGGAAGGGTAAAGATTGAGCATAACGAGGACAATCGAAAGGAGTAGAAGCGAACCCATCATATAGAAAGCAGCGAGTTGCGAAAAATGAAGAAAAGAAGCTCGATGGTTAATGACAAAGCAAGAATTAAAATACATGTTGCTTTAAAAGATCAACGGCTCACACTTGATCGGTGCATTAGATCTAATGGTGCGAAGCAAAGCCAGATTACCCTCCGAGTGCATGTGCATTTGACAAGTGTCAAAAGGTCATAAGGAAAGATCCAACAAAGAAAAGAACGTGAACTTGGCCCAACGAAAGAAATAAAAAGTCCGTATTTAATGTGTTCTAACTGTCTGTAATGGAACAGCTGGAACTAGTGATGAACTCGATATATCTTCACGGAGATTGAGATTAATCAATCTAATTGATTGAAGAAGCAACACAGTTAAGAACAGTAGAAGTGCAGATGCCAAAGATAGTAAAGACATTGAACGTTGCCGTTTGAAGTATGAATTGAGACACGAAGTCAAAGTCACATTGAATGCAGATCAAAAGCTTGAACCGGTTAAGATCAATTGGAGTGTGAACACTTTATAGATAGAAAACCCTAAGATGCATTTGTCTATATATGCTACGAACAAAACATTTGAAAGTGTCTTTTGCTGCTACGGCGATCATAATTAGAGTGTTAACTCAAAATTGTCGAGTGAGGACATATGCAGACAGCGTAAAAAAGAAAAGCGAATAACGTGTGTCAAAATAGAAGATATCCAGACACAAAGAGAAAGAGGCAGATAAGACGAGAAGGCACATAACGTGAAGGTACAATTACAAACTAGACTTGTAACAGAAAAACTGAATAGGATTCATTTTGAATCTCTTTTGTATTTTGAAGTTGCAGCTTCATATCTCTGATAAGTTGGTGCCATCAGAAAAACTGAGTCGGTGCTCAGTTAAGAAGTTGGTGCTTTCTTAAAGTGGGTGCTCTTGAATTTAACCAGTGAGGTTTGTCTGTAAGACATATTTTCTATGAGGTTGGATTAGAATAGTAGTTTCTAGCAGCTTTTCTCACAGTGGTTTTTTCCTTTGGGTTTTCACGTAAAAATCTGGGGTTGAGTATTCTTGTGTGTGTGTATGATCTCAGTTTTTGTTCTTTACTTTGCATATACATTTTTTATCTTGTTTAAAAGTTTTTAAGAACTAGGTTTTAGCTCATCTACTGATTCACCCCCCTCTCAATAGATAGTGTGTTCAACAATTGGTATCAGTGCGTAGGTTCCTTAGGAGAAGCTTAATTGACTCAGGTAGATCGTGGTTAGTGAACACAATGCCTTGTCAAGAAGGATCTTCATCAAACAAGGCTCCTTTATTCGATGGATCTAACTATGCTTTTTGGAGCATAAGAATGGAAGCATACTTGTCTTCCCTAGGGTTTGATGTATGGATGTCAGTGGTAAATGATTATACAAAACCTGTTGTAACTCTTGTTGATCAGGTGGCCAAAAAGGCTTATGAGAACAACGCCAAAGCAAAGAACGCTATTCTTTGTGGGTTGTCAAACTCCGAGTTTGTCAAAGTTATGCACTATCAGAGTGCAAAGACATTTGGAATAAGTGAATCAGGCCAAGCTGCAAACACACAAAGGACAGTTTGAAAGTTTGAAGATGAATGAAGAGAAGATCGCTGACTCCCACCTTAGGGTAGATGAAATAGTCAATGCCATAAGAGGACTTGGAGAAACAATAGAAGAATCGACTATTGTCAAGAAGGTTTTGAGATCCCTTCCATCACGATACGACTCCAAAATTTCATCTATTGAAGCGAGAGATTTGGACAAGCTTACCGTGGACGAACTACATGGAACGTTTACAGCCTACGAAATGAGGATGGGAGAGACAACACGATCAAGAGAGAAGCAGCGTTCAAAGTAGTAAAGTCTGCAAAAGAAGAAACCTCTGTTCTTGATTCTGAGAAGACAGATGGTGAAGAAGCCAATTTTGTCAGAAAACTGAAGAGAGGATCAGGTAAGTATAAAGGAAAACTTCTGTTCAAGGGTTTTAACTGTGGCAAGGTAGGACACTTTGCTGCAAAATGTCCATACAATAAGGACAACTCCGAGCAAATAGAAAGCATCAAAAAGGTGAAACCGTATTATGCTAAGAGGAAAAACTTATTCAAGAACAAAAAGGGGTTATATATAAAAGAAGATAGTGACTCAATGGGAGAGAGTAATAATGACAGCGCTGACGATGAGCATGACTGTGCCTTTCTAGTTGAGGGAGATGAGTTCCTATTTATGGCAGAAGAATTCACCTCCCTGAATCAAGAACAAAATGAAGATAAAGATTGGGATGAAGGAGAAGAAGGTGAGATTGATCTTGAAAGTGAACTTGTGTGTGCTCTTGAAGAAATTGAAAAACTGAGAAAAAAAAACTCAATGCAAAGGAAGCATGAAGAGCTTGAAAGGCTAATAAAATGATTGTGACGCTAAAAACTCAAGTTGAGGAAGCCAACAGGATAGGAGAAGTCGTCAAGATAGATCTCCAGTCCAAATCCAACGAATGTATGAGACTTGAAGCAGAAGTAGTATCCTTGAGGAAAGAACTTGAGAAGGCAAGAGACCAACTAAACAAAAGCTGAAAGCTAACGAAAGGATCAAAAGTTCTTAGTGAATTGATCAATTCGCAAAAGCCTTCGAATGAAAAGTTAGGTCTTGGATATGATAAAGAAAAAAGATCCTCAGCTTGTACATCAACGAACTTGTATGATAACTTCAAGAAAGGAGAAGCAAAAACTATGAATGAGAAGATCAGCAAAAAAGCAACGAAGGCAAAGATCAGAAAGGACATAAAGACTAATCCAAAGAAAGATGTTGAAGGATACATCAAAGTTGCAGACCTGAAAAAGCAAAAAAGTAAGAGTTTTCGGTATACTGCACCAAAAAACATGATGACCAAGTACTTTCCTTCATTATATGGTTATTGTTTTAGCTGTAATCAATTCGGTCATAGGGCTATTGATTGTAGAGTTTTTCTTACTAAAAAAATTTAATTTTGCAAGTAGAAATTCATTCGTTCCTTTAATAGATTCAAATTTAATATGTTACAATTGCAATAATTATGGACATATAGCTAAGTATTGTAGAGCTACCGTTGCAATGACAAGAAATTACAGTTTAGACAAAGGTAGGTCTCTAAATGAGAGCAGAGTTTCACAGGCCACTCTTAAAGAAAGGAAAAACGCAGATGAGAGACCCAAAAAGATGTGAAAAGTGAAAGATCAATCCTTGATTGTTCAAATGGCACTCCACGCCAAAGAGCAAAACTTGTGGGTCATAGACAACGGTTGCTCAAAGCATATGACTAGGGACAAGAGCAAATTCACCAGTTTAAGCAGATGCAAGGAAGGGACTATTAGTCTAAAAGATAATTTGTAGTCAGAATCAGAGGTAAAGGAACCTTGCACATAGATGGCAAGCTTCCTACACATGACGTCACATATGTTAAAGGACTTAAACATAATCTCTTAAGTGTAAGTCAAATGTGTGATAATGGTTATGAAGTCATATCTAATACTGAAGGTTGTAAACTGAAAAGAGTTTGAAAAACTGTTGCACAAGGAAGAAAAACTGAAAGCAACATATACAACTTGATTGAAGAAAATGATGCAAGTTGCCTCATGAGAAAAATCGATGAGAATTGGTTATGGCATAAAAGAATGGGTCACGTCAACTTCAACAATCTAGTCAAAGTAAGTTATAACAAGAGTGTTAGACATATGCCCAAAATAATCAAACCTGCAGACATCACATGCAAAGTGTGCCAACTAGGAAAGCAGACAAGGGTCAGATTTGAAACGAAAGAATATGTGACTTCAAAACCCCTACAAGTAGTTCATACAGATTTATGTGGTCCTACTAGGACAAAAGGATCTAAAGGTGTGTACTACTTTATGTTGTTTGTAGATGACTTCTCGAGGATAACATGGGTAACAATTTTGAAAGATAAATCACAAGCCTTTGAGAGATTTAAGATCTTTAGGGCCATGGTTGAGAACGAAATGGGAAAAAAAAATCAAATGTTTAAGATCAGACAAGGGTGGGGAATTCACCTCCAACAAGTTTATAAAATATTGTGAGAAGCATGGGATTAAGAGACAATACTCTGCTGCAAGAACTCCACACCAAAATGGAGTTGTAGAAAGAACAGAACTGTGAAGAAGATGGCCAGAACAATGCTGAAAGATGCAAAACTTCCCGATGGATATTGGAAAGAGGTAGTTCAAACAACAGTATACATCTTAAACAAAGTTCAACTTAAGGGAAAGAGTGATAAAACCCCATACGAACTGTGGTTTGGAAAACCTGCACCTGTAAAGTATTTCAGAGTGTTTGGAAGCAAGTGCTAAACAGAAGAAAAGAGGCCAAACTTGGAAGTTTCGATTCAAGATGTGATGAAGGAATCTTTTTTGGATACTCCACTCACATCAAAGCCTATGTATGTTACAATAGAAGACTGCATAAAATAGTTGAAAGCATCAATGTCAAGGTAGAAGAAGGATTCAAACAAGTTGAGCCTAATGAGATCAGAATTGAAGAATCAGAAGGAGCAGAAAATGAAGTAGAAGATAGTGAAGAGGAAGAAAAAAAAAGTAAAAGGGCACTTGCAAGGTTTGTTCAAAAAGAACATCCCAAGGAGCAGATACTTGGCAACAAAGATGAGGGTGTTCAAACTAGGAGAAGCGTTGTAATAAACAAGGAGCAAGTAAATTTTGCTCTACTTTCAGAAATTGAGCCTAAGACCTAAAATGAAGCCAACAAAGATGAAAACTGGCTAACCGCCATGAAAAAACTCAGTCAAATTGAAAAGAATAAAACTTGAGAATTAGTTCTTAGACCCTCGAACAAGAATGTAATAGAAACTAAGTGGCTTTATAGAAACAAACTCAATGAAGATGGAGATGTCATAAGAAACAAAGCTAGATTGGTGTGCAAAGGATATGCACAAATAGAAGGCATAGATTTTGAAGAGACATTTGTCCATGTGGCAAGACTGGAAGCTATAAGAATGTTCTTGGCATTCTCTGTTCACAAGAAATTCAAGGTATATCAAATGGATGTGAAGTCAACATTCCTGAATAGAAACTTAGAAGAGGAAGTATACATTGAACAACCAAAAGTATTTCAGTTAGCAGAGAAAGAAGATTATTTTTGCAAACTAAAGAAAGCTTTGTATGATCTAAAACAGGCACCTAGAGCATGGTATTCACGATTGGATCAATACCTACAATGATAAGGTTTCAGAAAAAGGGTGCGCAGACGACAATCTGTATTTTAAATCAGAAGGTGAGCATATGTTGATTGTTGTTGTCTATGTGGATGATATTATCTTTGGAGGTGGTGATAGTAATATGTGCAAAAAATTTGCCATGCAAATGCAAAATGAATTTGAAATGTCAATGTTGGAAGAACTCTCTTTCTTCCTTGGTCTGCAAATTACACAAACTAATGAAGGGATATTCATATCTCAAGCTAAGTACGCAAAGCAAACGCTCAATAAATTTGGAATGGACAGCAAACCAGTTGGTACTCCCATGATGACTAGTTGCAAGCTAAGCAAGGAAGATGAGTCTCCCGATGTAAATAATACGTTGTATAGATCAATGATAGGCAGCCTGCTGTATCTAACAGCATCAAGACCAAACATCATGCAAACAGTGTGCATGGTTGCACGGTTTCAAGCAGCCCCCAAAGAATCACATGTTAATGTTGTAAAACGAATCTTCAGGTACATCAAGAGCACAATTGACTATGGGTTGTGGTACCCAACTAGCGAAGATCTTACTTTGGTTGCATATATTGATGTTGATTTGGCAGGTAGTGTGGATGATAGAAAAAGCACTATTGGTGGTGCATTCTTTCTGGGTAACAAACTTGTGTCTTGGCTGAGCAAGAAGCAAGAATCAATTACACTCTCTACCGCTGAAGCAGAGTATGTCGTAGCAGCTGCATGCTACACTCAAGTCTTGTGGATGAAGCAAACTCTCAAGGACATAAAGGTAGAATATTAAGCACCTCTCTCTATTTTTTGTGATGGTTCAAGTGCCATAAATCTATCCAAGAATCCAGTGATGCATTCCAGAACCAAGCATATCTCCATAAAATATCATTTTTTGAGAGAAATGGTTGCAAGTCAAGAGGTCACAATGGAATATGTGCCAACCAAAGATCAGATTGCAGACATTTTCACCAAGCCTCTTCCCAAGGAGCAATTTGAGTATCTAAGAGAGAAGTTGGGAGTTGTAGCTCCCACCCCATATCACTAGTCTCTTGTGATAGGTTATACATTATTAACTCGTGGATTAAGAGTGAAGGCAATCTACTATGCACTTTACACATCGTTTGCCATTTGATGTCAAGAAGTAGACAAAGGTATGTTGGACCTAGATTTTTATGCTCATCTATGTTATAGATATATCTATTGTTGATTGGTCTTTCAGACCAATGCTATATCCATGATCGACTAAAACATATGAAAGCCAAGAGAGTCATAATTAAGTATGTCCTAGTAAAAGTTCAGGTTGGTGTGCATTATCCAAGGGGGAGTCTCTTCAAAATGCTCTATCCAAACAAATCCAAGGATCAGAACAATCTTATGTTTATAAACTAAGCAATGTGGGAAACTCGAAAGGGTCCAGCGAAGAGGTGATCGGGGATTTGCAAGCACGTTACTTCTTTATGTTAATAAGCTAAGTAAAGGTAAAAACCCGAAACAGTCTAGACGAAGTAATCGGGATTTTGAAGAGGGACTGTTTTTCTCAAGTTGATAAGTCATGTCAAAAACCCGAAAGTGTCTAGAAGAGGCAATCGGGATTTCTGAGTGGCTTTACTTCTTTTACGTACATAAGTCAAGAAGGATGGAAAACCCAAAATAGTCTTGAAGAATTCCTTCGGAGGAATTCTTTCGAAAAAAGTGACAAGGACAATTCTTTCGAAAAAATTGTCAAGTCCTTTTCGGAAAATTGTCCTTTTTCAAAAAGTCTGAAGGGTATCTTTTGAATGTTCCAAAAGGCAGTTCCGAATAGAAGCCAATGACGAATTCTTTCGGAGAAATTGGAGGACACTTCAGGATGAAATGGACCCAGACAAAAAGTCTGCAGAAATTGTTCCGAAGACACAAAGGCCCGCAACAATTTGTATAAAGGAACCTTCCAAAGGACTAAATCAAGGTTAAAAGACGAGCAAGTCTACAAGGATCAAAGTTGCAAGGAGTGTTACAAGAATGCCAAAGAAAATAAGATCATGCCAACATGCACAATAGAAAGGGTAAAGATCGAGCATATCAAGGACAATCGAAAGGAGCGAAAGCGAACCCATCATATAGAAAGCAGCGAGATGCGAAAACGAAAGAAAAGAAGCTCGATGGTTAATGACAAAGCAAGAATTAAAATACATGCTGCTTTAAAAGATCAACGGGTCACACTTGATCGATGCATTAGATCCAATGGTGTGAAGCAAACCCAGATTACCCTCTAAGGGCACACGCATTTGACAAGTGTCAAGAGGTCATAAGGAAAGATCCAACAAAGAAAAAAACGTGAACTTGGGCCAACGAAAGAAATAAAAAACCCACATTTAATGTGTTCTAACTGTCTGTAAAGCAACAGCTGGAACTGGTGATGACCTTGATATATCTTCATGGAGCTCGAGATTAATCAATCTAATTGATCGAGGAAGCGAGGAAGTTAAAAATAGTAGAAGTGCAGATGCCAAAGATAGTAAAGACATTTGAACGTTGTCGTTTGAAGTATGAATCGAGACACGAAGTCAAACTCACATTGAATGCAAATCAGAAGCTTGAACCGGTTAAGAGCAGTTGGAGTGTGAACACTTTACAGATAGAAAACCCTAAGATGCATTTGTCTATATATGCTACAAATAGAACATTTGAAAGTGTCTTTTGCTGCTATGGCGATAATAATTAGAGTGTTAACTCAAAAATAGTCGAGTGAGGACATATGCAGACAGTGTAAAAAGGCAAAGCGAATAAGGTGTGTCAAAATAGAAGATATCCAAACACAAAGAGAAAGAGGCAGATAAGACGAGAAGGCACATAGCATGAAGGTGCAATTACAGACTAGACTCATAACAGAGAAACTGAACAGGATTCATTTTGAATCTCTTTTGTATTCTGAGGTTGCAGCTTCATATCTCTGATAGGTTGGTGCCATCAGAAAAACTAAGTTGGTGCTCAGTTAGGAAGTTAGTGCTTCCTTAGAGTGGGTGGTCTTGAATGTAACCAGTGAGGTTTGTCTGTGAGACATCTTTTCTGTGAGGCTGGATTAGAACAGTAATTTCTAGCAGCTTTTCTCACCGTGGTTTTTCCCTTTGGGTTTCCACATAAAAATTTGGTGTTGAGTATTCTTGTGTGTATGATCTTAGTTTTTGTTCTTTACTTTGCATATACATTTTGTATCTTGTTTAAAAGTTTTTAAGAACTAGGCTTTAGCTCATTAACTGATTCACTCCCCCATCTTAGTAGATAGTGTGTTCAACAAGACGGATGGGCAGACGGAGATAGTGAATAAATGGGTGGACGGGTATCTCAGAAATTATGTTTCAGAATAGCAAAGGGCTTGGATTAAATGGCTGTACCTTGGTGAGTATTGTCACAATACTACCTATCACATGTCTATCAGGATGTCTCCGTTTATGGCTTTATATGGGTACGAGGCACCTAACTTCTTGGATTTATTATTTGGGGATAGCAGAGTGCCTAAAGCAAGATATTTATTGTAGGAGAGCCAAGATGGATGAGGTCCTTGAAGGAAAATTTACAACAAGCCCAAAATCAGCAGAAGCTTTATGATGATCAACACCGCACATAACGTAGTTTTGAGGTTGGGGACATGGTGTATTTGAGGCTTCAACCGTATAGACAATCTACTCTCAAAAGAAGTGGAGCTGAAAAGCTTAAGCCCAAGTTTTATGGACCCTTTAGAGTGCCCCGAAAGATAGGGGAGGTTGCATATGAGCTTGAGTTGCCAACCAGCAGTAGGGATCACAATGTTTTTCACGTATCTAGGTTCAAGAAAGCATTGGGGCATAATGTGGTTCCTTCATCTGAGTTGCCACCCTTAGATGAGGGTAAACTAATTTTGATTCCAGAGGCTATCATCGCTTCTAGAACGCAGACTCTTCGGAAGAGGATAATCAAGGAGTATTTGGTTGAGTGGTGGAACTTACTAGTGGAGGATGCGATGTGGAAGAATGAACAGATTTTACAGCATCCAGAGTTGAGATTGCTTGACGACAAGCAATCTTGGGAAGGGCGGACTGTAATGTCCCCTTCCTAGCCTTTACATGAGATTGTCTGAGTTAGCCTATTCAGTCATTCCCGTAGGCTAACAGAGTGTGGTTAGGAAACTCTGGGGACCGTTTATCTAGCATGGTGTAGTTGGGAGTTGCGTATTGCCGTTTTCTGGAGTGTTTTTGGTGTTTTTTCCCATACTATTTTTAGTAAGTCGGTTTTGGATGCCGAATAAGCCAGTTGTCAATCATACTATTTTTAGCAATGTCGGTGGGAGCAGTTGTTACCTATTTTTCAATGTTTATTTGGTCCATTGCAATTATTTAAAATAACATAATGTTATTAAAGTTAAATTAAATATTTAACTTATGTTATTTTATAAAGTTATTTTATAAAAGGACCTTGGGAGACATAAGTGAAAATTATAACGTTAAAGTGTTATAATTTAAGTTGGGCGCCTTGGGAAACATAAGGGGGCTTTATAATTTAAAATTTCAAAGATTTTATTCCCCAAAAGGAGGTCGTGGGTTTTTGAGGAGGTTATATAAGGGCGTTTAGAGCTCATTTTTCATTATGCTGGATGAAGATTTTGGAATTGGTTTTGGTTTTGGAGGAGAGCTTTATTCTGAAGGTTTGTAAGGACGAAATCCCTTGCAAGCAGCATTGTCTATGCTGTTAAGAGATACAATATTGGGTGGTTTCACACAGAGATCACATCTGAGCTTCACTGGTGTTTGATTCATCTTTTCCTTCAGACGATTGGGCTTCATTTTGTAGATTTCATTCTTCGAGACAGATTGAAGGAGATTTTCTAAGAGTTATCCACGGTGATAACTCCCTTTTGGGGTCGTACCATTACCTTTGCTGGCCGTAACACTTCAAAAAGGGGCGTAGGGTTTTACATGCTGGTAGTCTAGGGTTTGGTGCAACTATTTGGTGGTTTTGAGGCGCCTAGGGATGAGGAACACTCATCTACGTTGAGGACAGCGGAGACATCATTTGGTGAAGGACAAATCCATCATTTTCATGGCTTCCAATTAGCTAGTTACTATGACAACAACCTGTCAAAGTGGCTAATATTTTCTAGGTATGTTGGATTTAGATAATAGATGATATTTTATGATCTAGGTTGTTGTCACATTCGAGAAATTCTCGATATTTTGATTGTAATACAAATCTGGAATTTTCTGCTAGTTGCATTATTTGAAAAAAGTAAAATTTATGAGTTTTCTCATTACAGCAAGTTCTGTTATTTCTGCACTTTATTGATGTTCTAAGCATTCAAAATCATTATCAAACATAAGCAAATCATTCCTCAAAAAACAAAAAAAAATAAGACAAACAGGGCTCCATACTATAGACATAGAGGGGAGGTTAGTCTTGTGTTAGTCTCATAAAATAAATGAAATGAACACACTAAAATCCTAACACCTCTAGCCTAGACACTAGGGAGAGCTTAAGTAACAAAAACTAAATGAAGACACAACAAAAACATAAAAGAAACAACTCTTTTACCTTCCTTGGAAGCTCCAAATAGCTTTGTTAAATGGCTTGCTCGGCTTGTGCATCAAGAAGTCTTTGACAATAGAGGTTGTTTGGCTCCTTCTCTCCTTGGCACCTTGGTTTTGATTGCTTGACTTAAGATTTGAGCATGGTAACACTACTTGCAAGGCATTTAGGCATTATAACACTACATCAAAGAGCTTGTTGAAAATATTTGAGCATAACTTTGCACCAAAACAGCTTATAATTCCATAGGCAAGGCCTTGTATTTATAGCCTTAGGAATTAACTCTCACCCAAGGTGAGTCAAGGTTAAGTTTAGGCTTGGAATTGGTTTAAAAAAAACCTAGGTGAGTTAAAACTAACTCCAGTTGAGTTAATAGTTGTCAAATAATTATGATTTACAATTACCAGGCATGGCTCTCAAATTAGATATTTTAAGATATTTTCAAAGAGCTTGACAACTCATAAAGGCAAATGATGAAAGGCTTTGGATATTTTGAATTTTTGAGTTTTTTTTTTTTTAAATATTCATTAATTTTCAATGGATAATTCAACTAGGCATTTAATCCTGTTTAGATTATTAATTGATTTTGATTAGCATTTTAGCTCTTTCAATATTTGATATTTGTTCAAGTGTGTAAGTGCCCCACTTAATAGGTCCATAGGCCAAATTGATAGTTCTGATGCCACAAGGTGATCAAGGATAAATCTGTGAGAGGTTATTGTTGCATACGATAAAACACCCCAATTAGGGGTGTCTCAATACGACTTTGAACCTTGATGAATGATGCACAAGCAAATTTGGGACGTTTAATGATTCTTAGGCTTAATTTGCAATGGTTGGTAAGAATCGATCTGAAGTCCAGTCGAAAACTAGTTGTGATCAGTTTTAGGTGTCTACACCATGATCCACCCACTACTAGCTTGAAGCTTGCTAGAGGTGTCCCTATTTTTGTTCCTAGCACCTTTGTTGAAAGTCATTTGGAGGATATACATAATCCATGTCATGGACTTTGCAATAAGGTATCTCCTCTCTATGTTGAGAAAAAACTCCACTATACTATGAAGTTGTTAAAGACATCCATTTTTTTAAATGTTTCCTGCATTTGTATGTTGAATGTAGTTTGGCATTGTCATTAAGATTTAATAGACTATATTTCAAATACCTTGACAATGTGACTTCATCTTCATTCCCATCGGCGATTCACTGTAATGTTCTCTTGAACATAATTTAATAGTTTCCATTAATGTTAATCCCTGGTTATGGGGAAATGCAAGGCTCATTATCCTTACTTCCCTAGACCAAAAGCTTCCACAATTTGACCTTATACCTAGTGTGGTTACACTGCCTATCCATCCTTTGCGTATCTTGTTGGATGGAGTCCTATAATACATAGGTCACACTATCCGTACATTTGTCTCAAGCTCAGTGAAAACAAAAGAAAACTATTTCACGCTATTTGTATATTTGTCTATAGCTCAGTGAAAACAAAATAAAACTATTTAAGTGTGCATGAATTTGTGCAAATTTCCGCCAAGTAAAGGCCTCCTTGAAGATATCATTTTTAGATTACTGACATATCTTGGAAGGGAAAATTATGTAACAACAGTGTGACTTTCAGATGTAGGAATGTAGAGAATATGGACATGTAGTATCTTCCTATCCTCAAATAAAGTGAAACTCTTCCTCCTTGGTGGAGGACAAACTCTCTATCATGGCTTTAGAATGTCAATTTAAGTGTCAAATCGGAATTCATAGGGCTCAAATATAAAGGATCTCGAACCTGAAATGCCAATCTAACCATGGGCATGAACCTTCCATGATGTATGATTCCAGCTGGACAAGTCTGGAAGCTGTAGAGCCTCATCTTGTCAGATTTTGTGTCCTGCAAATCAGTCCTGCTTAGTTTCCAGCTAATTTCCATTATGTCAATTGTCTGCACTGTGATTTTCCACTTCAAAGACAGAATCACTAGTCAGCAAAACTGTCCTATTCACTTTGATTTCCACATTTTCTAGCTCCACCATTATCCTAAAGGTCCACCGATGCCCCAAGTCCATTTGGATGTGATACCTCAGGCCTGACGATGAAATATTTTAGAATTCTTGTTCCACTTGCCTTTATTTTTTTCCATGTGTCTTGACATGTCATGGATGTCTTGATCTAGTGGTTTAGTGTCTTAGAGGTCTGATACCTTATTCACAAACATTTTTCAGCTGATTTGATCCATTTCAGATCATACCTCCTTTATTTGGGAGGATTTTAGTCCAAAAAAAGGTTAATTTGAAAGGTCAAGAGTAAACATGTTCCCCACCATTTCCTTTGTAATATTCCAAATCGAAATATTTTACATTAATTTGGATTTTCTGGAATTCCTTTAAATAATATTTTATAAAATGATAATAAAATCAAATTGGATTAATTGTTTATTTATGGATATAGATTTCGAATATTACAAAGTTACACCACAAGGGGTTTCGTCCTTGGGTTCGATTACAAGGGTTTCCATCCTTACATCTGGATTACGCAGTTTAAAGGGTTTTGTCCTTAAATGCACTTGTAAGCAGCTGCTTATACATGATTTGTAACAACCCTCCTAGTTGTTCTAAGAAAATGCAGTAACTTTATTTTATTTTATTTTTTTAAAAACTAAATGTTGAACATTCAATCAACCACAATTGCTAGAATCCTTTAGTCATTCATATAATCAACAACTTCAAGTAGTAACAAATTCAATATTCTAACACTACAAGTAATAGAATAAAAAGTATGATACAGAAAGTTTGCTATCTCACTAGGGACATTAGCACAATCCGAATTTCCACACTAAGCATTGGTACTAATTCAACCATTCGCACAAATTGCTATGCAATCAAGTCTACTCTAACCTAGCCTAAGGATCTAGACCCGATGCCCCACACAATCTTGGGCAGCCTACATATCCGCTCCTCAGAATCAAGGTCCGATGTAGTTCTCCTTTCAAATATGATGGTCTCCTCCACGAGACATCACCGAAGGAGTTGGCACTCTAAGCCAAAATAGGGAACAAACTACTCATGACACAAGGGAGCTTCTAAAGCTCAGGTCTACAATCCCACAACTAAGTGATACACTCAAATATAATCACCATACTACCCAGGGTTGTGTGCTTACCCAAGCACTCTCACATAACCTAGATAATAACAATGATGAAGGAATCTACATTTCTACTTCCATAGAGAATCACATGCTAGGCACAGAAATAAGCTAAGTATACAAAACAAAGCAAGTTATACAGTACATAACAGTCGAACCTATCATTCATTTATACTCTCAAGATTGTATCCACGCATACATTTTGTCCTACTAACTGATATAAATATATTGCTCAAGTAATAACCAACAAAATCATTAGGACAATCAATTTAGGTGAGAGTCCAAATATACAGCTACAATATGTACTACCCAAGTATATACATCTAAGCTGAAGTATCCTATGATATCCCATACTATTATAGTTCATGATCACTCTACGCAAACATTAATAACCATAACTCATATATTTATTTAGGTATGGATCAAGATATAACTTATGTAGTATGTACCATCCAAGTACTTTTCATACTGTACAACTCTATCACATCCCATACTATCATAGGTTTTTGTGTTTGAGTATCTAACTCAACACCAACAATCTTACACCCAACCATAATAATAAAGCAAGTCAATATTATACTATCCGAGTACACCTTCAATAACAATTCGAAGAGAACACAATCTCTAGGCAGACCTCACGATGCGCTACGTTATTCTAGAAATGTCTAGTCACTTGCACATTTAACTTTCTCACAAAATATACCGCATACAAGTTTTTTATCCTTACAAGATGTGACAAACTTGATCCTATTGACAAGTTTGCATAATAGTACTATGCTACAAAAAGCTATTTGCTTTCACTAGCATTTATAGCAGATGTCATACTAAAGAATACCTATCAAGGTTGTTTCCTATGCCTGCGCTCATTCCTTGAGCTGCCATACATATTTGTTATGTCTCCTACATGCATAGAATCAGGGCTAGATGTAGTTCTACCAAACTACTAAAGGTATAAATGTTTACTCAATAATTTCCTCATTCAAACGCATGCAAGGAAGAAGTATAAATATATTCCTTAATTACAGAGACAAGACTCGATGATCTTTACAACTCTATCACTTACATAAAATATGTATAAGCTAGGACTATTAATGTCCAACATCATTCTCGTGTCCTCCTATACTGCCATACTATAAATTTAGCTACCTATAGAAAGGGTATCAAATAGTTTGTATACCGCTAAGTAAATCCAAATCATAATATTGTCTTTTCAAGTATAATATCTACATAAAGATGGGTTACCTATCCATAGAATAAGTATGCTTTGGTTCTTGATTCGAGAGTCGTTACATAACCATACCATCCGGGTATACATATCAAAGGACTTTAACATCATGCATGCAATATCAAATATCAATAAATACTACTCGATATGCGAGTACACCCATGTGTTGTAAGATTCTACTACATAATGTGTATCATAAAAAAAAAAGTTTGAGCTATGATATCATATAATATGCAAATCATACATATGAATTGACAATGTTACTCTAACATTACTTTGGCCCAAGTTTTTAAATAGCATTGGTCATCCAGATTAGTCAAATTCATAACACAACTTGATCGGGTTATCCATACCCATTCAAGCTTGAGAAACCGTCTCACTGCTTGGCTGTATCATCACTACGGGCTCCATAATAAACATAGTAGATATTTAATCCCAAGCATAAGCTCACCCTCTAGGCAAACTAATCTACGGATCAAGATCACATACATGCAATATCTGATGTAATAAGCATACATTGACAATCCCATGCCAACCAAATATGACAATAAAAGTCTATATTAACTTATCTACAACAGATAATTCAAGCATAATTCAATTATTTGTATAGAAGTACATTTAACAAACAAATATCTATCAAACATTTTCCAAAATGGTTAATCTTGGTTTCCCCTAAAACCAACTAAATCAATGAAATACACTAATTATCCATTTTTCGTAATTTTTAGATAACACAAAATAGGTATTGACACAAATCATTGTTTTCAAACATATTTTGATAATTTCCTCAAAGTTTCTAATATTTTTGTTTCAGATAAGAAACCCAAATATTAAAAAATGTAATAAAAACCTCTGCCCCTACGTAATTTATTCACAGAATATAAAATAATGTTTATAATCAAACCGTATGTTTACAGGGCATTTAATTTATACTCGTCTCATCAAATTTCATATTATGATATATTTTAAACAGGAAATACCCTGTTATATTTACGTAGGTTATTCACATTTCAAGATTCACTACCCATTATATAATTTTTTGATTATATAATAACAATAAAATATTATATAAATTATATTATCTTAATTTTTAAATTAAATAATATCTATTTATTTAAATTATAAATTTATATATATAAAATATAAATCATTTTAATTATAAATATATATATATATATATAATTTTAATATATGTTTATGCATATAAAATTTAAACCAGTCGAATGTAATTTTTCCCACTTCTCTCCCTGTCAAATTCTCATAATATAAACATGTGTTCGACCAGCTTAGCATCCTAGAACATGAAGGGCTTTCACACTATAATAGAGCTTATATATATGTAATACCCAGGGATGGAGATAAACGCCTATACACAAATTTTAATCCTCAACAAAAACCAAATTGATTTTTTTTTCCACCGTGGTTGATGGATCATATGCAAAAGAAATCTTAGGATATGCAAACTATATTAAATCTCCATTCATAAAACTTACCCAAATCAATTTTAATTCATATTTGCAATAGAAATCTTCTATAAAACCCGTCACATTTATGCATAAAACTGCTCACTCATTTGAATGAATTTTTTAAAATGCCTTATAGGTTTTGTTCTACACATTCCAAGCTTTTCGAAACATTTTGAATTTTTCAATTTCGTTAAGAAATGTAAAAGTTATGGGCATTTTACTGAGACTGATTTTTTTTTCTAAAGGACAGTATATAAATGAAAATCAAAAGATATTTTTTTCATTTATAAATTGATACATTCAGCGTTACTGTGTATTCCCTGGATCTGTTACAATTATCTCTCCAAATTTATGATAGTTTCTAATTTTTGTTTATTCTTATTTCAGTTTTTATAGATATTTTTCTAAATTTATTTCTCGCTTTCGAATCACTACTTCCTCCAATAAAATATTTTGGGTTAATACGGGTAGAATTCCAGTTTCTAAGGAGTACCAAAATATACTTCCCAGAAGCGTCTACAGGGTTTACTCAAGGTTTACTCATAGATTTAAAATACTCTATAATTCAAAATTCTTTCAATACAATAATACACCATTAAATTAACTACAATACCTATCCGGTACGTTTTTTCCCTCGGTGGATAAAACTTCCCTTTTTGCTTCCAAAACCTCTTTTCGCTTCTGGTTTCCCTTTTCTCATAAATTTTTTGTCTAAATTTTTTTTCTTTCCCTTTCCTTAATACTGTTTTTACTCTCCATTTCTCTTTTGCATGCCACTTGAAATCAAAGTTATAGGTTTTGTTCCCCATAATTAACTGAAAGTCCTACCAGTAATTATCCGTTAAAATCTCTATTTATCACTCTTGATTTTCCCAAGTTAATAATAAGGTAACTCAACTTCTCTTTTCCAAGTAAAGTCATCGTAATATTTCAAGCATTAATAATAATCAATTTCAGATAAGTATTTTTAAAGTATGAGTTCATCCTAGTGTTTAATTTGGATTTATACCCAAAATCAATTAGCATAATTAATATGTTTGTTGATCATTTTGGTCCTGCAGGCCAAAATCAGTCTCCTTCCTTCCCTACCACTCTGAACCCTCAGTCTAGTCATGCACCCACCTTCTGCAAAATCTCTTCTTTGCAATAAGCCCTGTTCTTATAGAACATTGAAAAATCTAAGGCCTTGCAGGGTTCGGTTCAGTATGGAGCTTTTCGCTTTGAGCAAATGCCTTAGACAAATAAGAGTCTCTTACAAAGCTCGAAGGTTAAACAGCGCTTGTGGAGGGCAGTCAGGCACAAAATGGACCATTCCAACAGGCTGCGGAGGGCAATTCCGGATCTAAAGGTACCCTTGTGGAGGGCAGAGAACCCTTACGGAGGAATCAAAAGGGTGAGTTTTCCTTCGGAAATGCTAAGGCAAAAGATAAGACAAAGGTTGATGCTCTGTTCACTTTGCCGCGGGAATTTTTCCGAAAGAATTCCTTGTTTGTTCTTTACCTTGTGAATTTCTTCGGACAAAATGTCCGAAGGAATTCCTTCGGACATTTTGTCCGAAGAAATTCACAAGGTAAAGAACAAACAAGGAATTCTTTCGGAAAAATTCCCGCGGCAAAGTGAACAGAGCAAATTCTTTCGGACAAAAAGTCCAAAGGAATTCCTTCGAACATTTTGTCCAAAAGAATTCACCCAATGGAAAAGCTCGACAGAAAGTAGCAAGCGGGAAAGACATAACGGAAAGATTTCCTTCGGACAAATGTCCGAAGGATTTGAAGACCAAGGCCGCCCGAAGTACCCCGAAGGGCAGGTGCCCTTGTGGGGGGCTCTCGGCAACCATGAAAGGGACCTTTCTCAAGGCCCGAAGGGGCACCCTCCCTTCGGGAGGTTTCAAAGACAAAAGCCCAACCAAAGGAAAAGGCCGAAGGAAAGGGAAAGCCGAAGGAATTAAAAGGGGTGATAGGCCCGCAGACGTCAAATTGGGCATCATGAACTAGCCGTTGGAATCCGGACGTCAGATGACATCCCCGAAGACGTCAAATTCAGGGCAATAGAATAGTTGTTGGCTTTCAAATGGTGACAGGCATGCGAACATCAACTTTACCGTAATGAAATAGCCGTTGATCTTTAAATGCTTGAGTGCGAACCCGAAGGAATTCAAAGGCCTTAAGGCCAAAAGCAAGAGCCGAGAAGGGAGCCCAAACTGCCAAAAATTGCTAGAAGATAGCCCCAAGGGCTCAGATTGCCAAAAAGAGCCAAGAGATGACAAAAGACAAAACCAGGAAAGACAAAGCTGGGAAATGACAAAAGTCAAGAGTGAACTCAGTGATCCGCCAAGAAAGGAGCCCAAAAGAGCCAAGTGCAGAAACGGACAAAACAGTCCAAGTGGCAAAAGAAGGTGTCGACACAAGGAGTTATTCCAGCAGTTGACACAGTCTTTGCCAAGTGGTCATCAAGGAGCACAAATAGTGAACGGCGCGACCTGTTTTTCTTCACTTTGCATTGATGCGCAGACAAACCGCGTGAATGTCTTGAAGGAGCGGTCTTGTTTGCAGACAAACGGCGCGCCCTATGACTTTACATATGGCGTTTAATATATTTTAAATGCCTGAAGTCAAAACTGGAGCCGACACAGCACTCTCTTTCAAGCAGTTTCCTCTTCCCAATGCTCTCAACGCAGCATGGGTCATTTATTTTCCAAAAAGCGCCAAAGTCTTTTCCAAAAGGCTATATATTTGTAACTTCTCATTTGAGAAAGAAAAATCTCTGAGCTTGTAAGGCAGAGCTCTGCCGAAATTTACCTTGAATCAAAAAGAAGCATTTTTTGCCTCCATTTGAGCTTGAACTTTTGCATATGTCTATGGCTTTGTCTTGTGTTAAGTCATTCTCCTTCATGTTTTCACAAAATGATTCCAGCATGTTTAGTGTATTGTGAGTTATTCTTTTGCAAGTTAGCCAGAAGTGTCCACAGCCAAGTATAGGCGCATGTGAACAGGCTGCCATAGTGTCTTAGAACACCTCTGGTAGTTCTTCCTCCCTGTATCTCTAGAGGACCCCTAGCTCACTGATGCAAAATAATTTCTCATATCAAATGAAGTGTATATCAGCTTGTTCTTGGTGGAAAGTGTATGTTCAAGCTTAGTAGATCGACCATTTTGGTGCATCACCATTTAGTTTAGATTCTGTTTTCAGTAAGCCTTCTCTCTTTTCACCCCCCCATTGTTAGCAATAGGAAATCCAGGACCTCAGAGATGCATCAAAAGGAGCTAGCCCTTATTTAGAGATTCTCCCCTTATTTTGCCAGACCCACAGGCAAGAGAAGAGTCTCCATTGTGCCGCGTGGAAGAGAGAAGCCCAGCCTTCTCTCAAGGGTGCAATCCACAGCCTCAACAATTTTTGGCACGCCCGGTGGGACAAACTAGTTTTTATCCAAAGAGTTGAAGTATTTTGGTGTGTTCTTCAACCAACCAGCGTTTGGAGGCTTTTTCATCAACACCAATGGCGACTCCGAGTTGAATCAGCTGGTTAAGCAGTCCTGGTGCCATCAAGAAATTGCATTTTGGTATGTATAATTCCATTGCTTAAAACCATGGACCTTGTTTTCCTTCATATAACTTTGATCAAGCTCAGGGTGTTCATGGAATCATCTCAAGCGGCTCTCCTAGTTGCCCTTCAACAACAAGGGAAGTAACGCTGGAGTTTGAGAAGTGATGGAGATAGATTGGATGAGCGATATAGATATCAGCAGGAGCTTATGTACAAAGAAGAGTGTTTGTTCAGGCAAGCTCAGGCCTTGCAATCCATGGAGGAGGTAGCAAAATGGAAGAGTTCATCCATTCAAGGCAGTCAGCCTTGTGTGCCCCCTTCTTTTCTAAAGAAAGCCACCTCTTGTGCACCAAATCCTTTCTACAAGATGGCACTTGCTCACTCTAGCTCATCTAATGCAGTAACCAATCTTGCTCTTAATCCCTTGCACTTAGATTTTCGGCATCAAAGGGAATTAGAGCAACCCCCCATGGAAATGAACCTTCTCAATTCCTTAGATTGTGAATCCTCCTTTGAAGAGAATACCATGAACTAGCGCGTCTCCCTTCAGGAAGCTCTTCCTGTACATCAACAGTCTCTTCCTAATCTTCCTCAACCTCCTCAGGTCTTTCAACATGATGTCAAGATTCCAAGTTGGAATAGGGAATGTCATGAACCAGCTCGGGACCTTGGAGAAGATAAAGTTGCTGCCTGTTCACAAGGGAAAAGTTCCAATCCCAAGGTCATGAGTTGGAAGCAAACAATGGAATCATGAGGCAAAAAGGAGGAGAAAGGTTTTGCTCAAAACCTTGAGGAAGATGAAGCTGCTCCTACTCATCATGATGATGCTTGTGACCTCCAAGAAAAGCTCTTTCAAGAGAATATAGCCAAGCAAATTGCAGAATTGGAGTCCAGAATGAGGTTCCTCAGCGAAAGTGTGATAGACAGTTCAGATCAAGCAGAAGATCCTATATCTGAACACACCCCATCTACACTCCTTCAAGACAACTATCAGGCCACATTTGATATAGATGAAGTGTTGGCTAAATGGAAAGAGAAGAATCATTCGATTCTAGCTCAAGGACTGCCTCCTCTTCCACATGAGTTTATCCATCAACCTTCTACTTCATCCCTTCTCAAAGAGGACCCTGTTTTGCAGGAAGCAAGTGAAGAAGAGAGGATCCAATTTGCGGCTACCCAAGAGGCTATCATGAGCAACAATGAAGATGAAATCATCATGGATGCTCCTTTTGAAGACATCATTAACAAGGGAGAAGACACGGGTCATGCATACTGCGGATGTTCCAGCAATATGAAGAGGAAGGTAAGCATGGTGAGCTCTCTCCCCCCTTGTTTGATGAACTTCCTTGTTGCTTTGATGGAGAGGATGACCATGCCATGGAACCCGAGTTGGAGGAGGATCAGGAGCATGTCTGGGAACAACTAGAGACTCTGGTCTTTGAGCAAGAAAAGGAGAGGCTTGTCTATCTTGAGGAAAGCTTTGAAGAAGAGAGACTTGAACAAGAAGGTGATGTTCTGTGGAATGAGCACTCAGTCTGTGATCTCATTTCAGACATCACAATAGTCACCCTTCTTCAGGTAAGCCATGATGAAGCAGAGGATCAGTTTAACAGGGTTTTCAACGAAGCAAAAGGGGACAAGTCAGTCCACTATGCATATCAAAGGGCTTATGGTGATGAGCCAGCAACCATTGATTTCTTGATGAAACACACCAGCATGAAGAACCAGCAGGAGGCAAGCTTCCAAGAACAAGATGAATACATGTGTGTTGGAAGCATGTTGCCCCCGATTCACTCAAATACAAGCCAATCAAGGTGGCAGGCAAGAAGAGCAAGTCACCAAATCTCCATTCTATCCAGCCACTTGTCTGGCATCATAAGTTTTTTTGCCATGAAGGAGACTTAAGAAGTTTTCCCTTTGATCCAGGAGGGAGGCAAATATACCTGGTTAGCTGTACATAGTAGTTTGTTTTCAGTTTTTATTTCCCTGTTTTCCCTAAGTGTTGTTTGCACAGGTAGTGTTTTTTAGCCTTGTGTGTGTTTTCCTTTGTGTTTGGGGTAGAGACCTTCGTGATTGATTCTTGGATATCTCAAGGTTCTTGCTAACTTTTTCAAGCTGCGTTCTAACTCCATGCCCAATGGACTTTGAGGCTACTGGTTTCTAAGCATAGCAGGCATGCTTCCCCTGGGAATCGCCAATTTGTTGACCATTTTGGTCCTGCAGGCCAAAATCAGTCTCCTTCCTTCCCTACCACTCTGAACCCTCAGTCTAGTCATGCACCCACCTTCTGCAAAATCTCATTTTCTTTGCAATAAGCCCTATTCTTATAGAACATTGAAAAATCTAAGGCCCTGTAGGGTTCGGTTCGGTATGGAGCTTTTCGTTTTGAGCAAATGCCTTAGACAAATAAGAGTCTCTTACAAAGTTCGACGGTTAAACAACCCTCGCAGAGGGCAGTCAGGCACAAAATGGACCATTCTAGCAGGCTACGGAGGGCAATTCCAGATCCAAAGGTACCCTTGCGGAGGGCAGGGAACTCTTACAGAGGAATCAAAAGGGTGAGTTTGCCTTCGGAAATGCTAAGGCAAAAGATAAGACAGGTTGAATTTCTTCAGACAAAATGTCCGAAGGAATCCAAAGGAAATCTTTCCTTTATGTCTTTCCCGCTTGCTACTTTCTGTCGGGCTTTTCCATCGAGTGAATTCCCTTCGGACTTTTTGTCCGAAAGAATTTGCTCTGTTCACTCTGCCGTGGGAATTTTTCCGAAAAAATTCCTTGTTTGTTCTTAACCTTGTGAATTTCTTCGGACAAAATGTCCGAAGGAATTCCTTCGGACGTTTGTTCTTAACCTTGTGAATTTCTTTGGACAAAATGTCCGAAGGAATTCCTTCGGACATTTTGTCCGAAGAAATTCACAAGGTTAAGAACAAACAAGGAATTTTTTCGGAAAAATTCCCACGGCAGAGTGAACAGAGCAAATTCTTTCGGACAAAAAGTCCGAAGGGAATTCCTTCGGACATTTTGTCCGAAGAAATTCACAAGGTTAAGAACAAACAAGGAATTTTTTCGGAAAAATTCCCACGGCAAAGTGAACAGAGCAAATTCTTTTGGACAAAAAGTCCGAAGGGAATTCCTTCAGACATTTTGTCCAAAGAAATTCACAAGGTTAAGAACAAACAAGGAATTTTTTCGGAAAAATTCCCACGGCAGAGTGAACAGAGCAAATTCTTTCGGACAAAAAGTTCGAAGGAATTCACCCGATGGAAAAGCCCGACAGAAAGTAGCAAGCGGGAAAGACATAAAGGAAAGATTTCCTTCGGACAAATGTCCGAAGGAATTCCTTCGGACATTTTGTCCTAAGGATTTGAAGACCAAGGCTGCACGAAGTCCCTGAAGGGCAGGTGCCCTTGCGGGGGGCTCTCGGCAACCGCGAAAGGGACCTTTCTCAAGGCCTGAAGGGACACCTTCCCTTCGAGAGGTTTCAAAGACAAAACCCTGACCAGAGAAAGAGGCCGAAGGAACAGAAAGCCGAAGGAAAGGGAAAGCTGAAGGAATTCAAAGGGGTGACGGGCCTGCAGACGTCAAATTGGGCATCATGAACTAGCCGTTGGAATCCGGACGTCAGATGACGTCCCCGAAGACGTCAAATTCAGGACAATAGAATAGTCGTTGGCTTTCAAATGGCAACAGGGGCGTGAACGTCAACTTTACGGCAATAAAATGGCCGTTGATCTTTAAATGCTTGAGCGCGAACCCGAAGGAATTCAAAGGCCTTAAGGCCAAAAGGAAGAGACCACCGAGAAGGGAGCCCAAAGAGCCAAAGATTGATAGAAGATAGCGCCAAGGGCTTAGATTGCCAGAAAGAGCCAAGAGATGACAAAAGACAAAATCAGGAAAAGACAAAGCCAGGAAAGACAAAGCTGGGAAAGGACAAAAGTCAAGAGTGAACTCAGTGATCCGCCAAGAAAGGAGCCCAAAAGAGCCAAGTGCAGAAACGGACAAAACAGTCCAAGTGGCAAAAGAAGGTGTCGGCACAAGGAGTTATTCCAGCGGTTGACACAGTCTCTACCAAGTGGTCATCAAGGAGCACAAACAGTGAACGGCGCGACCTATTTTTCTCCCCTCATTGTTGCCAGACCCACAGGCAAGAGAGGAGTCTCCATTGTGCCGCGTGGAAGAGAGAAGCCCAACATTCTTTCAAGGGTGCAATCCACAATGTCAAAAATGTTAATTAATAATTATGTAATGATAATTTAACAATTTAAATTTATAGTAAATCTTTATTTTGACAAATTAAATATAGCATTACTACTATTTTAATTTTCTGTTGAAAGATGCATGACATAATTTATAATTTATTTTAATAAAGATTAATATGCATGTAAATCTTCACCAAATAAAAAATAATAATCTCCCCACTAAAATAAATCAAAAACCAATTATCTTTCCACTAATCATATGATTCTTTGCAAGTGGAAAAAATATAGTCGAGTTTAACTTATGAGATTAAAAAATTAAAATATTCCCATGACTTTCCTTTAACAAGACTCCAAGAAGTCAACACCACATTTCTTTGGTGGAATAAAGACTTGGAATTAAAAAAAAACATGTTCATCTTAAATAACCCATGATTAACTACCACATCAATTCTTTAAAAGAATCTTTATATCAATCTTTGATTTTTTGATAATATAAAAGTGGAAGGATTCTTGATTTATGGGATAAAGATTTAAAAATATATCTTATGACTATTTTAAATAACTATTTACGTGCGAGTGGGAATAGTATATTTTTGATCCAGGGATGTTGATAACAATTTATAGAGTACAATATAAAGCATCTCACAACATAATAATCATTATAAGCAATTTCAAATTCCATGGATTTAAAGGGAAAAAAATATAGAGTGAAATTGGGATGTGACATGATTAAATATTTGAATTCATAATTGGATGATCTCTTTCTCATCAATTCGCTGAATATAAATACCCTCATTGCTTCCCATCCAAATAATGTATTTTCCAAGGATCATGACCTTTCATCGAATGAATGTTTAATGACTAGTTAATTAATTGATAAATAATAATTGTTGTTGTATGCATTCTATCAAGAGCGATTTGGTTCATAATTGGCAGCGCTCTTTCCATGGCAAATTGTTTAATAAAAATGGCAGTGATTTAACTTCCTTGATGACTCATTGCACTTGATCCTTAACTGTTGCATGCTTGCCTTCATTGTGGTTGGCTGTGTTTAGGCCTTCCTTGACTGCTGCGTAAGTGTTAGGGGAGGATCCTTGATTGCTGCAATTCTGACTATTGGTGGATTTTAAAGACATTACATCTTTGTGTGACACTTGACCTTGTTTAGAAGCTGCACTTTGATGCTAAGTTGCCAATGCTCTTTCGCTACCCTTGTATTTCTGACCTTCTTTGCATTAATTTATCTTCTTCCAACACTACTAGTGCATTAGATTCAAAATATTAAATTGAAGGCAATACTTTCCCTTCGTCTTCATCCAACATGTATGGATTATGAAGTGCAAGCCCCCACATTCACAACAAAATACATGCTCATGTAGGAGGGAAAATTTAATTTGAACGCATTGCCACTAGCATGCTTTATGGTCTCAAGAGGACCATACCACAACAGTTTCAACTTCCTTGCTTAGCCTTGGAGTCTAACTTTTCTCAAATAAATCCATACCATTTCTCCAAGCTTCAAGTGATAATCCTTCCTATGCTGGTCATGGCATGCTTTGTATGACTAGCTTGAGACTCTTTAAGGTGCTCTTGCACTTTGAGATGTATTTTTCCTTTCTCTTTTACTGCATTTTTCAGCATTTGTTTCTTCTGAATGTACCTCTTCTTTATACCCTTCTTGCTGCCCATAAAAAAACCAATTGCAAGTCTCTATGGAAAGCGAATCCTCATCCTTTAAGGGACATTTTTAGACACTTATGGCAGGAAAATATTTGGCCAAATATAAGTTTCTTTGTCTGGTTGTTATTGAGAAGAAGAGTCTTAACAAGGGATAGGCTTATGGAAAGAGGATTTAATGGTCCTTTTAGGTGTGTTAAGTGCTTGGAGAAGGAAGAAACTCTTATTCATCTTTTTATAGAATGTCCTTTCGTTCTCCAATTATGGCAATTATTTGCTACTTTATTTGATATTCCTTGGTTGGGAATTCAGGCTCTTGAACAACCATTTAAAGAATGGGGAAAACATATGAAAACTGGTCAAAACGTTTTTAAAGCATTATGGAGTGGAATAAGCCTTTTGTTATGGAATGTATGGAAGGAAAGAAATACACGAATTTTCCAGCAGGAATGTAGAGATATATTAATCGTATGGGAGAAGATAAATATGAATGTAGCTGAAACCATTAAATATAAGTTACATCTCCATCAAAATTCTAGAGTAATGGCATAATCTTATAAAAGCCTTATCTCTAACTTTGTCTAGTAGGGTCATGGTTGATTCTCAGTCTAGAGGGAAAAATCAGACTAATAAAAAGTGGTCAGCTCCTCCGAATGGAGTCGGAAAGCTGAACATAGATGGTGCTTCTCAAGGAAATCTAGGTATTGTTAGCATGGAAGGAAAAGGTAGATGTTCAGATGGTTCAGCTGCATTTTTATTTTCAGCAAAATTGAGATATGCAACAAATAATTTAGCTGACATTAGAGCTGTTTTCAGAGGAATGCAAGAAGTAATGAAAGCTGGTTGGTCAAGGATTCAGGGAGAATTTGATTCACTTGTTTTCATTGCCCTCTTATCTCACTCCTCTTTTTAAGTAAGACCAGAAATTGGCAAATAGCTAGAGAGAAAGAAAAAATTCAAAAGTTGAAGGAACAATTCCAACATATTAGCTTCCACCATGTTCCTCATGGGATGAACAAAGTTGCGGATGCGTAAGCTAATTGGGCCTTGGATAATGACAATCTTCTTTGTTATGGTCCTCCACCGATTTGGTAGTCGACAAAGTTTCAACAAGATCTTAGACAGATTTTAGATATTGATATGAGTTAATGATAGTTTTTGGTATGATTAAATTTGTTTTTAATGCCCAGGCCTAGACTAATAGGTAATATGCCTGGCATAGTCGACTTTGTACAACTCGATTTCTATATAATATAATTCTGTTTTTTTTTTAATACACAATATTTCTCAATTGGAAACATTTGTGTTGATGTGTACACAACCTTATTTTAGGAATGCTAAATTTATGACAAACCATCAACCCATTTATTTTCGATGCTTACTTGACCTTGTTTAGAAGCTGCGCTTTGATGCTAAGTTGCCAATGCTCTTTCTCTACCCTTGTATTTCTGACCTTCTTTGCATTAATTTATCTTCTTCCAACACTACTAGTGCATTAGATTCAAAATATTAAATTGAAGGCAATACTTTCCCTTCGTCTTCATCCAACATGTATGGATTATGAAGTGCAAGCCCCCACATTCACAACAAAATACATGCTCATGTAGGAGGGAAAATTTAATTTGAACGCATTGCCACTAGCATGCTTTATGGTCTCAAGAGGACCATACCACAACAGTTTCAACTTCCTTGCTTAGCCTTGGAGTCTAACTTTTCTCAAATAAATCCATACCATTTCTCCAAGCTTCAAGTGATAATCCTTCCTATGCTGGTCATGGCATGCTTTGTATGACTAGCTTGAGACTCTTTAAGGTGCTCTTGCACTTTGAGATGTATTTTTCCTTTCTCTTTTACTGCATTTTTCAGCATTTGTTTCTTCTGAATGTACCTCTTCTTTATACCCTTCTTGCTGCCCATAAAAAAACCAATTGCAAGTCTCTATGGAAAGCGAATCCTCATCCTTTAAGGGACATTTTTAGACACTTATGGCAGGAAAATATTTGGCCAAATATAAGTTTCTTTGTCTGGTTGTTATTGAGAAGAAGAGTCTTAACAAGGGATAGGCTTATGGAAAGAGGATTTAATGGTCCTTTTAGGTGTGTTAAGTGCTTGGAGAAGGAAGAAACTCTTATTCATCTTTTTATAGAATGTCCTTTCGTTCTCCAATTATGGCAATTATTTGCTACTTTATTTGATATTCCTTGGTTGGGAATTCAGGCTCTTGAACAACCATTTAAAGAATGGGGAAAACATATGAAAACTGGTCAAAACGTTTTTAAAGCATTATGGAGTGGAATAAGCCTTTTGTTATGGAATGTATGGAAGGAAAGAAATACACGAATTTTCCAGCAGGAATGTAGAGATATATTAATCGTATGGGAGAAGATAAATATGAATGTAGCTGAAACCATTAAATATAAGTTACATCTCCATCAAAATTCTAGAGTAATGGCATAATCTTATAAAAGCCTTATCTCTAACTTTGTCTAGTAGGGTCATGGTTGATTCTCAGTCTAGAGGGAAAAATCAGACTAATAAAAAGTGGTCAGCTCCTCCGAATGGAGTCGGAAAGCTGAACATAGATGGTGCTTCTCAAGGAAATCTAGGTATTGTTAGCATGGAAGGAAAAGGTAGATGTTCAGATGGTTCAGCTGCATTTTTATTTTCAGCAAAATTGAGATATGCAACAAATAATTTAGCTGACATTAGAGCTGTTTTCAGAGGAATGCAAGAAGTAATGAAAGCTGGTTGGTCAAGGATTCAGGGAGAATTTGATTCACTTGTTTTCATTGCCCTCTTATCTCACTCCTCTTTTTAAGTAAGACCAGAAATTGGCAAATAGCTAGAGAGAAAGAAAAAATTCAAAAGTTGAAGGAACAATTCCAACATATTAGCTTCCACCATGTTCCTCATGGGATGAACAAAGTTGCGGATGCGTAAGCTAATTGGGCCTTGGATAATGACAATCTTCTTTGTTATGGTCCTCCACCGATTTGGTAGTCGACAAAGTTTCAACAAGATCTTAGACAGATTTTAGATATTGATATGAGTTAATGATAGTTTTTGGTATGATTAAATTTGTTTTTAATGCCCAGGCCTAGACTAATAGGTAATATGCCTGGCATAGTCGACTTTGTACAACTCGATTTCTATATAATATAATTCTGTTTTTTTTTTAATACACAATATTTCTCAATTGGAAACATTTGTGTTGATGTGTACACAACCTTATTTTAGGAATGCTAAATTTATGACAAACCATCAACCCATTTATTTTCGATGCTTACTTGACCTTGTTTAGAAGCTGCGCTTTGATGCTAAGTTGCCAATGCTCTTTCTCTACCCTTGTATTTCTGACCTTGTTTGCATTAATTTATCTTCTTCCAACACTACTAGTGCATTAGATTCAAAATATTAAATTGAAGGCAATACTTTCCCTTCGTCTTCATCCAACATGTATGGATTATGAAGTGCAAGCCCCCACATTCACAACAAAATACATGCTCATGTAGGAGGGAAAATTTAATTTGAACACATTGCCACTAGCATGCTTTATGGTCTCAAGAGGACCATACCACAACAGTTTCAACTTCCTTGCTTAGCCTTGGAGTCTAACTTTTCTCAAATAAATCCATACCATCTCTCCAAGCTTCAAGTGATAATCCTTCCTATGCTGGTCATGGCATGCTTTGTATGACTAGCTTGAGACTCTTTAAGGTGCTCTTGCACTTTGAGATGTATTTTTCCTTACTCCTTTACTGCATTTTTCAGCATTTGTTTCTTCTGAATGTACCTCTTCTTTATACCCTTCTTGCTGCCCATAAAAAAAACCAATTGCAAGTCTTTATGGAAAGCGAATCCTCATCCTATAAGGGACATTTTTAGACACTTATGGCAGGAAAATATTTGGCCAAATATAAGTTTCTTTGTCTGGTTGTTATTGAGAAGAAGAGTCTTAACAGGGGATAGGCTTATGGAAAGAGGATTTAATGGCCCTTTTAGGTGTGTTAAGTGCTTGGAGAAGGAAGAAACTCTTATTCATCTTTTTATAGAATGTCCTTTCATTCTCCAATTATGGCAATTATTGGCTACTTTATTTGATATTCCTTGGTTGGGAATTCAGGCTCTTGAACAACCATTCAAAGAATGGGGAAAACATATAAAAACTGGTCAAAACTTTTTTAAAGCATTATTGAGTGGAACAACCCTTTTGTTATGGAATGTATGGAAGGAAAGAAATACACGAATTTTTCAGCAGGAATGTAGAGATATATTAATCGAATGGGAGAAGATAAATATGAATGTAGCTGAAACCATTAAATATAAGTTACATCTCCCTCAGATAATTCTAAAGTAATGGCATAATCTTATAAAAGCCTTATCTCTAACTTTGTCTAGTAGGGTCATGGTTGATTCTCAGTCTAGAGGGAAAAATCAGAGTAATAAAAAGTGGTCAGCTCCTCCGAATGGAGTCGGAAAGCTGAACATAGATGGTGCTTCTCAAGGAAATCTAGGTATTGTTAGCATGGAAGGAAAAGGTAGATGTTCAGATGGTTCAGCTGCATTTTTATTTTCAGCAAAATTGAGATATGCAATGAATAATTTAGCTGAGATTAGAGCTGTTTTCAGAGGAATGCAAGAAGTAATGAAAGCTGGTTGGTCAAGGATTCAGGGAGAATCTGATTCACTTGTTTTCATTGCCCTCTTATCTCACTCCTCTTTTTAAGTAAGACCAGAAATTGGCAAATAGCTAGAGAGAAAGAAAAAATTCAAAAGTTGAAGGAACAATTCCAACATATTAGCTTCCACCATGTTCCTCATGGGATGAACAAAGTTGCGGATGCGTAAGCTAATTGGGCCTTGGATAATGACAATCTTCTTTGTTATGGTCCTCCACCGATTTGGTAGTCGACAAAGTTTCAACAAGATCTTAGACAGATTTTAGATATTGATATGAGTTAATGATAGTTTTTGGTATGATTAAATTTGTTTTTAATGCCTAGGCCTAGACTAATAGGTAATATCCCTGGCATAGTCAACTTTGTACAACTCGATTTCTATATAATATAATTCTGTTTTTTTTTTAATACACAATATTTCTCAATTGGAAACATTTGTGTTGATGTGTACACAACCTTATTTTAGGAATGCTAAATTTATGACAAACCATCAACCCATTATTTTCGATGCTTACTTCTTTTTTCTTTGATTGATGACGGCTTTTGATCGGAGCATGGACCGGTCTGGGACACAATTGAGGGCCCAGATCCCCATATAATTTATTAACCACCTGAATACCACTTGTATACCAGATATTACCAAATGTATACTAACTATTACCCATAGTGACTGTTGTCAACCTGGAGCTGCGCCCTGAATCAAAGACGTGCATGAAATGGCCAGTCCTCTATCTAGTTGAAACAATGGGATCTTCTCACGAAAGTGGGTGCCTCAATGGTGAGAAGAACCTCCAAAGAAAGCTGGTTCCTGTAAGATGTATCAATGAGGATCTCTACTCTATGCTGCGGACTACCATGTAAAAGGGAGAAGGAAACTTTAAAGGGAAATCCTACCTAATAAAGTTGATACACCAGAAGATTGATCCACTCAACTTGTAACCTAGAACAATGAACAAACAACGGAAAAGGAAGACCTTAGATTTCAATCGACCACTATGCATAAGTATTTCGTGAGAAGGTTCGATCCAATAACTAAAACATGAGGGAAAAACGATGGAGAGAGGTCTGATACAAGACACTTTGCAGCCACCTAACATCCACTTACAGCTTTAGCAAAAGACATAAAGAACACTTAACATGACCTGCATAATACGATAAGTTAGCAACTAGGTACGAATCAAAATTTGGGAAGGGAGAGAAATCTACCACTTATGCATGCCAGCACTTGAAATCTGAAAGTACAGTCCTATTGATTGAAGAAGTTACACAACTCACTAATGGCAAAGTCTGGTCTAGCCAAGAGAAGGATGATCTTTCTAAGGTTGAAAAGCCATTTTATAGAGAATTACAAGAGCCAAAGATTGGCGTTGAAAAATTAAAGAGAAGGATTAACTTAGATTAACTCAAGGCTGACTTGGCCTTTCAATAAAATATGTTTTCTCTTTGTCTTTGCATGAAGATTCTTGCGCTTGAGGAAGTGAACTTGTCTTTGTTTTGAACCGCCCACCTCTCTTTGCATGGAGATCCATGCCAATGTCATTTTTAGAACTCTATGTGAGCTGCTGGAACATTTGAGATGATCATCTGAAACACTGAGTTGACCGTTTGATAAGCTGAGTTGGACGAAAAGATCATTCTCCTTTGCATGGGAAACCCCTGGTAGATGTGGCGTTTAACAATTAGTCAATTCTAAATCTAGGACAGTCAACTCGACGTTCGAATTTAGAACTCTGGTTGAAGCTGAGTTGGACCTTCGGATGTGTTGATCAGGAGATGAGCAGGACTTCAACAACCAGTCAACTGAAGCTTTGCCTAGTCGATCGAAAATAGTCCTTGCTTGCATGTATTTTATCCTATTATGGTCTGCCTGTTCATGTCTATTTCTGGAGGGATTCTATGTTTGGATGTATTTTGTCTATATTTGGTCTATATTTCCTCCATTTCTTGGCTATTTCCTTAGCCTTTGGATCTCCTCGGCTTTATCCTCGCCAATTATCCTGAATTTGTTCCTACGGACTTTTGTTTTGCCCTGGCTTTATTTCCCTTTGCTTTTTTGGCTGCAATTCTATGTTTTCTCCTTTCATTTCCTTGGATTTTCTTGCAGCTTTCTTAGCTTCATCTTTTGCCTTATTTCCTTCGGGATTCTTTGCCGCATTAATCCTTCGGACTTTTTGTCCGAAGGTTTCCTTTGTTTTTTCCTGTCTGCATCGTCAGCTTTTCTCCACGGGCTTGTCTTCTTTGGCTTACTCCGAATTTCTTTGGACTTTTTGTCCGAAGGAATTCCTTCGGACAAAAAGTCCAAAGGTTTCCTTTGTTTTTTCCTGTCTGCCTCTCGGCTTTTCTCCACGGGCTTGTCTTCCTTAGCTTACTCTGAATTTCTTCAGACTTTTTGTCCGAAGGAATTCCTTCGGACAAAAAGTCCGAAGGTTTCCTTTGTTTTTTCCTGTCTGCCTCGTCGGCTTTTCTCCATGGGCTTGTCTTCCTTAGCTTACTCTGAATTTCTTTAGACTTTTTGTCCGAAGGAATTCCTTCAGACAAAAAGCCCGAAGGAATTAATCCTTCGTCTTTTTCTTCTTCACCTGTTTCTTCGGACTTTGTCTTCTTTGTAATTTTCCGAATTTCTTCGGACTTTTTGTCCGAAGGAATTCCTTCGGACAAAAAGTCCGAAGGAATTAATCCTTGTCTTTTTGAACTCTACTTTGAATGCCCTTCAGAAACATTGCCATGGTCCAGTCGCTGACCAAGTGCCCTCCGCAAGGGCTTTTGTCCCTTCATTTGCACCTTTGTCGAAAAAATTGTAGGGCACCCGGGTTTATGCAAGGGTCTCGAATTTGTTGTGTACCTTCCCGAAGGGTAGGTGCCCTTCGGGATTGTTGAAAATGACCCTTCCGAAGGGTATCTTGCCCTTCGGGTTTCTTGTTTTGCCCTCTTTTGCCTTCCAAAGCCCTTTGAAATTCCACAGACTTATTCCTTCGGATTTCTTTGGACTTTTGTCCGAAGGAATTCCTTCGGACAAAAAGTCCAAAAAAAAATTTCCTTGGGCTTTTTTTGCTTTTGGGTGGGACTTTTGTTTGGCTGCGGGTGTTCCCTTTGTAAATTCTCCGAAGTATTCCTTCGGACAAAAAGTCCGAAGGAATTACTTTGTTGTAAGCTCTGCAAATTCCCTGAAGGAATTGAAACTTGTAACTTCCTGCGGAGTATGTCCTTAGCACTTCTCTGAAGCTATGTGACATTCTGCCTTCTTTGATGAACCATTCCTTCGAACAAAAGTCCGAAGGAATTTCCATTGTAGCAATGGGCCTCACAAAAAGAAAAACAATGTATTCTTTCCCAATGTATTCTTTCTTTCCTTGGATGGAGATGTGAATTTTCCGAATGGCAAGAGACAATCTGTCATGTGGAAGAATTGTCAACATTTCTGGCGACTCAGCTGGCTCAACATGCCTGCTATGCTTGAGAACCCAGACACATATAGACGCTACTTGAATTCCCAAATGGTGAACCTGATTTCTGACTGAAAATCTCCTCTGATCATGGCTGAAGTTACCTCCTTCAAAATAAGAAGGGAAACACATGAAAGCAGAAAACTAACTAAGAAGCAAATGTGCAAACAAGCACTTATTGTACAAAACTGAAACAAACTATTGTGCTTGAACAGCACTTGGAGGAAAGCAAAAACAAATAAGGAACCTAGCTAGCCATGATAAAGCATGATCCGCCTGGATCAAATGGGAAATTCTTGAACTCACTCCTTCCAAGAGATGGTACAAGTTGCAAAGCAGGATGTTTATTAGTCATAACTTTTGATGAGGCATTTTCCTTGTCCACCAACTGTATTAGCATCTTCTCAAATGAGTCATCAACAGCAACAAAGACAAACTCATCAAGTACTTCTTAATCTTTTTCAAATTGCTTGTCATCTACCACCTTGTCAAGTGATCTCATCTATGCATGGTTTTTGAGTGACCACATCTTTCTTATTGACTGTTGCAAGTTCATCCAGCTCTTCAAGGAGCTTTGAGTAGGCAACCCATGTGACCTTGAATAGGTGATTCTTGATCAAATTTCTCATTAACATGCTCTTCAATAGCCATCATATCCATACAAAGCTCTTCAATCTCTTGTATGGATTCAAGGTACAGCTGCCAATCATCTTTTTGTTCCTTCTTTTGATCTATTTGAACTGGATCAGCTGTAAGGCTATCTGGATCCTTCTCAATAGGAGATACCTGTAACTCATTTATAACTTCAATCCGTATCAGCGCCTCTTGAAGTTCCTCTACATCAAGATCAATCTTCCCACTCTCAGCTATAATTGGATGCTCAATTACAACCTCAAGTGAAGTATCAATAGGAAATTCTTCCTCAAACACTCCTGAAGCATTCTCTACACACTCTGCAAGAACTTGTCCTGTAGCTGCAACCTCTTTCTCAATACTCCAAAGAACAGGATCCTCCTGAGGAAGGGGGATGGCAGGAGGGTGATAAAATTCATTTGTTTGAGGGGGAAAATGAAGCATGGGAGGTCAAACATGATCAGATTTTGGAATCTTGAGGGAAAAAGAATTATTTAGGGAGTTTTGGAGAGGAGGGAAAGAGAAACTCTTAAAGACGTCTGTATTTTGTTCCTTCCACTTGGTCATTACCTCATCAAAGTCTGGAGCCTGCTTGTCTTCCTGGACAACCTGAGCTTGAGGGATGATTGGTGAGGAAAGGGGACTATAGGAAGGTTTAGTCTCATGAATAGTCACTTGAATATGCTCTTGAATAGGCTCTTGAATATGCTCTTGCCTCCAACTAGGAAGCTCCCTTGGCACACATTGGGCATGGCTAAGAACTTCATGAGAATAAGAAGCACAATAGCCCTTTGTAGACAATTGATTTAACTTGATTTTCTGCCTTTCCCAAGCCTCCATCTTTTCCAATACAAGAATACATAGTCCATTTATCTCTTTTGGATCATTGGATACATTTCGAAATAGACCATTCACTTCTTCATACTGAGAGTTAGAACAAACTTTTCTTGCATATGCTAGTATTCTAAGCTCTATTTCATTCATTCTTTTTTGAAAGCAATACTGCTCACATGCAACATCATAGCCATATGGGAAAGATGAAATCTGGTCCTAAGACTGATATGGCTTACAAGGAAGGTAAGATTCATGCTTTTGATAAGGCTAATTGTGAAAAACTTGATAAGGCTCAACATATCTTTGATAATACTCTTGATAAGGCTGATTGTGAGAAACTTGATAAGGCTCAACATAGCTTTGATAATACTCTTGATAAGGTTGATTAGGCTCATAAAGAGGTTCATAGATATCATGACCAGACTGGTATGATCCTTCATTAGGCTAATAAGGAAACATAGCATAGGAATTCTCTTTATACATAGCCATCAAAATTCATTCACGATAATGCAATAAAAATAGACTTACATGGAAGTTGTCCCTGAACTGTTAAAAGCAATCGTTTGAGCTTGGAATCACCAAATACTTCTTGAAGAACACTGCTACAACTGCAATTTCATCAAGACCAGCTAAAATAGGTCCCACTTTGGCACCCTGAAGCTGCGCCCTGAATCGAAGACGTGCATGAAATGACCAATCCTCTATCCGATTGAAACAGTGGCATCTTCTCATGAAAGTGGGTGCCTCAATGGTGAGAAGAACCTCCAAAAAAGGCAGTTTCCTGTAAGATGTATCAATGAGGATCTCTACTCTATGTTGCGGACTACCATGGAAAAGGGAGAAGGAAACTTTAAGGGGAAATCCTACATAATAAAGGTGATACACCAAAAGATTGATCCACTCAACTTGTAACCTAGAACACTAAACAAACAAGGGAAAAGGAAGACCTTAGATTTCAATCAACCACTATGCATAAGTATTTCGTGAGAAGGTTCGATCCAATAACCAAATTATGAGGGAAAAACGATGGAGAGAGGTCTGATACAAGACACTTTTCAGCCACCTAACATCCACTTATAGCTTTAGCAAAAGACATAAAGAACACTTAACATGGCCTACATAATACGGTAAGTTAGCAACTAGGTACGAATCAGAATTTGGGAAGGGAGAGAAATCTACAGCTTATGCAAATTGCTGAATGAATGTACACTATGCCAGCACTTGAAAGCTGAAAGTACAATCCTATTGATTAGGGAGATTACACAACTCACCAATGGCAGAGTCTGGTCTAGTCAAGAGAGGGATGATTTTTCTAACGCTGAAAAGCCATTTTATAGAGAATTACAAGAGCCAAAGATTGGCATTGAAAAATTAAAGAGAATGATTAACTTAGATTAACTCAAAGCTGACTTGGCCTTTCAATAAAATATGTTTTCTTTGTCTTTGCATGAAGCTTCTTACGCTTGAGGAAGTGAACTTGTCTTTGTTCTGAACCGCACACCTCTCTTTGCATGGAGATCCATGCCAATGTCATTTTTAGAACTCTACGTGAGCTGCTGGAACGTTTGAGATGATCGTCTGAAACGCTAAGTTGACCGTTTGATAAGCTGAGTTGGACGAAGAGATCATTCTCCTTTGCATGGGAAACCCCTGGTAGATGTGGCGTTTAATAATTAGTCAACTCTAAATCTAGGACAGTCAACTTGACGTTCGAATTTAGAACTCCGGTTGAAGCTGAGTTGGACCTTCGGATGTGTTGATCAGATGAGCAGGACTTCAACAACCAGTCAACTGAAGCTTTGCCTAGTCGATCGAAAATAGCCCTTGCATGTATTTTATCCTATTCTGGTCTGCCTGTTCATGTCTATTTCTGTCGAGATTCTATATTTGGATGTATTTTGTTTATATTTAGTCTATATTTCCTCCGTTTCTTGGCTATTTCCTTAGCCTTTGGATCTCCTCGGCTTTATCCTCGCCAATTATCCCAAATTTGTTCCTGCGGACTTTTGTTTTGCCCTGGCTTTATTTCCCTCGGCTTTTTTGGCTGCAATTCTATGTTTTCTCCTTTCATTTCCTTGGATTTTCTTGCGGCTTTCTTAGCTTCATCTTTTGCCTTATTTCCTTCGGGATTCTTTGCCGCATTAATCCTTCAGACAAAAAGTCCGAAGGAATTCCTTCGGACTTTTTGTCCAAAGGTTTCCTTTGTTTTTTCCTGTCTGCCTCGTCGACTTTTCTCCACGGGCTTGTCTTCCTTGGCTTACTCCGAATTTCTTCGGACTTTTTGTCCGAAGGAATTCCTTCAGACAAAAAGCCCGAAGGAATTAATCCTTCGTCTTTTTCTTCACCTGTTTCTTCGGACTTTGTATTTGTAATTTTCCGAATTTCTTCGAACTTTTTGTCCAAAGGAATTCCTTCAGACAAAAAGTTCAAAGGAATTAGTCCTTGTCTTTTTGAACTCTGCTCTGAATGCCCTTCGGAAACATTGCCATGGTCCAGTCGCCGACCAAGTGCCCTCCGCAAGGGCTTCTGTCCCTTCATCTGCGCCTTTGTCGAAAAAATTGTAGGGCACCCGGGTTTTTGCAGGGGTCCTGAATTTGTTGTGTACCTTCCTGAAGGGTAGGTGCCCTTCGGGATTGTTGAAAATGACCCTTTCGAAGGGTATCTTGCCCTTCGGGTTTCTTGTTTTGCCCTCTTCTGCCTTCCAAAGCCCTTTGCAATTCCACGGACTTGTTCCTTCGGATTTCTTTGGACTTTTGTCCGAAGGAATTCCTTCGGACAAAAAGTCCGAAGAATTTTTTCCTTGGGCTTTTTTTGCTTTTGGGCGGGACTTTTGTTTGGCTACGGGTGTTCCCTTTGTAAATTCTCCAAAGTATTCCTTTGAACAAAAAGTCCGAAGGAATTACTTCCTTTGTTGTAAGCTCTGCAAATTGCCCGAAGGAATTGAAACTTGTAACTTCCTGTGGAGTATGTCCTTAGCACTTCTCCGAAGCTATGTGACATTCTGCCTTCTTTGAGGAACCATTCCTTCGGACAAAAGTCCGAAGGAATTTCCGTTGTAGCAAAGGCCCTCACAAAAAGAAAAACAATGTATTCTTTCCCAATGTATTCTTTCTTTCCTTGGATGGAGATGTGAATTTTCCGAATGGCAAGAGAAAATCTGTCATGTGGAAGATTTGTCAATAGTGAAAACCACTAGCCTCGAGAATATCAATGGCCATTAATGGCTCCGAGAATACAACCAACAGCCACAACCGGCCTCATATGCCTTTTCAAAGATATGAACCTGGGTGGAGCTTGAAATAACCAAGCCACTTAACCAACTCAACCACATCTCATTGGCTTTTCGATGCTTCCTATTATGTCTCCTTAGACGCTGCATTAGTGTCCTCTTCACCACTTATGTTTGACCATTCATTTTTGGATGGAAAGCAACTAATATTTTCACCTTGGCATCCATCTTTCCTAACATTGTGTCCCAAAACTTGCCCACGAATCTTCAATCTCTATCTAAAATGATGGATTGGGGCAAACTATAATGTAGCCAAAATTGGCGAAGAACACGTTTGCTGCCTTCGTGTATTGATAGTCTTCTTGCATGGTATCAATATGCACATCTTGTTAAATTAGTGTACTATGATAAATAAGTAGACATGCCCTGCTTGGACATGGGTACTCCACTATTACACCAATAATGAGCACAATAGCAAAGTGCTTACAAAAGAATGAATATACCAAAGATTGCATACATGGAATTAGGAAATTGAAACTTTATTGATATGTGGTAGAGTACATCAAATACGTAGGTACAAGGAGATTATGATAGTAAGAAAGCTGCCTTCCCTGACCTTCATTATCCTACATATAGGTTGGTCAACCAAGAGGTACATTGTCATAATTGTCAAGCTACCAACCGTACTAACTAAAACTAAGCACATTTCTTATTTTGAATGTGTAATTAAACAAAATCAATGTCGACTACATTTGCATAACATATAACATAACAAATGTGTACAATTAATCTGACTACATCTATCCCCATCTTTAGAAAAATCGACATCCTGGCCAACACGAACTCTAATACAAAACTTAGGAACTATGAGGAGGAAGGGGGATGAGGAAGGCATCCTCGATTGCAAAGGGGCTGAAGTAGATGGTACGCTTGCTAGATGAGATCGTTCAGCTGCAGCTGCTGGTGCTGCCACTTCGGCCACCCTAGACCCTAAAGAACCCAATGTACCAACCTTGAACCGCTTTACCTCCATTTGCATCTTCAAATGGCGGTCAGCTTTCAGCTCTTTCTTACGACTGTAATTCACTGTCTAAATAACTTCATTTTCCCCATAAGCTCTCTATTGGCAGCAACAAGCTGTTGTCATTCTTCCTCCACCTCTGATAACTCTGAAAGTTGTGCTCGTAAAGTTGCAAGCTCCTCCTATAACTTGGACAAATAGGCCTCCTCTTGGATGAGATGAATCTACAACCAGAGTTGGTCATGGACCCTCTAACACTACTCCGACCTGGTTTGTAGCTCATCCTTCTCCCTCACAGCCATGTCTTTGTCTTGTGTCAACCTCCCATTCTCCCACAACACGTTTTTCAATGTGAAATATTGGTGCCCAAAGTTATGCTCAATGGCATACATCTCCTCAAATACCTTGCGCACTCATGAGTATACAGCTGCATGGAATGGGAATGCTTCTTTGGCCACCACTGACTCTCATATATTTGGGTGAACTATGTGTGGCAATCTTCCTCCAAAAATCTCCATATTCCTATCACCTCCATGATAAGAGGTGTTTCCTTTTGCCACACTACCGTGTCTAAATCCTTCACCTTCTTTGTAATGTCAAGAGGGGTTTGGTGTTCATGCTTAGGACAGCCTAGGTGTCCTACTCTCCTCATCATCCCCTTCTTCATCCATCTCATTTATGTTTTGGTCTTCTTCAAATGTCACTATATCATCTACCAAAACAACCTTCTTCTTCTTAAGTAGTGGCCTTCATATCATCATCTAGGCTTTTGTAACAATCCTTCCCCAATCTGCCCTTAATCGTCTCAATCTGCTGCCTTGTAATTTTTTCAAACACTTTGTATGCAAAGTGCTTCTTGCTGGTTTTTTGTCACAGTTTGATGATTTGTTTTGAATGACGATGGATTAAAGCTTCAAGTGTTTATAGAACAATGCAAGAATGACAATGCTAAGTTCTAGATGCAAGAATGACAATGCTAAGTTCTTTTCTATGCAATTAGATGAATTCACAAAGCAAACTAATCACCTACAACCAATGGACATTCAGTCGAACAGTTGACATGCAACCTACTATCTCAATTCAAATGCTCAAAAGATAACTATAAATGACCAGCAACTTGTGATTCTTATTTGTATTAATGATTTGATACAATGTTCCACTAGACTAACCAAGACTCTTGGCATAAACAAGAATTACAATTATATGGTATGCTAGTATGAAAGATGCACACCTACAGCTGCAAATATAAACTATACTAAAGAATGAATTGTTTGCAGTGAACCCTGGTTGGATTGAGGCGCCCTTGAGAATAGATGAAGGAGCAACCAATTTCCAAGTGAAAGGATGATCTCCCAAGCCAAATCGAATTTTCCAAGCCAGCCACCCTGTTCTGGTCTGATCTCAAATTTAAAATAATATGCAATGAATATGCATTGTTTCAAGCATCTAATATCATCTCCATGCTCCAAGAAAGTGGGCGCACCAAGCCAAGCAAAGAATCGATGCAAATTGGAACCCCCACAAGCAAAAACGTCCCTCCTAATGGTGTCCTTGACTGTAAATATCTGATTTTTATATCAGATTTCTCTACAATGCAATCTGCTCTCGTAACCAAGGAAAATCGATGCCAAGCTATATAGAAACCAACACCAAAAGATAGCTATGCAACCTTCACAAATTCACCAAATCTATTTCTCCAAAATTAGCCAATGGCCACAAATTTTGCTCCAATTGAGATGACTGAAATATCACCTCCAAAATGCAACCCTTCAAGAGATATTTCACTCCCTCAGTTATGCTATCAATGGGAGTTATCGTTCCCAAAGACAAATTGATTCACTGCAGAAAACTCTAGGCTCCACAAGCATACCACAACAAAGACAACATCAAATCTGGATGGATTCATAATGGCAGCCCACACCTCCCTTTATACTTTTTTTTTTCTTTCCTTCATTTGGGAAGCTTTTAGAAACATCATAATATTTTATTATTATTTTTCCCTTTTAACATATTATATTTGCACTTTAATATAAAATAATGAATTATAACATAAAGTACAAATATAACATCATTTTGTAACACGAGGTTTCTAAAAATAGAAACATTCTAATAAATCATTAGAAAACCTCCAGATTATGTCGAAACTTCCCCAAAAAAACCAACTGTCATTTGGGTAACTGGAGAGAAGACCCTCTAACCATGCCGTATTAGCCTACGAAGGCCACTAATAGGCTAATCATGCCGAAAGTACAATGTCTAGCTAGAAGGGGACATTACAGCTTTTTCATTTCTCCAAGGGAAACCCTATCACATCCTAATTTTCTAAACCTCTTTTCTTGTTATTTGTTAAATAAATTAAAATAGTTATTTGGTTTTTAGTTTACGAATAAATGTAGAATATAATAGATTAAGGGAATATAAAACAACTTTGGCTTATGAGTTTCGAATAATGATAAATATGATGTACTAACAACCTTTATGGTCTTAATTGTGTAGGGGCCATGTGACACCATTACCAAGAAATGGCCACATTGGTGGAAGAGGGGTATCACATCCAGAATGTGTGCTATAAAGAGATTACACACCACTAGAATCATGTTTGTGTGAATCCGTGATGTTGATATTATCTTAATTTGTTGATTCTTTTGATTTTGTGATTGAAACTTTAGTTCGTTTGTTTTTATTAATAAAGCTTAGGCATATGATTAGGGGGCTTATGAGAAATGCCCAGATTGGTGGAAGAGGTGTATCACATCTATAATGTGAGCCATAAGAGAGATCACACACCGCTATAATTGTGTTTGTCTGAATGCATGACGTTGATATTCTCTTAAGTTGTTGACCCTTTTGATTTTGTGATTAAAACATTAGTTATTTTGTTGTTCTTTTCAATAAAGCTTAGGTATATGATTAGAGGGCTTATAGGTAAATAAATTCTCACTAAAAGTCCTAGTAAAGCTTGCTTCAAGTAGCATGTTTTGTTTAAGGGAGTTGAAAACTTTCTTTTATATTAAAAACTGCAAATCAAAGCCACTCCACAAATATTTAGAGCTCATATTCATGAAGAACATGAATCAATGAAATTTCAAAAGCTTGTTTTTCCATCAACCAATGAACAAAAAACTGAAATCGGGAATATAGTCCATGAACAGAATATTGAGGACTAAACCTGGTCAAAATGTTGAATAAGTGCATACCAGGTTTCAGTTACTATCTTTAAGGTGGCCATGATCAATTAAATGGAGGAATAAGCAGTTGATGCTCACCATGGAGCAGTAATGCCTGCTTTTGCAAAGGTACATGATTACAAAACTAGAGGAGTCAAGGGTTACCCACACGGGGATAGAGCTTTGCTTTAGTGATTAGAGAGATTTTGGGGATGGAAAACATAGGGTGTTCATCTACAAGAGGTTTTATGCATGAGTAGGTCAGCCACTTCTTTACCTATTATAGATTTTCCTTTTTGATTTTTTGTGTTAGTTGAATGCTGCTTGTATGATTGCATCTTGAGTAGATTGGTTGTGCAAGAGAAGAGCTTTAAAATTTATCTTTTTACTGCATAAGATTTGAAATCCTAGCCTGGGTGAGCCACAACCCATTTGGGTTGAGTTTGTCCATTGCAACCATAAAACCTATAGACCCAGGGAATGGAGACGATTCCCTATCAAGGGTGTCTGGTTTCAATTGTTGACAAAACAACAATAGTTCACAAAGGGATAACCGTGTGACCATTTTCACCTCGAAGTACAATATCCAACTCATTGTGGTAATAGACCGATGAATTAAGTTAATTTGAATCGGCTGGGGTAGCTAGAAAAACATGTGTTGTTATCATCAGGCTAGACCAATAAACTGTCCATCAACTGGCCTTAATTTTTGTAGTTTAATTAGTCTGTGAGTGTGCTGACAGCCATGTAGTAAACATGCATTCACTGAAGATCTCCCATATTGATGTGGAATATATATTGGATCTTGAACCTAGAAATGGGTCTCTACATATACAAGCCTCTAAATAGTTGAAAGGTAGAAGGTCGTTCTAGAACAAACACATAAACTTGACAGTCTACATTACGGTCTATAGGTTGTAGACAAAAGGCCGCTATTGTGTAATGTAGTAAATAAACTAGATTGTAAGGGTTGTGATGGGTCTAGTAATAGGTTCCTACATGTTGGAACCATTAAAACCAATATCGATATTTTATTCATTCTTTGAAGGAATATTTACACACGCACGGTTTGTCGACATACAAAAATACCTAGCTATTTTCCCTCAGCAAAGCTTATCACCTACCACCTATTCCTTAACCTATCTACATGAATGACTAAACAAACACCTTAAACAACCTAACCAAACATGTTTAAATAATTACAATTATTTAAAACTATTCCCCAAACTTTAAATTTATAAATACACTATGGTGTAATATTATTCCTAACATTCCCCCCCTTATTACATCATAGTCCTAATATTGGGAGAGAATACACACAAACAAGTCTTCACATGTGAACTGGGACATGAGCACATTTCAAAATACTTACAATTAGTCAATGAATGAGGAAACACTCGATGGTTCATTAAGAAACATCAAAACACATGGACAAGAACACACTCTATAGTACATGTACACACTTGTATGATCAGGGACATAATTGTCTATACACATACCTTTGTAAGCATGGACAAACACAACTATCCACCACTGAACACTATTTGTGGGACTGGATTTCACACTTATATGAACATGGACACACTCAATTGTTCACAACAGAACACTATGTGCAAATAGAGAGACACACAACTATATGTGAATAGTAGTGGGACTGGGCCTCACAATGTTTTCTCAATGGAAGTTGGGCCTCACTGAAATCCTCGATGGTGGGTCTGGCCCTCACTACGCTACCTTAGTGGGAACTAGGCCTCACTGAGCAACACTAATCTCCTCTTCAATGGCAGTTGAACCTTACTGAAGTGTAGTAGGAGCACAATCTCCATCATCATCTTCACTGGTGATCGCCATCATTAGCTTTCATCCAAACAACTTGTGCTTTATAGTCTCCTTCATACTGGTGGCTCGCCAGATGTGGAAAATTTTGTCATCATTTTTTCTAACAATGTTTGTCTTCTCCATGGGAAATAGCTTCCCCCCTAAATCAAAAAAAAGTTTGCAAGGGTGTCAAGTACCACCGATAATGCACCCATTTTCAAAAAATTGCCTTTTATATTCAAAAAGACGATTTTTAATGGACGCTTTTGGGAAAACAATTAAATCTCACTTTTCCTGAGAGCTAAAGAAAAACCCAATTACATGATACTTTACAATACTATTTTGCATATGTTGGTAAACTTTCATTGAAAAACTCCCTGCAGATCAAGAGTTATGGAATTAATTCGATCTCTTCAGCATAGAGGGAAAAAATATATATTTTAAAGTTTTAAATTTTATAGTTAAATGATAGTTTTAATGTTTTACATATTATATAAACTAATGTTCACTCTAATTTTTTAAATTAAACTTTATAATAAAAAATCACAGCATTCTTCTTTAATGCCGGGCACTTTTATGCTGTGCCTGAAAGTGTCTTCCTTAAGACACCTTCATTACTTTCAGCTGCTGATCACATTTCCATACAGCTGAACCACTTCACACACCTTGAGCAATAAATAATGCCTTTCACCCCAATTGAGCAGAGCAACGTTTGAAGCACTATTTCTGCTCCTGCTCCTGCTACAGATCTGCCGGGCACAAAACGCCTCTTTGCTCACACCACAATCTGCCTGCTCTTTGTCAGGGGCACCTACAATCTGCTTAATGCCTTATTCTCCTCCTCACACTATGCACTAAACTCCTGGTCCTTATTCCAAGCTGCATTATCGCAAAAAACATTTAAAACTGCCCCTAATTGGCCCCTGTAGCAGCAGCATCAAGATTACTGAGCTGACCTCCTCCCATAAACGTGTTATAGCACAAGATGCGCTTATAACTTTGTGTCACCAATAGTTTCATCCAAAAACTCTATCTGCTTCTGAAATGATGGATATGGTTGGTGCCTCGCAGACAATTCCTCTTGTTGTCACACTTTTCTACGATAGATCACACACTTCTCTTTTTTCTTCTTTTATTTAATAATTAATGGATCTGTATCAGCTAATTGATACATCCATAAAGGAGATATTTATACATTGCAAATCTATTTACTCTCCTCATGTGGGCACCTCTGCTACGACGCCTCCACCAGTCACCACAAGATTCTATCATGCCACTCCTATAGCAAATTAGATGCCATGCAATAACATCTTATACTAGTGTTTTCTTGAAGACTCAAGGCTGATGTACATGGAGACAAGGAAGAGGCATTAAAGATTAACAGAGATGATACAATGGAACCACAGATCTAAGTTGGCTAAGAATGTTGCATGTTAGTGAAATACAAAGTTCAACATTCACAAGTGTTAAGAATTAAGACTTGAATTGATCATAAACAAAGTAGCTAAAACTGACTAGCACCTTCTCACTACGCTTTAAAACTAACTGTTGTCAACCTAGAGCTGCGCCCTGATTCGAAGACGTGCACTAAACGGCCAGTCTTCTATTCGGCTGAAACAATGGGATCTTCTCACGAGGGTGGATGCCTCAATAGTGAGAAGAACTTCCAGAGAAGGTTGGTTCTTGTATGATGTATCAATTTGGACTTCTACTCTACGCTGCGAACTACCGTGGAAAAGGGAGAAAGGAAACTTAAAGGGGAAATCCTACCTAAAGGAGGGGGCGATACACCAGAATTTTGATCCACTCAATTTGGAACCTTGAACACTGAACAAACAAGGGAGAAGGAAGACCTTAGACTTCAATTAATCACTTATGCATAAGTATTTCATGCAGAGGTTCGATCTAATAACTAAAACCTGAGGAAAACGATGGAGAGAGGTCTGATAAAAGACACTTTGCGGCCACCTAACATCCACTTAAAGTTTCAGCAAAAGACAATAAAGAACACTTTAACATGACCTGCACAAGGATAATATAGCAACTAGGTATGAAACAGAATTTGGGAAGGGAGAGAACTTTACCACTTATGCAAATTGCTAAAGAAATATACACTATGCCAACGCTTGAAATCTGAAAGTACAGTCCTTATTGATCGAAGAGGTTACACAACTCACCAATGGCAGAGTCTGGTCTAACCAAGAGAGATTGGATGATTTTTAAACAAGGCTGAAAGCCTTTATATAGAAAATTACAAAAGGCCAAAATTGGCATAGAAACTTGACGAAAAAGACTCACTTTGGTTAACTCAAGGCTTTACTTGGTCTTTCAATAAAATATATTTTCCCTTTTGTCCTTGCATGAAGCTTCTTCGCTTGATAAAGCGAACTTATCTTTGTCATGAACCACCCACCTCTCTTTAAATGGAAATCTACACAAATGTCAAATTTAGAACTCCATGTGAGTTGCTTGATGCTGAGTTGTAGCGTTTGAAAACTGAGTTAACCGTTATTTAAGCTGAGTTGGACGAAGAGATCACTCTCCCTCGCATGGAAAGCTTCTAGTGAAGCGGCGTTTTAATCAATTAGTTAACTTTAAATCTAGAATAGTCAACTCATCGTTCGAATTCGGAACTCCTGCTAAAGCTGGATTAGACCTTTGGATGCATGCGCTGAATGGAGACGAATAGGATTTTAATAATCAGTCAACTGAAGCTTTGACCGTTTATTCGAAAATAGCTCTGATGTTCGAAAATAGCTCTTGCTTGCATGTATTCTGTTCTAATTTTGATCGTGTCTATTTTTGGCAGGATTCCGTATTCAACTCCTTCGTCAGATTATTTATTTTCTATTCTCTTTTGCACAGTCGGCCTCCATTTATTTCAAATTTCTTGTCTATTTGGTTTCAACGGTTACTTCCCGCGGTCGAAATTTGATGGTTTGTGGGACGTCACCGAAAGCTTTATTCCTTCGGACTTCCGTCTTGCCTCTTTTCCGCGGCTTTCTTCCCTTCGGCTTTATTGGCTTCGCATCTTTCCCTCGGACAAAATGTCCACAAGAATTATCTTGGTCTCTGGCCTTTGGAATTCCTTTGGGTTTATTTTTCCGAATTCCTTCGAACTTTTGTCCGAGGGGAATCCTTCGGACAAAAAGTCCAAAGGAATTAATCCTTCGGACTTTTGGCTTTGCCTTAAGTCTTGTTTTTCTTCGGACTTATGTCTTCCCTGAATTTCTTCGGACTTTTTCTCCAAAGGAATTCCTTCAGACAAAAGTCCGAAAGAATTCATTCCTTCTTTTGCCTCCGCTTTTTTTGCAACTTTTCCCAATTTCTTCTTGATTTCTTTCGTCGGGTCTATTTTCCTTGCCTTTGTTCGAATTTCTTCGGACTTTTCATCTGAAGGAATTCCTTCGGACAAAAAGTCTGAAGATTCTCTTCGTCTTCGTTTCTTGTCTTTTGCCATCGGCTTTTGTCTTCAGACTATTCAAATGTGCCCTTCAGTTTTTTCAAATTCCTTAAGGACAACTACCCCTTCGGAAAAATTGTCATGGACCTCTCCACCGACCAAGTGCCCTCCGCAAGGGCATTTAGCTCTCCCTTTGTACCCTTCGGAAAAATTGGAGGGCACTCGGGCTTTCTGCAAAGGTCCTTAATTTAGTCTCTGTACCTTCCCGAAGGGTAGGTGCCCTTCAGGAATATTGAAAGTGACCCTTCCGAAGGGTACCCTACCCTTCGAAATTCTTGAAATGGACTCTTCCGAATTAATTCTTTGGCTTTCCTTTGCCTCTTGCAACTTTTCCGAATTTCTTCGGACTTTGTCATCGGCGCTTTCAGTCTTTTCTGCCCTCCGCAAGGGCTGTTTGGCCTCTAAAATTGCCTTTCGGGAAAGTTGCAAAGACCCTTTTGTCGCCTAAGTGTCGGGAGAGTCCGTAGAAATGCCCTGCAGAGTCTGTAGAAATGCCCTGTTTTGGTCAAGGAAAACCATGTATTCTTCCTTCCTTGGCTAGAGACGAGAACTTTCCAAGTAGCAAGAGAAATTTGACTTGTGGAAGGTTTGTTAACACTAACCATGTACAAAAATTCTATTATTTTTTCTTCCCACCGAATGCTCTCACCTTGCTCTTCACTCTTATAGGCTCTCACAGGATTGGCTTTGCTCTGATATCAAATGTTGGAAACATTAAAACCGGTATCGATATTTTATTCATTCTTTGAAGGAAGATTTATACATGTATGACTTGTTGACATACAACAAACTTTAGCTATTATCCCTACATAAAACTTATCACCTACCATCTATTCCTCAACCACAAATCTATCAACCTAAATGACTCAACAAACAAACTAACCAAATAGGTTTAAATAATTACAATTATTTAAACCTATCCCCAAATGTAATTATATTTCACCAAGTATAATAACTACACTATGGTGTAATATTGTTCATAACACTACTCATGCAACCTCTATTTAGAGAGAGAAGGGTAGAAGACCCTTCTAAAAGTGACATTAATTAGGTAATAAGCAAGAACTATGGTATGTCGGTTAGGGACCGTGGTAATAGGCAAGGGTCGTAATAAAATAAAGATAACTTGGGGCGTAGGCTCAGGGGTTTTCCTTCCTTGTCTATGTAGGAAGAGATGCTTACTGTTAGCATTATGTGGAGTTGATGTAATCTTTGCTTTTCTTGATTTTTACTCAGCGATGTAACCATTTGCTCTTTGGAGTAATATATGATGCATTTTTCAAAAAAAAAAAAAAAGATCAATAAAGATAACAATAAAGTAAATGATAACAAGTGCTATAACATAAATGAGATGAAACATTCAACATACATTATCAAATCATACACAAAATAAAGGAAGATAGAGAAAATGGTTACTTACCTTGAGTCGATTTGTTGGCACATTAATCTTTCCATTGGCTTCAAACACTTTGTGAGAGATGGTTGTAGGTGGGATCAAGATGGATAGAAGAAACCCTAAGTAGACCATAGTTGAGGAATCCAAAGACTTGGCATAGCTCACTGGTGTAGCTCCTATTCTTGAATCTCCAAGGTTTTTATTGCAACTTGTCTTCCTTTGGTGAAGTTCCTTTAGCCTATTCCTCTTTAAAAACCAAGGGGATTTGCGAGCACAAGAAGAGCAGATGTTGAATTGTTCGTATAGCAATGACTAATAATGAACCAATAAATAGGGTGCCAATTACTAGACCATAACTCATCATGGTTGATGCCACCGGCCATGGCCTGTGACAAAAAATGTAATTTAAGGTAAAGAAGTGTGTCACAATCCATGGTCAGTGACATTAGCCAAGGGCCAACAAATTAAAGGGAGCCAAACGAGACGTTAAGGAGGGCATAGGAAGAAAAGGCAAATGATATGAATGTGGTAGATATATACCCACAACACATCTCTCACATGATGGCTTAAAATCGACCACCCACCGCAATTTAAATATGGGAGATTAAAACACCATCGAGTCTTGGACAAAACAAATGTTAGTAAAGTGAATTTTAGGTTTATACATGTGCCCTCACAAAGCTCATCGCTCATCACATAGTATAACAAAGGATGGTGCCTCGTGAATAATATATGCCAAAAATAAATAAATTAAATAACAAAATTAAATGCTGAAAATAATAAGGTAAATGAAAAGAAATAAAGAAACATGCATACCTTACTTACCTAGTCAATGTAGAATGATCACCATCTCCAATGTTTGTGTTAGGACAGGTCTGATAGATCTATGGTAGGACATTCTCGTAGACTAGTGCTAGGATAGGTCCAATAGGCCCTACAAAATAGCTAATTTGTAAATTTTTAAAAAAAATGAACTATCAGAACCATAATATTTATATCATCGTTGACATTCTAATGCTTATTTCGATTTTTTTGATAGGATCAACAGTTGAAAAGTTATGGTGGTTTTATGAAATCTAAGAACTAATATTTAAACTTTTAAAATTTTGGTTTGGAGGCTATAAATAGAGGTTAAAATCTTCCATTTGTTATATTGCATTTTGAAATTTTGAGAGAAATGGAGCTCTGAGCTACCATTTGCAATGAAACAAGTGACAATGGTTGGCAGTCAGGGACAGACAATAAGCAGTACTAACCCAAAGCCAAGTGGTGGCAATTATTTAGGTAGGTTTTGTTTTTAATTCTAGGTTGGGTATAGGTGTAAAAATATATAAACATGCCCCGAGGCAAATTCATTCAATGTAATTAGCCTTAAGGCAGGAAAAATGTAGATCAGGGTAAGGCAAAGGCGGGTTTTGGGTAGTTTAGGGTATTGTGTATTGGTGTGTAAATGGTAGGCCGAATTTAGGGTTCAGATTCCTTGAGCATCACTGGCCATGGCATGTGGCACTAAAAGGGATAAATATCAATTGATGGCTAGTGATGCATGTTTGAGATGGCAGATGATGTTAAAAGAGTCAATTGATCGGTGACACCCATGCAAATGGGCAGTGATGAAGGATTCTAGCAAATGGTCAACGATGGTTCGTCAAATGGTCGATGACAATGTATCTTAGCAAATGGTCAGTGATGATTAGTCAAATGACCGATGACATTAGTTTTATGTAGGTTGTGTGATGTTTTTGCGTAATTTTTTGTGTTTTTTCTAATTTTTGGACTGAGATATTAATTGTCTTGTTGTTTGAATTTTGTAGGCAAGCATGTGTGTCGAAATGTGGAGAATGGTAGATGCCTCTTGATTGTCAAGATTGATTGCAAGCATATTGGATATGGACTCGGGCAGTTTTAGCAGTTTGGGATTTGGAGGCAACATGCAGATGTGGAGTGACTGTTGACCATTTTGGTCCTGCAAGCCAAAATCAATCTCCTTCCTTCCCTACCACTCTGAACCTCACTCTAGTCATGCACCCACCTTCTGCAAAATCTCCTTTTCTTTGCAATAAGCCCTGTTCTTATAGAACATTGAAAAATCTAAGGCCCTGCAGGGTTCGGTTCAGTATGGAGCTTTTCGCTTTGAGCAAATGCCTTAGACAAATAAGAGTCTCTTACAAAGCTCCAAGGGTTAAACAACCCTTGCGGAGGGCAGATGATGAGCAAGATGGGCCATTGCAAAAGATCCGAAGGGTAACTTTGGACTTGATTTACCCTTGCGGAGGGTAGCTGGTCAAAAGGCCGAAAGGTGAGTTCCTTCGAGAAGAAAGACCAAGGCAAAGAATTCCTTCGGACTTTTTGTCCGAAGGAAATTCATAAGGAAATGGCAAAGGATTTCTTCGGACAAAATGTCCGAAGATAAACCATGAAGTGAACAAGGTAGCCAAAGACAAAAGTTGATTTTCTTCAGGCAAAATGCCCGAAGGAATTCCTTCGGACATTTTGTCCAAAGAAATTCACAAGGTATAGACTATCCTTTCGAAAGGAGAATTCCGCAAAAGAATTCACAAGGCAAATCTTTCGGACAAAAAGTCCGAAAGAATTCCTTCGGACTTTTTGTCTGAAGGAATTTGTTCGCAGAAAAGAGCCGACCGAAAGAAACAAGCAAGGAAACAAACAATAAATTCTTTCGGGAGAAAATCCCGCGGCAAAACGAACTAGGCAAATTCTTTCGGACAAAAAGTCCAAAGGAATTCCTTCAGACTTTTTGCCCGAAAGAAGTTTGCCCGAAAGAAAAGGCCAAGCATTAAAGGAAAGATTTGAAGACCAAGGCCGCCCGAAGTACCCCGAAGGGTAGGTTTCCTTGCGGGGGGCTCTTGGCGACCGCAAAAGGGACCTTTCTCAAGGCCTGAAGGGACACCTTCCCTTTGGGAGGTTTCAAAGACAAAAGCCCGACCAAAGGAAAAAGCCGAAGGAAAGGGTAAGCCGAAGGAATTCAAAGGGGTGACGGGCCCACAGACGTCAAATTGGGCATTATGAACTAACCGTTAGAATCCGGACATCAGATGACGTCCCCGAAGACGTCAAATTAAGGACAAGGGAATAGCCGTTGATTTTGAAAAGCTTAAGGATAGGCCACAAGTGAACTCAGCGACCCACCGAGAAGATAGCCCCAAGTGCTCACAAGGCCAGGAAAAGACAAAGCCAAGAAAAGACAAAGCCGGGAAGGGACAAAAAATAGCAAGGAAAGACGGAACAAAGCAGAGAATCCAGAACATGGCCATGCACACATACGACAACATCTGGAATGTTCCAAAAGACACACCCAACTAAGCACAAATATGGACAAAACAGTCCAAGTGGCAAAAGGTGTCGGCATAAGGAGTTGTTCCAGCGGTTGATACAGTCTCTGCCAAGTGGTCATCAAGGAGCGCAAACAGTGAAGATGCGACCTGTTTTTCCACACTTTGCATTGATGAGCAAACAAACCGCGTGAATATCTTGAAGGAGCGGTCTTGTTTGCAGAAAAAGAGGCGTGGCTCATGCTTTCACATTAATGTTTGAACACCAAAGTCAAAACTGGCAGCCGACACAGCATCCTTTTTCAGCGGCTTCCTCTTCCCAACGCTCTCAATGCACATGGGCCAACTTGTAAAAAGGCACCAAAGTCTTTTCCAAAGGGGCACCTTTACTTCCTCTCTCTATATATATATATTTGTAACTTCTCATTTGAAAGGCAGATCTCTCAGCTTGTAAGGTGGAGCCCTGCCGAAATTTACCTTGAATCAAAAAGAAATATTTTTGCCTCCATTTGAGCTTGCACTTTTGCATATGTCTATGGCTTTGTCTTGTGTTAAGTCATTTTCCTTTATGCTTTCACAGAATGATTCAGCATGTCTAATGTATTGCGAGTTCTTCTCTTGCAGGTTAGCCAGAAGTGTCTACAGCAGAGTATACATGCATGTGATCAGGCTGCCATAGTGTGTCTTAGAACACCTCTGGTAGTTCTTCCTGCCTGTATCTCCAGAGGACCCCTAGCTCACTGATGCAGGAGAATTTCTCATATCAAATGAAGTGTACATCAGCATGTTCTTGATGGAAAGTGTATGCTCAAGCTAACTAGATTGAACTTTTTTGGTACATCACCCTCTTAGTTTAGGTTTTGTTTCAGTATCTTTCTCTCTTTTCAACCTCCCCCATTATATATATATATATATATATATATATATATATTAGCAAATGTACTGGAATAAATCAGAGATGCATCAAAGGGAGCTAGCCCTTATCTAGAGATTCTCTTCTCAGTTTTGTCAGACCCACAGGCAAGAGAGGAGTCTCCATTGTGCCGCGTGGAAGACAAAAGCTCAACCTTCTGTCAAGGGTGAAATCCACAGCATCAACAGTGACCTTGGAGGTTGAGCTTCTTATCATGTTCATAGACCATAGGCAGCCCAGGGCCAATGCATTTTGTTGGACCATTGGGGGTGATGTGATAGAGTGCAACAATACTTTGGAGGGTGTGCATACGATTTTTGGGGTTGCTTATAGAGGATGTCCTAATAAAATGTGGCATTATAAACACACGCGTCGAAAGGCATGCAGTGGGGTACCCTTTTAGTTTGGTACGATGACCACCACTTGATTGTGCATCTCAAGGATACATATAGTGCTTCTATTTCAAATATTCGAAAAACAATTACTGACTTGATGAAGGCACATGTTTTGTGCCACAAGTTAGATGGTGTGATTTTGATTTATGTTTTCGCTATGCATCAAACTCAATTAGAGTAAAGGGTGGTTTACAATGTGGGTGTAAACACATTAGTGCAGCTACATTATGATATTTATGCTATTTTGGATTGCAAGCATCAATCGATTGGCCCTATGATTTTGTTGAGCTCGTGGATAGACAAGCTATTTTCTATGTATAGAACTACCGGTGTTCCTTTGGCAATGGAAGTGGGCTTGCCCCGAGTCTGATAGTCAGCTCGGGGGCCTACAATGCATAGTTATGTCAACTATCCACAGTTATAAAAGGTGACTTGATGGGAGATTGTTTAGACCATAGTTGCAAAAATCGTTTTTCAAAAGTGCAAGTGTTTTTTAAAAAATCATGATTAATCGAGAAAAAGTCAGAAAAACATAAAACCATCGAAGAAAAATGGAAATAAGGAAAAAATAGTTTATTTTTAAATATAAAGGCATAGAGATACATATTAGGCATTTCAATTGCATAGATAATAGATATAGATTATGAGAGGAAGTTAAATAAGATTGTATGCCATCAAAATCAGCCAACTATTTTATTTTATTAATTTCTAGACCATTTAATTTATATTACATTTGCATTTCAAAATGCGTACTATTGTCGTTTACAAAGGAACCAAAAATGGAAGGGAGCCAATGGCAACGATATAGATTAGGGATCAGCAGGTGTAGATGTTGAAGCTCTAGGGTTAGAGCCTTTCCTAATTTGAGAGACAACCATGGTGTCATACCCAACCTTCTCCAACAAGTCAAAATCAGCTTCATCATAAATAGGGTCATCATTATTTTCAAGCTATTCAGATTTTGAATTGATTTTGTCAAGTTCAATCGGTTGATCTTCCTCGACGGTACTTAACATTATCAAATAGAATGCATATATTAGTGACTTGGAGAATAATATTTTAGAAGAATATAAATCAACTTTCCATATGAATTAAGAATTAGAAATGCAACATTTATTAACCTTGAGCTTTCTTCATCTTCAAGTGAAGATTGTGACGAACAAACACCAAATCATTTATCCGTTCTTGAGTGTATCGATTGTGTTTTTTGGAATATATATACTTAAACACACTTCAATTATGCTCGCAAGTAGGCAAATTGCATGGCTGGCTCAAAATGTGCATTGCTATCCATCGAAGATGTTTGGTTTCTATGCCAAAAGAATCTCACCATTGTGCTACAAAAACAAATTTTGTCAACATTGTAATGTGCACAATTCAATTAAAATTTAACATTTTCACCGTACGTACGTAGAAAAATTTACCTAGTTTGAAGGTCTTTCTCCTTGTGATGGTTGCCTTACTAGAGAAGAAACCCCTTGTTTTCTTGTACATCGAAAACTCTCCCAAAGCTTCCTCAAAGGATCCCTAAGAAACATTCTCTGTGCACTTAAATAGACCCTATGTGACCTCTGCATCATTTCGAAATTAGCCGCTAAAGAACAACATTGGATTCAAGAATTATCTAGTTGCATAGAGAGGAGAATGCATCTATCAATCCCATCTTTTATCAACTCTCTCATAATGGCATGTACTTGGCCCCGTTATTCTCCAATTTGTTCTTAATAGTGCCTTTGGCCCTATCAATTGCCTAATATAGATAACCCATGGGGGTTTGTCCCCGTTGATGAGTCTCAAAAGTTGCACTAGAAGTTCAGAGAATAACAAATTTTTATCTACCTCTCCCCAAAAAGATAGTGATAAATCATGATCAACCGCTATTTTGCCCACTATATGTTTCACAAAAGAAGATTCCATCCACTCAAGTTGAAATGAACATTCATATTAAATTCATTTGTTGTTGAAAAAGAGTTTGCAATGCAAGGAAGTGAGTTGTAAACCTTGTCACCCCTCGTTGAAGAAGTTTTTTGCCATCTACAAATGTATGCATTATATTAAGCACTCATGTGTGGGATTTTTTGCAAAACCTTTTTCACTCATGGAATTTTGCCTATGTCATCCAAGATTAATTTAAGACAATGTGTTACATATAGATTCCCAAACATAGTTCCATATTTGTCCATAAGAAGACTCCCAGCAGCCATGCAAACAACATTATTTGTAATGAATTGGACCACATTTTGTGGCTCCAACTCAATCACAATTATGCCAATGCCACATCACACAAGGAAGTTGATGAGTGTGTGGCTTAGTCTGTCCATCCATCTGACATTATAATGCATCCTGATTTTTTCTATTTCTTATGCTGTTTTGCAAGAACATCACTCACATCCTATACAACATCTTTCAACAAATCAGTATGCAAAGCCTCGTATGATGGGGCAGTGAATCCAAAAAATGCAACTGCAATTGCATCTGCCATACGCTAGAGTTGTACCAAAATTTGAAGATTGCCTGCTCGTGAACAATTTTTTCCAACCAATACTCTCTAGCATGGTTTGCACTCCATGTGTAGTGCGAGAGCTAAAGAAGGCATGAATGTTATCCCTGTCTACATCTGGCCAATGAGGTATTAATCCAAGGGTAGATTATTAAGGAATTATAATGAGAAATATTTCCACCATATTTCACAACTAAAATTATTAAATATGTTCAAATGAATGTCAAATATAACATCTACCACAAAGGAGGGTTAGGTTTACTAGTTAGGGTTAGGTTTTTTTTTTAAGTTTTGGGTGTATTTAAAAAAATTTAATTGTAAACATTTCAAATTGTCCCATCATACAAGGCCTTGCAGATTGATTTGCTGAAAAAAATGCAAAAAAAAGGGGTTGAAAAAAGCATTTTGGGCTAAGTATAAGATTTAATCATGATTAATCGCGTTTAAATCGCACATTTTGCTACTATGTTTTAGACTTTGTACCAAGGGGCGGTAGATACATGACCATCGTGGTAAACTATAGTGACATCTCGAGGCAGGCCATCACCTACATGACACTTTCTTTGGTGGGTTTATGTGATCCATAGGGATCATAAGAATCAAATTTCTTCATCATCTAACCAGAGAACAACCAAAATCAATCAGCAAGGCTCACTATGATAATTTCTTGTTTGGTGAGAAAACCGATGTTATATGCAAGGGGTGGTTGCATAACCACTAGTTCCCTTAAGGGGAGGTCATCTAACCATTGATCTCTACATGGGTGGTTTCATAACTGCCACTTAACTCAGTGGCGGTTTCATAGCCACCGGTCTGCACAAAGCGACAATTTCACCCAAGTCAATTGGACAGATGAAATAACGACAAAATGACAATGTCTCTTTAGTTTTGAGTCATTTGGAAGTCCTTTAGTGCACAAAGCAACACTCGTAGAGCATGATAAATAGGAGACACAAAATTAATTGTAAGTTTGAGTGTGAGGCAAAGTGGGTGTTCAATTGGTTGTAGAAGGAAGGTGCAGAGAGGAGTAGAGAGTTTTCTATAATTGTTCTATTATACTCTTTGTAAAGTATCTTTGGCTATAATAAGATTAGGAAGCTAAACTATTGCCACTTCCGACTGGTTTTCCCCACACTATGGTTCCAGGGAAAAATTCTTTGTGTCCATTGTTGTTCTTGATTTTTTGTTTTGTTGTTCATGGTTATTTACATTCGTGTTTTATTGTTGCAAGTTTGGTTGGTGTTTCTAGCAATACACCACTAATTCTAAGTTCTTTAAGCTTTCAAAACTATCAATTTGGAGTAGAATTCAAGTAGGATAACATATTGTGACTGCTAGTTCCATTAAGCAATTGCACTTGAGAGTTTAGATATCATTGTGTTTCCCCCTTATCAGGGAAGGCATGTTAGTGAGCCACGAGAGAAAAGGGGAGCAGGTCCACAATAATGTGTGCTAGTATTGAAGTCACGAAGGGCTCTTAGGGCGAAGACAAAAGGTGTAGGATGGTTGAGGTGCTTGTTCAAGAACAGGGGCCTATGTAGTAGGCTCAGGCACAAGCTTCTATGCAACAGGAAATAGAGGGGGGTCAAAGCCCTAAGGGGGATCCCATGGATGTGAATAGTGGTTCATTAGGCAAGGGCAAGGAGGCGATAGTGATGGCTCCACATATGTGGGGTTGTAAGTGGATATTGTGGAGGCTCGATAAAGGATATTTGGATTCCTTAGTCTCCAAATTACAGAGGTATTGACGAGGGATCCGGCCCAACATGCTCGACTTGTGTGGTCCAAGGCACATGTGATGTTGGTTCAAAGGAGGAGATAGAAGGCTAGTAGGCTTTTACAAAGGTCTGAAGATGAAGTCTGAGACCTTGGACATGTACAAGTTATGGATGTGAACCAGGATCAACATCGGGGGGACCCAAGTGAGTGTTTGTATACTATTGTGTTATGCTATGGTACATATGAGTAGACTAGGAAATGTAAATGTTAGAACAGAGAAGTAAATTTTGAAACAAATGACTAGAATGTGGGAAATATGTGGTGACTAATGTACCTTCGCTTGTGCATATATTGTGGTTTAGTGGCAGTCTTTGATAGAGGACACATCATGAGATCCTCAACAAAGTGCTCCCTGAGCATGACACTGTGACTGCATAATAACTAGTGGCTTCATCGTCTGATAGGCTTTGACGTGCCTTTAGACTAGTGGGTGCCACGCCAAATGCTTTTCAAAGGCAAAGAAACGGTGTTGACACGTATTTTGTGCCTACAGTAGCTTGTTATGCAATAGTAGATGATCTGAGGTAGCAGATTTTAGACTCTCGTTGATCTCTAGTGGCAGAGCAACAAGCTCACATGACTACCATGCAGGAGGGTGGAGATATAGCAAAGGTTGAAGGACTGTGTTTTGGAGTTGCGAACCCATGTTGGAGAGTTGGAGAGAGATCTTGCTAGCCCGCAAGGTGAGCTTAGTGAGGGGATTGCGGTCATGGACTCGATCCCTTTCTCAAGCCCTTGCTAAAGTTGAGGAGGTTTGTTCTGTCATAGTGGTGTCCCATGCCTTGGTCCTAATGAGGGGGCTGGAGGCCATTGATATATTTTTGACTCATTTACTACATGAAATACTTTGTATATATATACTAAATTTTGGTTCCATGTGTACTTCTACTTTTCATATGATGTTATTAGATGTTAGAAAATGTGTTTTTTCCTTCATTGGCAATGTTAGCATAGATATGTCTTGTGATTGCATGGTAAAACTAATGATAAAGGGGAGATAAATGGGAAAATGAGTTATAATGATATGACAAGCAAGTAGGTAATGTAATTAATCAAAACATGTGCTAGTATTCCAATGGATAACATAACCATGTAATGCCAAAAGTGATATGAAGATATGGTAGGATGCATGATGGTAGCATAAGTGACGGTTGCTCATGAGGAAAGCCCGATTGATTCCCTGAGTCTTATAATACATGAACCACAAGCCTAGCATAGTGTGAAGATGAGAGAGTTAAGTCTGAAGAATTTAGAAAAGGAAATAAAGACGATTGTGATGTGGTCAAAACTAGTAATGTCCGTCAAGGGGATATAGAAGATAACAGGGGGTAAGTAGTGTGAGGCATCAAAAAGGCAATATAGGACTATCAGAGGCAAGACATTCCAATCAATTCCTCAAGACTAGGAGTTTCGGCATCTAGACTTAAGACACCTGATGGGGCTAGGCTTGGGATAACTAGTGAGATAGTAGTTATATCCCATGAAGGCTCTAAAATGCGAGTAAAGGTGCCTACCTTCCCACAAATTTTCCTCCATTCCTCAGGATGCATCGGAGTCAACAACCACTATAAGGATTGGGTGCTCGCATGAAAAGGTACGGATAAAAAATGATAGACAGGTGGCCTCCTCCAATCTGCTGGCCTACTGCACTCCAATGGACCTTCGACTCTTAGTAAGGCCAACTGTGGAGTTTGCAATGTCAACTAAAATATGGTGCCTACCATTGAGATAGATATGATCACACCTTTTTTGGTTGCATTTTTACTTTTAAAAATTTTCTTTTTTTAATGTTTGGATTTGTGGCTTTTGAGACTTTGTTTCTTTCTAGATTTTTTTATTTTTCTATTGTCCTCCTCCATATGGATTAAGGATGCCAACAATGGGTTTGTTGTACAATAACAACACTAAAAAAGCTTACACCTAGCCGAGAGAGTGGAACCTAAGACCGGGACACTTAGAGACTCCTAACTTGCACCTTATGAAATGGAAAAATCTTAACTCCGGCCTAAGTGTGCCTCAAAGGGGAAAAAGATAGGCGCAGAAAATATGGGGACTATACATAGTCCCTCAGTATATAGGAGATGACCTACAATGAAAAGCATGCTATTAAGCAACCACGTGAGGGGAATTTATTTTTTCTCCGTACATGACTAAGGAGATTATGTTAAGGTATCTATGAATATATGTGATGTGTGTCATGGTAATTATTGGGCATTAAGTGCTATAGGTGCCCTATGAATGGTCTGGCACAAGCAAGATGTGGTTGTAATATATTAAGTAAATCCAAGAGGAATAAGGTTGCAAAACACAAGGGTTAAAATAAGACCCAAGAGAAGGTTGCAATACCCATGGGGGAAAATAAGACCCAAGGGGGGATAAGATAGTAAAATCTAAGAAGGGAAAAGGGAATACCCAAGGGAACAAATGATAGCTCAAGCATTGTTGTAATATAAAATAGTAAAGATGAACTAATAATGTGAACCTAGAGTGTAATAAGACATAGCATAGCTCACAAATGCCTTGTCTTCTCATCGCATACCTTTTCGATGATGGTGTATATCTTCCACTGCAGCTTGTATCTCACTGCTACTATTGTCTTCTAAATTGTGTAGGAAATCCTAGCAACCACTTCCTTGCAAATGGCTTTGACTAAGAATGTAGGAGGATCCCGACATGAGGCTCTAGTATCCAATGTACTCTTTTGTTGATCATGGTGCTCATACTATGGCTACATGTGGGGAGGTTGGTCCTCCATTTGAGTAGCATGTGACTATCGAAAATAGTATTGATATGCTCTACAGTTTTATGTGGAGTGTGTGAGTTAATCCACTAACAATGATGATATCCTCTCTTGGGAGAGTATCTTTGTGGGGCCATTGAATTATGTTGCTGATAATCATCTAAATGGTGCGATGAAGAAGATGAGTGACTCCATTGGTTATGAAAATCTTTATGATGTTGTCGATATGCTCGACATTCTTCTATAGAATGTGTAGTAAAACCATGAAATTAGCAAAAACAACCCTATGTAGAGGTGGGACATGCTTGTCCTCTCTGCACCTCATAAGTATGGTCTTGTGAATCCATGTGCTCCACATGTCTTTGATAGGCCTTGCATGTCTTACCAAAATGTACATGGGAATTTTGTCATGAACAAAATAATGATTAATCATAGTCTAGTAACTGGTTTACTCCAATTGGATGAGGTGGATGAATTAGAAGACTCCTATGGTGGAGTGCTATTAAAAGGAGAAGACTCTATAGCTGGAGTGCTAGTGAATGGAACTAAAACAGTAGAAGAATCCTATTGGGGAACATCACCAAGAGTACTTATATTAGAGAATACATCTTTGTTAGTCTCATCCAAGCAAGAAGAGGGATTGATCATGTTGGTTCTTTGGTTGAACTCGTGTTTTTGCTTTTATTTTAGGTGATTCTATGTATCTTAGGGCTTTCAAATACTTTGCTTTGGCATAGCCAAACAAATAGAAATCATCAAGGGTATACCCATCCCCAAATTCAGAATAAATGAGGTCATCATTGAGTAACTCAACTACTGACATTGGGTTGCATAATATTTTCAGTTGTATTCTTTTCAGCGGATGCTTTCAAAGGAATTGCATCGGTTTGTCTTCTTACGAGATTGTGGTTTGAGATTAGCAGGTAATTGGTCAATGATACATTGTGGTAAATCCATGGTTTTATCTCAAGAATGATTTCATCAGGATCATCATCGTCAAAATATAAGTGGTTGGGTGGTGTCCGTCCTACTAGCTCAGGATGACCACTGCAGCCTATAAGAGTTTTGATGGGATAATTGAAGCCTTGATACTCAGCATATGATAAGCATGGTAGTTTTTATCACAGTTACAAAACTCAGTGAAAAATCACTGAAAACTCGAGAGTTACAATGCAGGGCGAGTAACTCGCTTGTGACTCGCATGGCATGTTTCAGCAAAGAACTTGTGAGTCCATGCAAAAAACTCGTGAGTCAGCAGAAAAACAAAATCATTTTTCAGCTGTCGTGAAGTGACCATCATCGGATTTGAAGGATTTTTTAGCTGCCATGATATTATGATAAAACATGATGTGCATTATTAACAATGTTTCCTACTTATAAAGACGTGCAAAATTCAAAGTGTGATATGCACAGACAATCTGTTTTTGGTCTCAATATATTGCAGTCACTTGATGTAAATAAGCTATTTGTTATGGTCTGTGGTAAATAGGTTGTTGCAGGAAATATGGACTTGAGCAGCTTTTTGAGAGACTGATTTCTTGCAATGTGATGCAACAGACTATTAAGTCATAGATGTCAATTGTTTTGCTTCAACAATTGGAGACGATTTAAGGTCTTGTAAGGTATCATTTTGAGTCTTTGAAGATGCTATGTCATTTGCCATTATATTAGAACATGTTGCAGCAGCCTCCGAAGATGCTATGTCATTTTCAATTATATTAGAAGTTAGACCCTGTTGTTGCAGTTGCAACAGCTGCACCTACTTTTGTGTTAGCATTTTTTTGTCTCTCCTATATCATTTCACAGACAAGGTATTGTTCATTTAGAAAAAAAAAGAAAAACATGTCAAATTTAACAAACTTAGAAAGTGGTTTTAAATTTTACCATTAGAATGTAGTAAACACCACTACATTTTACTCTTTTTTAGTCTAAAACTAATAAAAAAATGTGTTCTCTAAATTCATTTTTTATGCCTTTTAATGGTATTTTGCATGTTATTTAAGTTCATTTTATGATTTTATATATTTTTTTAATTTGCTTTGTTTTTGCCAAGTCGCAAGTCGGAGTCAAAATTTTGGACTGCCAGTTTTTGCAAGTCCAAGTTTTTGAACTATGATTTTAGTATATAGGGAAAAATTAAAAACACTAAATGTAATTAGTAATAATTCAACTAATTTTTATTATTATTTTACATTTAAAAATTAAGATCTGGACTAAAATAAATAAATGGGATTTCATTTCGCCACATTGAACCAGTCAAAATTTTGGACTGCCAGTTTTTGCAAGTCCGAGTTTTTGAACTATGATTTTAGTATATAGGGAAAAATTAAAAACACTAAATGTAATTAGTAATAATTCAACTAATTTTTATTATTATTTTACATTTAAAAATTAAGATCTGGACTAAAATAAATAAATGGGATTTCATTTCGCCACATTGAACCAACTGGTTCAATGTGTTGAAAACTTGAATGAACTTCAAGCCATGATCCCATTTGCCATAAACCATTTTGGCATGCCACATTTTGAAAAAAAATCCAACTGGTTCGATGTGTTGAAGACTGGAATGAACTTCAATCCATGATCCCATATGCCATAAACCATTTTGGCATGCCACATTTTGAAAAAAATGCCAAGGCCCAAGACCCAAATGGTTCAATGTGTTGAAAACTTGAAAGAACTTCAAGGCACCTGCATTTGTCTTGGCATTGTTTTGTCTCTTCTATATCATTTCACAAACAAACTATTGCTCATTTAGAAAAGAAATAGAAAAATATGTCAAATTTAAGAAAATTAAAAAGTGATTTTAAATTTTTACCATTAGAATGTAGTAAATGCCAATGCCACTGCATTGTACTCTTATTTAGTCTAAAACTAATAAAAAATATAGTTGTTCTCTAAATTCATTTTTTATGCTGTTTAAAGTATTTTGCATGTTATTTAAGTTCATTTTATGATTTTGTATATATTTTAATTCGCGAGTTTTTGCCAAGTCGCAAGTCAGAGTCAAATTTTCGGATTGCCGAGTTTTTCCTAGTACAAGTTTTTGAACTATGATTTTAGTATTTAGGGAAAAATTAAAAATAAAAAACATTAAATGTAATTAGTAATGATTAAACTAATTTTAATTTTTCTTTTACATTTTAAAGTTAAAACCTAGACTAAAATAAATAAATGGGATTTCATTTCTCCACATTGAACCAATTGGTTCAATGTGTTCAAAACTTGAATGAACTTCAATCCATGATCCGATACGCCATAAACCATTTTGGCATTCCACATTTTGAAAAAAAAAGCCAAGGCCCAAGGCCCAAATGATCCAATGTGTTGAAAACTTGAATGAACTTCAATCCATGATCCCATATGCCATAAACCATTTTGGCATTCCACATTTTGAAAAAAAAAAGCCAAGGCCCAAGGCCCAAATGATCCAATGAGTTGAAAACTTGAATGAACTTCAATCCATGATCCCATATGCTAGAAACCATTTTGGCATGCCACATTTTGGAAAAACAAATGAAAACAAACAACCAAGGCCCAAGATCCAATTGGCTTTGCAAGTTCGCAAAGGAAAAAAAAACAATCTTGAATAGTTGAACTTGTAAACAAAACACAAGATTTTAAAGAAAATTGGAAATGCCATAGGGGGATCAATGTACACACCTATAGAATGAGAGAAAGAACTCCCAGAATGCAAGTTGAAAACAGAAAAACTCTCATGCACTTGCACCTTTCCTTTCCTCCTCTTTTCCTCCTCTTATTATCTTTGCATGTTTTCTCAAGCGTGATTAAAAATGTAGTTTTGGGGTTTTTCATAAGTTCTCCAATGTGCTTTTAGGTTTAGGGTTTTATTTTTTTGATTGAATGTTGTTTTATGTTTTTTTTAGCTGTAGTTTCATATGTTTTTTGATTGTATGTTTTTTAACTGAGGTCATGCCATCCCTAATGCTTGTCTCACTGTTGGGGACGTCCTCGAAACGTCCCTAGGTTTCATGGGACATCCTAGGGACATTCCCAATTTTTTTTATTTTTTGGGACATGAGGGGTACCTCCCATTCCTAAGACGTCATCTAGACCCTCAGGGACACATGCCCACATAACATTGGATGAACGAAACAAGTGCACTAAACAAATAATTCTAAAAAACCAAAAACAAAATCAGTTAAAGATGACAAAAGTCAGATGGGAGCATAGGTAGTAGCACCCAAGATGCTAGAAACTATGGGCTGTAGCACCACTGGACACCATGGAAAAGCATTAAAAGTGTGGTGATGCTGTATAGCTTAGTGAAAAATCACATAGACAGGAATCAAGCTTAAAATGAAAGATCTTAAAATGAAACAAAGCTAGCTGGCAAAACCACCAAATGAATAATGCTCCTTCAAGAATTTGATCTTAAAATTGCTGACCAAAAATCTAAGAAGGGCTTAGCTATAGTCGAGCAGCTTACCAACAACACATTACCTAATGACTTTTAGGTGACAATTAAAGACGCCTTTCCCAAAAAACAGTCTACTTTATGAACCGAAGAGAAATTGCAAATTTTGAGTGGTACTACGACTTTGTTAGATACCTTTAGGAACAATCCTATCCCGATAATGCCTCGATCCAGAAATGTTGTTGCATCTGCAAGCTTGTTATGCACTATGTTATTGTTGGCAGAGTTCTCTTTAAGAGATCTTGATGGGGTTTAGATGCAATGTCTCGCCCCTGAGGACACCTAGTGTGCCCTTAAGGAGTCTCATGATAGCACTTGTCATGGTCATTTCAGCAGCCAGGTCATTACTCGACGCATTATTAGGATGTATTGCTACTAGCCCACTCTCATAAAAAATATTCATAACAATGCAAAGAAGTGTAAACAACGCCAAATTCATGGGGATGCCATTCATAGCCCTATCGGATCTCTACATTATATTCAAGCTCCTTGATCTTTCTCAGCTTGGGCTCTCAACTTCGTCAGCAAGTTCAATCCCGCCTATTCAAATAGCTATCAAGGGATGATCACCACTACATGTTACTTTACAAAATGGGTTGAATCCATGCCCCTCAAAATTATGACTAGCCACACAATAGCAAAATTCGTTCTTTATCAAATTATTCGTCATTTTTGTATACCCATTATTATAATGGTTGACAATGGCTCGAGCTTTTAGAGCATCAAGATGCGTGAGTTAGGAGAGAAATTCAACATCCAACTCTACTTCTCCTCTACTTACTATCCCCAAGGGCATGATCAATCTAAATATTCTAAAAAAACACTGAAGAAGACCCTTCTCTGCACTATTGTAAAGTATCCACGTGATTGACATCTCCAATTGTTTCTTCCTCTTTGGGCAATATTGGACCAATGTGCCTTTTGCCACATGGGCAACCCTTTAATCTCGTGTGGTCCTCCCCCTCCAAGTTATTATCCCATCCTCACACATCAAAACCTTCATAAGTTCCATCACCCAGCTAGCTGAGTTGGAACAATTAGACACATGACGGGTTGTCGCACTTGAACGTAATCGTGCTAATAAAACATGCAAAAGTCAACACCTCAAAAAGCTTGCATGCCCACATCCTTTCAAGGTCGATGTCAAAGTTCTTGCTTTTGAAAAAGAGTATATAAAGAAGGGAAAGTTAGCTCTTAAATGCTTTGGCCCCTTAATCATCACTAAAACTGATGCAGGAGCATCGAATACTTAGGTATGCTAGGAATATTTTTGTTTAAAAAAAAAAAAAAAAAAAAACATAAATTCAAATTGTGGACACTTGTCAAAAGGAGAGGATAGGCTTATTTGGGTATTTAGTTATTGATAATCGTGTTAAAATCAAAGGATTCAGCCATAAGTGGCGTAGGTTAGGTGCAGCTGAATAAGTCTATGTTTAAAATATTTGTTGAGTTTTTCTAGGAGTTGGGTGAGTTGTTTTAGGAATAAATCAGGGTCATTTCAATATTGCGAACAGGAGAATAGGAAAAAGTATTGGAGCAAGTCCGGGAAAAGGACTGCATATGGACGGACTGTAACAAGTTTGATACAATAATATTTATTGTTTTGTAATCTTCAGTTCTGTATCAAATGTATGGTAATATGTCAATGATGCGAATAACAGTTACATTTGTTTACTACAGTTCGTGTATTATTCACATGCAAATTTTGCTGTGTTTCTGCTAAGTATATTGCCGAATCTATAACTGCATGCAGCTGAATGGAGAGTTAACGAGCCACTGAAACGGCTGGTCAAACGTGAAGGAATTCGCTTATTTACATGTGGTTACATTAGAGACGGTTTATATGATGACGCAGTGCCAAGAACAATGAAGAAGCAGCAAGGATGTAGAAAAGGAAGAGCTTAGTAAGGAGAAGCAAGTAAGCGACTGGAGATCGAAGGAGCCGAAGTTGGTGTTTATAAGTGAATCAAGGCCGAATGAGTTCTAAGAGTTGAAACAGCCAACCCGATATGTATGTACAATGCCAAGCCGAGACAATTAGCGTGGATAGGAGAATTCTGTATTAGCTAAACCAAAGATTATGAGGAGAGAGATCTTCGAATGGTGGTTGAGAAGCTGGGAGGCCTTGTCAAATTTGATCAAGATTGAGTAGCGCAACAACGGTTTGTAAGACTGTCTCGTATGCTTTCAGCGGTTGTAACATAAGCTTGTGGTAACTAAAATTTAAAAGGGGAGAAATTTTGCTGTGAATCAAGATTTGGGCCAAATAGTGATCCTACCCTGAGTCGACGTTACAGTGAATCTTCCTCTATATCCCAGGGTTTGAATCTTCCTGGGATGCATTGTCATGTGCCAGCTACAAATGTCAAATTTGTAGGGAAAGTATTACATCTTTCGAATAAATTACCTTCGGATACTGGATGTACAAGGGCTATCAATGATTCAGCCTGTCAAAGTGAACGGTCGACAGCTGATAATGGGTCAAGATTTAAGGACAATATATCTGATTTTATAAAACAGGAAGGGGCTAAATCTGATGAAGATCAATTTAGTATGGATGGTTATCGGCTGAATGATTCTTGCTGAAGCGAAAGGGAAAGAGCAATCAAAGTCTGAGAGTGAATCAGGGGATGGAGGCCCGTTTGTAACTGACGTAGATATCATTCACGTATAGGTGACATTGTTTTTATCTGAAATACATATATGATTTAATTCTGTCAGATATATATATCTATTTTGGCCTGTTGGATGTATGCTGGTCTATTGGTAGTTTAAGGAAGATTTCCGTCCATCATTTAGGTATCAGAGCCGTCTTAGCTCAACTGGTAGAGCCTTTTGGATCAGAATATTGTTTTTGCAGAGATAATGCACTGTGTGAATACTACAAATAGAAGGAAACAGTTTGGATTGGTTGAAGCTGCCAACGTTGCTATACAAGAAGAGAAGAAAATTGGAGAAAGCACTGTTTGGAGATTAAGAGCAGCACGTCAGAATTGTGAAGAAAAGACGAAGGTAAGTCCAGTTTTTCATCAAAAACTTAGAAAACAATGCTTATTGCCTTGCTACCTTTGAAGGCCTTCCCTGTCACGAACCCGATTAGTTAGTTCCACCTCAAGATTTACCATGTCTAATGGCTTGTGTCGGGCCTTGGGGAGCTCTATATTTGGTGGTAGTGTAGATTCCTGCCCCTTCATGTTATGGCACCCCCATAGGTATTCTTTTGTGTGTGTGCTCATGTGAGTTCATAAGTAGCATGTATACATGTGTGTTGATAATCATTATCAGCATGCAATCATATGTTAAAATATACATTCAAAATAAATACACAAGACACATATCAAAGCGAAAGATGGTTATATATATCTCAGGGTTTCAAAATCATATGGTACAAAAGTCTCTCTCATGAAACATTTGGATTAATAAGAGTCCTAGCACATATGCCCCGAAAACTGCTACACAATGATACAAAATATAGCCATCATGGGCCCTACATTTAATCTCCTCAGGAAGATCTATCTCTCCTTGCACTACAGGCCTCCCAGGACTTTTCTCAAGGGATGCTAGCCAGTCTAGTGATGGTTGTCCCTCTAGTGGAACCTAAGGTCTCACTGCCAGCTCCTACCTCAGTTGTATGACCTCTGTCTCTAGCTGCTCTTTATGCATCTCCCTCGCATCTTGCTCCCTCTACAGTGTCTCTAGCTCCAACACCCCTCAAACAACTAGAGTGAAATATATTTTGGGGTCCAGCCACATCCAGAGTCTATGAATCCACTCAACCTGTCTCTGTTGTCGAGGTGTGTTTTGGGAAGAGCTTAATGAGAGCCCTATCCACAAGTCATTCTGGTATCACTATTACACTACCTACTATCAAAGAAAGCCAATAGTTTACGTTTGATCCAAGATTAATTTCTATGAAAATGTAGTGAAGTTGTGTGAGTGGCATGCAAGAGCAAGGCAAAATCCTGTGATAGTTGCAGTAGATCTAATAACTCTGATGTAGGTAGCAAGAAGAGTTGGTAGAATGAGCAATAGTGAGATCAAGAGTGTAAAATTAATATCGTTTGGGGGTAAGAATGGTTTATGGGATAGGACTATATAGGAGGCCTAAAAGATGGGAATAGATGCATCAATGTGTCGTGATCCTAAAACATACAGACCTAATAGGCAAAATCCAAGGAAACTAGCCATCACAAGCACCCCAGAACAGTCACAAGCAGCAGCACAGTGGATTTTCAAAAAGGTGTGGTGTGCCCTAAGGCAATGCCACAAACTTCCCAAAAAAACACGGTGTTAACACAAATAACCATTCTTTGAAACCAATTTATCAGCTAGAAAGAGGGGAGAATGCTTGAAAGGAGGTAATATCTCTACACGAAGCAAAATTCATCACTAGGTTTAACATATTATCACAATATGTATTCCAAAGACATTGGTTATTATAATGTCTTTGAATACCACAAGGCATCGCTATTCATGAAATCTTTGTGCTCCAAGAGGAATTCATAAGTGAATTCCTCATACCTCCAATGCATTGAGATAGCAAATAAAGGTACTTGAACTTCAACAGGTATTGCTTTTGTGAAGTTCTTCCAGTCTCCCAAGGTACTGATTGGTTAAGGTCCTCAAGTCTCTCGAGGCATTGTGATTGTACAACGATTTATTTGATATTATTATTGGTTTTGACCTAGATAATGTAAATTAGTTGGTTCAAGACCCCAATCAATGGTTTATTAATGAAAATGAATGTTAAGGGCTACACGTCTATGGACATGGTTTGTAGATGGTTTCCTTCCATTGTAGACCTATTATGTTTTGACTTACTAATGTGTGCGTTGTGTAGGTATACAAGTGGGATAAATAGAAACAAAACGAGTTGCTTTGTATTTTTCTGTTGATAAGAATATCTTATAATTAATTTCTCCTTGTAAATATCTCTGCATTGTAAATTCCACCTTGTACATTTGGCCTAGTACACTAGAGAACCTTAGTTTACATGTATAGTTAACTAACCACATCTCAGTTAAATTGAATGGTGTCTGTGCACTAACTGCATCTTGGTTAAACAAAATTAGGTGTCGTTGCACATGTACAGTTCACTAACCACACCTAAGTTAGACTAATGGAGGTGTCTATGCAAGCTCGGTTCAAGGGCAGTTTGCATCCACTCAACCTCATCGTTGCAAATCTATTTATTCCACATTAATGAAGAGTGTGCATCAATAGTTTTGGCAGCTTTCACTTGTATTCTCTGTTGTCTTGTATATGTCCATTTTAGTTTTTGTTGTGATTTGCTTTTCACAGAAATTCTAAAACTGCTGAAAAAATGATTCTTTAATTGAAACTAAAAAAAGAACAATATTTAATATTACTGAAAAATACACTAGCATTCATATCTTAGATAAATTTATGTAAAAGGCACCAAGAGATCATTCTTGAGGTGCCTATATTGATTTGTGACATAAGTGGACTAGGCACCTCGAGTATGATATCTTTTGGCATCTTTTACATAGATTTATCTAAGATATGTAAGCTAGTTAATAGATATATGGGGATGCATTCCAATAAAAATATGGACTTGCGTGTGTTTAATGTGAAATGTAAAATAAAAGGGAAGGGTAGTAAATACAGGCTATGGGGTTGTGCGTGTTTAATGTGAAATGTTAAACACTTAACGTAAAAGTTTTAAAAAAAAGAAAAACAGTATTCCCCATGTTACCAACGATTAATTCTGTTAGTCAATGGGATGCAAAACATTCTTGAGTTCTCCCTCATAAATTGTCAGCAAGTCTTCTCCCCTCACAGGCAACAGTTGGCAAACATACTTTTTCATGTCAAGTAACATAAGTTAAAAACAAATTGCAGATTTTGTGGATAAAACTTTGAAAGAGGGCAAGGTCTTGCAGGGCATATGAAATGCCATTGGCAAGGCAAGTGCTTCCAAACTGAATATTCTCTTTTCATAAAATAGTTCAGTGTGAGAGAAAAAGTTTCATTGAAGGCTGAATGATTTTTCTTTCTTCTTGTGGGATAAAATTTTGAGTTTGGGGTGATTGGTTCTCTTTCTTGAAATATTTTACGTAGGACAAAATCTTGAGTACTGCGCTAATTGCAAGGTGAAAACTCGGATTGCTGTTGAACTGACTTTTCTTTCGATTTAGAAAAGTTTCAGCCATTTTTTTCTAAAAACAATATACATCCTGTGACTTAAACAGAAAGAGGTGAGGAGAACCGGAGAAGTATCAGGAGGCCAAGACTTCTATCCAAAACAAAAAAGGAGGCTATTTGTGGAACCAGGGAGTAATATTGAAGCTACATGATTGCATATTAAATTTAATTTTAAGCGCAGCCATAGTTTTCTTACTTCTTTTTTGTTTTGTTTCAAATTTGTAAGAACCTAGGAGCAGAAAAATGTAGGCCAAGCACCTTCCCCGATTCAAACCCACAACCTCCATTGGGCCATAAAAATCCAATCGCTTCCCATTTTGGTTACAGAGACATGCCGGGGTTTTCCCTTTCATTCACTGCTAGAGGTAATTTTAGTCCAATTTACAAATTTTCGCAGACTTCTGTCATTAGAACATAGAGATGCTCTTCAATTTCCATAGGAAAATATTTTCAATTTGGTATGATATATAAAATCTTAATATGTTATCACCAAACCATAAAAAATAGTAATACAATTATCCTCAATTTTTGTAGTCTGACATCCCCGGGTTCATACTTCACTCCCCACACTGCAGCTCAAGCTTATGATGCTGCGCTATTGTGTCTACAAGAACCCTGTGCCACAACTTTCAACTTCCATGACTCAATTCCATTGGATAAGCCACTGCCAACTGCAAACACCAATCCATCCTTGTTATTATTTTTTTTATATTACTCTTCTTCGCCTCTGCTCTTATTAATGGTACAGTTTTAAATTTTAATTTTTTTTTCAAACTTTACGGGTATTTTTATATATAATTTTTATTGATTGCATTTTAGTTTATCATGTCAGCCGTTAAAAATGAACACACTCACGGATGTTATAGCCCTCCACCACCACTCTGGAATGCCACTGTCCAAATGCCTCTAGGCATAATAAAATAATACATAACAGAAAAATGACTTTCCTAAAGGGTGTATGGTCTCCTACTGAAGATGACTCCAAGATAGCATGAGGGCTACCTTGGACCAACAGAGTCTTCAAACTTGTGCACAAAATTTGCTTTCCTCAAAATCATGTCCTCTAAAACCCAGAACCAACTTATAACTAATTTCCCACACTAGTTCTTTTTTTGGTTTACATGTGGGGTAATTATTATTCTTACAGAAAGTACATTTAAAGAACCTTAACTCAAATGAACCCACAAGCCTATGCCCACAAACCAACAAAAAACAAAACTAAAAGAATGCTTGTAGTGGACCCATGCAACTGGTCCCATTGGACCCACACCCCAAAAAGAGCCTGGTTACAGAAAAAGGTGGACTAAGCCCACCACTGAATGATTAGTCTTGGCATAAGAATAAAAAAGGTTCATAATAATCTCCCATCAAATTGCTTTTTCTTCAAAGCAATTATAGTGATAGATGTTGAAAATTTTCCGAGTGTTTTCAACTTCTTCTTTAGATTATCATTCTTGGTAAACATTGCCTCTAGGGTCAAATGGCCAAAGACAATAATCTGGTAATGGGTATGTTACTTTCCAGAAAGAGTCACAGTCCAATAATGACCTATCTACAGCTTTAGATTCAAAATATTTTCCATTTAAGGAGCTGATATTTTTGAAACAGGAATGATTTTGTACCATGAATATTTCCTCCTTACATGTTGGATGATCTTTTCCTTTTGAATGTGAGAAATCCCCGTTCTTTGTTAAAATGTCTTCATCTTGTGAGCAATCTTTAACACCCACAAAAGAACTCTCCATAGCCAAAGCAGCTACATTTTCAATCTTAGAAGCAAAGAAACCTTTTTGTTGAGCCAATATTTGCACTATTCTTGGGTCAGTAATTCCAGAGATTCAATGGAGGCCATAATGTCATCGTTCTTAAAATTGACTGGAATTGACATACAAGCAGCAATAGCCTCTTTTGTAGAATACTTGAATTCAAAGAGCCACCTTGTTTTATCTTCTTCATGTAGCGAGACACCAAAAAAAAAATCAATGGGGGATTCTTTATTGTTACATTCCCATAAGCCCGAGTATTCATAGCTAGTAAACTCTTAACTTCTTTGAAAAAATATGCCATTATCAGAAAAGCAACCTCCTACCACTGTTATGAACCCAGCCATAACTGGCTGCACTGCTAAAAATCTTAGGTAGAAACCCTGGGTCTGAAAATAGACAAAATTTGTAGTTAAGTCATGACAATTCTAGAATTTTTCTGCTATAAACCCTATGTCTGAAATTTCGAATCTAAATTGCAAACTAAAATCAAATATTTTTTAATATGTTGTGGAGTCTAAAATCTAAAAATGATTATATGAAACCGAATTCTGAAGACTGCAAAAATAAGCTCTGAAACAACTGAAAAACTGAATCTTTTGTTAAACCACAAAAATAAACATAACTATAAAATTTTCCTGATGATAAATCATGGATGGTGATTCGAAACATGTCAATCCAACAATTTTGTACACAGTTTATTCCCAGAAATCTCTTTTTCATTCTCATGGACTGTGAAAAAATCAGAGATCTTACCTAAAACATGTCCTCTTAACACCTACAGCCAACTTATAATTAATTTCTCAAACTAGATTTTTTTTTGGTTTGCATGTGGGACAATTAGTTTAATTACAGAAAGTACATCTAATGAAACAAAAACCAAATGGAGCCACAAAACTAGGCCCTACAGACCAACAAAAAGATAATTATGAAAAGAGTTTCTAGTGGACCCATGAAAATGGTCTCACTGGACCCACATCCCATAAAGACCCTAGTTACAAAAAAAGGTGGACTGAGCCCACTACCTAACTATTAATATTGGTATAGAATTAAAAAGGTTCATAACATGCAGCCAAAAGAACCTGATTTCATGAAATTTGATGGATGATCTTCATTTTCCAACTACAACGCACCCACTCCCATACCAGTTGGGATGGATCGAGGAGGAGGGACAACCAACACTTGTCACTTGCAACTGTTATGTGACATTTTCCATTCAGCCATTCCATGACACAATTGACTTTTATACTCCATTAGATTGAGTATTGAGATAGAACACCAAATCAAGCTATTGTTAGAGGAAGGCAAGATCCATCCAAACACTTCTTCTTGTGGATCTACTACTCTTGAAGTGGCAAAGCAAGAGCATAATGAGTGGCCGTTAGTCATAGATAATCAGGTTCTTAACAATATCACAGTGAAGAACTACTACTCACTTCCCAAGATCAATGATCTTCTAGATCAATTTCAGGGACCTAAGTACTTCACTAAGCTTGACTAGATTTCTGGATATAACCAAGTCTGCATGGAGCCCATGATGTTTGGAAAACAGCCTTCAAGGCAAAGTTTGGCCTAGGTGAGTTGTTGGTCATGCCTTTTAGCCAAACCAATGCACCTAACACATTCATCTGCATCATCAATGATGTTTTCAATCCCCATCTTGGCAAATTTGTGATCATCTACATAGACAAAATCTTGATTTATAGCAATGCTTGGGATGACCACCTTATCCATGTGCAGAGAATGTTGGATCTTCTTTGTCAACACCAACTCCAAGCCAAGATGAAGAAGTCATTCTTTGGGAAAACTCCAATCAAGTACTTATGCTTCTTCAATGTGAGCATGGAGTACATGTGGATCCAAATAAATTCAAGGTCCTTCATGAGAGCCACGCTTCATCTATATTTCATATTTGAAGAGTTTTCTAGGAGGTATGTGTTGATGTATATCTGTGTCAAGAATATAATGCGAACAACAGAATAATATCTCTCAGTTTATTGTGTAGGTCCTGGAAAACCTTAGTGCTTAATCCAGTTTTGCTGGATCATGTGACTGACACCTCTTAGTCTGCAAGCAGCAAGGACAACAATAGCTTAGTAGTGACACAATCTATCTAAAATTTCTTCTCGTTGTTATGATGTAAATTGCTTTATATTTTGTCAATTCTTTGCCCAAACTTTAAACAAATATGTGAATATTTACAGTGAGCAGTAATCTAAAGTGATTCATGTTAAAAAATTCAAAAAAAAGGAAGAAAGGTAGAGCAGAAAAGAAGGTTTGCCTTGCAACAACAAAGACCAATAGACTTCCTTTAGTTCTTTTTTATAATAGTGCAAATAAAACTAACATTTGTGAGATTCTAGTGTTGAACTCAAAATACCATAAATGCAGTGGGGATTCTAGGGTAAATAAAATGCATATATCTATAAAGTATGCTTTAAAATGGCTACTATTGGCCATTTTTGGCCCACATATGAAGCTCTTGCATGGTTTGACAAAACATTGGGTCAAAGGCTTAAAAATGGATCCAACAGCAATGTTTGAAAGCAACCCTGCAAGCCAAAGGGCTAAGTGCAAGGTTTGTGCAAAGTTTGTTTATTCGGCTAGGTCCTTGTTCATTCTTTAGGGCTTTGAAAGAACTAAGTGTGTTTCTTCCTCTCGAGTTTTTCTTTGGTTTAAACTTCATGGTTTTCCTTTGGAAAAATTGTCCACACAATTTCCCAAAGGACTGTTTTTCTTTTCAGCCAAGTGTTCTTTTCACGATTTTCGTTTCTAGCTAAGTAATGAAATTCTTTCGGACAATTTGTCCGAAAGAAAGGTTCCGAAGAAATGAACTCGTCAAGCAGGTTGCACTATACAACTTTCCCGAAGGGTTCTTTTCTCGGGAAAGTGGACCAAAACAATATTTCCGAAGGGTTACTTTTCTCTCCGCAAAAGCCAAACACTTTTCCAAAAGACCATTTCAGAGGTTCCAAGAGTAGCTTTCAAAGATTCCGAAGGGTATGTTCCTTTCGGAAGGACCATTGCAATATTTCCGAAGGTCTCAAGCAAAAAGTCCGAAGGGTATGTTACCCTTCGGGAGGTGCCATTTAACAAAGCCCGAAGGGTCTCTTGCCCATCGAGAAAGTCCTTTTCAAGAAACCCGAAGGGCTCTTTCCCTTCGGGAAGGGTCATTTCCAAAAATCCGAGAGGTACCTTACAAAAGCCTGCAGAAAAAGGGCCGAGACGAAATAAGTCCGAAGACTTAAGACTCCAAAAACCCGAAGACTTAGGGTGCAGAGAGCCCGAAGCAAGTTGAGCAGCCACGAAAGCCCAAAGTCATGATCAGACGAATGAGAGGCTACCACGTGGCATAAGCTGGAGCAGAAAAAACCAATCAATAAAAGACAAGTGGCACAAGGATGACCGATCAGAGCAGGGGGGAGTCCAAGCGACTGGCATAAGCTGGTAGCTGAAAATTTATGAAGGTTTTCGTCCTTCAACATGACCATCATCTCTGACCAACAGCGGACAAGTGTAGAGGCAACATGGCTCAATCAAGTTTATAGGTGTAAGAATTTTGTCCTCATACGTAAGTAGACAAGTGGAGGATGGCGTGGAGATGAAAGATGATGATCAAGCAATTAGAAAAGATAGCTCCAGCATTTAAGACGTTCCTGGACTTTTCCTTCTTAGTGGGCCATGACATCGTCATCCTCAGCAAGTTTTGTCTTCTAGTACGTTTCTCGACCAATGAGCGCGCTGGAAGACTTTTAGAGATAATGGCAGTTATTTCGTTGAAGAAGGATTAGTTCTAATTAATCCAAGTGTGGGTGAGAATTCATGGAGGGTGGTTGGGGCTCATTTATTGATTTCTATTTGCTCACCTCTTCTCTTTGCGTTTTCCCCTTTTCTATATATGTCTCAATTCTTTTTAGAAGAAGACATCCTCATTTTGACAAGGAAGAACCCTGTCAAAATTTTGTAAGAAAGACCTTTTGAAGCAATAAAGATTATTTTTACCTATCTTTTGTTTGAAAATCGTGTTTAGCAAGCTTGTGCATGATGGCCTTGTGAAGAAGTGTTCTTCCATGTCCCTTGTCCTCTCTTCTTACCTATTTTTAGGTATTTTCTGGTTGGTTGCAGGTCTGAACTTGAGCTTTTCTGTCATTAATGGACGCTTGGTGTGAATTTCAAAATTCCTCTTTGCTTCATATATGGCTTAGTGAGTCTAGTTTATGAAATTGATGCAAATTAACCGGTTGTGAGGTTGTGTAAGCAGAATTATCTTATGTTGAATTAGTGTTCATTTCATGTTCATGTGGGTCACTCTCTATTTGGTGCATCACCTTCTTAGTTTAGTTTTCCCTTTTTATGTTACCTTTCTCTCCCTTTTCCTTGGTCAAAAATAGGTTTTAGTGTGTGGGAACAGCTGAAATGAAGCATCTGAGGAGCTAGCCTCATTAAAAAGCCTAGAGGTTCAACCTCACTACAGGATACCCATACCCTGAGGTTGCTCCAATTTTGTAGCTGGGAGTGAGAGAGCCTGAAAAACTCTCCCACAAGGGTGCAATTCCACGCTACAACAGTTTTTGGGACGCCCAGTGGGACCTTTTCAAGAAAGATTGGTCAAGTTCAATGTTGGTTTGATCGATTTGCAGCGGTTATAGCTTTCATCTTTCAATATCTAGCGACTCCAAAGAAAATCCAGCAATCTAGTGGCAGAACAGTAACTATCTTTCATGCCAAAGGTGACTACAAGATCAACTTCTGCAAGTATTCTTTCTAAATTTGTTGAATTACTTTTAAACTTAGCAAGAAGGTTAAAGTTCGCCTATACTCACCCTTACGTAAGAAACTACTTTCCTAAACCAATCATAAGGCATACCTATGTGAGAAGATCCTTGTTAGCCTCTCTTGCTACCATGATTCTCCAAAGGGCTTTTGTGGGTTTTGTTGTTTCCAAAATCAGCTCAGCTTATTTTTGGAATCAACCACCTGCGAAACTTGTCCGTTTCGCCTTTTGTCTCTTTAAGTCCGTTTTCGAGACAGGTTTTTCTCGTTCTCGTATTAGCTCAACTGGCACCGTTCGAAATTCGTAACATCGTTACGTTTTTCTCAAAACGTGAAGGTTGTTACGGTCTCGTTACGACTAGGGGACCAAAATTTGGGTTTTTCAGAGTTGGTGTTTTTCTTCCATTTTCGTGCACGGGCGGCGAATTTCGCCGCCAATGCATTTTTTGTAATGTCCCCAATTTGGCCTTACACTCTTCTTTTGGATTTACCCTATTTTTGGGAACTCGTAGGTTAAGCAAAAGCTCAAATAAGGGTTTCCAAACTTCTTGGAGGACGTTTTCATCTTTTTGCGGAGTTTGCACTTGGAAATGTTGAACTTGGATTGCGGATTCCTTCTGGGTTTTCTGAAAGCTTCGCGTTGATATGTTTTACTTGGCACACAGAGCACTTTCAGGAATTTACTATTTTTAGTAAGTTCGGAATTGGCACCGGAATGGAATTTTGAGAGTGGGGTTGGATTCGTCTTGTCAAGACTTTTCCAACGAGCTATAGATCATTGGTTTCCGACATCATCTTGGCCTTCGTTTTAAAGTCCGTAAATTAAACATTATTATTTAATTTTGGACCTTGGTGCCTAGGCTCAACGACTTAATGTTGAGGTTGAAAAAAAAAAAGAATTAAAGAGGATTATATTATTTTTCCTCTCATGTTTTATCCCATATACAAGAGGATTTTAGAGAATCCCAGTTGGAAAAGTATAAAAGGAGGAGGAGTGCTCTCATTTTATTATCTTTTGTCTACAAGAATGTTTTGCTGCTAGATTGGTTTTGGGATCGCTTCGAGGAATAAAGGCCTCCTAGCTCGGGCATTGCTTCTTGTTTGAGAGACAACAACTAGTGGTGATTTAGTTTAGTTTTGTGAGTTCATTGGGTTTTGTGCATTGTAATCTGCATTGTGTCTAATTAGTATTCTGATTTTGCATATTAGAGGTTTTCAGATCTTACATTTTAGCTACAACAGATTCGAATTTTAATTTGTAAATCCAAAAATACTAAAAAGATTGTTCTGGGTATTGTGTCATTGCATCTTATTGGTAAGGGCGCCCCTTCATGAATATTTGCAGATTTTAATACGAATCTTATGATTTTATAATGCAAATCCGTCATTCTTTGAAGGCTATACTTTCTAGAGTGCATTGGGATTCGTGTCAGTAATTAATAACCATATTTAGATGCCATTTCTTATTACTAAGTTAGGCGCCATCATTTTGAGGGTCTATTGCATCAGATTTGAGATCATTAGGGTGAGAAATGAGAGTTATGAGCATATGAGTAAATTCATAGGTTGCTGGTCCGTATTGTTTCAAATCTGCATTGGGCTGCGTGCATCAAATAAATAGTATCTTTTGAGTGAGTTTCAGTGTTCTGATTTGGTCGCCATCATACTAGAGTCATTGTGCAGTTCGTTTCATGAGAATTGATGAAGTTTTGAGCAAGTTGTGAGTAAAATTGTGAAGTACAGCGCTGTTGTTCGTGCACACGGAAATCTGGACTGTCATAAATCAGAATTTGAGGTTGGTTTGCTTGTACTTTCAGAACTAATCCTTGTTATTCAGTGAAGGAAGTTCAATACATATTATTGCAGCTTGATTTATATGTTGATCCACATTCAAAGCAAGATCTTATCATTCATATTGTAAACTGGCAGTAGTACTGACAGTATAGTTATTCTTGCTCATCATAGTTTGTAATGTTCAGCTTCTCGTTCAATAATTGTTTGTAATAGATAAATCTCCGCCCTATGGTAGCTACTCTCCCACTCTGGGTTAGCAAGCACATTCTGGGTGTTGAGTATTTCCAGCTTTCAGCATTTTCTTTCAAACACTGTTATTTGTAATCACTCCGTCAAATGGTCGCCCCTCACTCCGCATTGGATTGGGTAGCACATACTTGACGTTGAGTTCCCTTTCAGCATTTAGAAGTAGAAGATCCTCTGACCATATGCTCGCCATCATCGGCGCCATCCTTGGTTAGAGTTACTTCCTGCATAAGCACTTTGTTTCAGATCCTCTGACCAATGTTCACACCCGGCCCTCATCGGGATACTGGTGTACATTCTGGTTAGAGTTGCTTTCTGCACGTTTTGGTTTATCCTCTAACCTTAACGGGTGCATTGATTGTAATTTGCAATTTGTAAAAATCAAAAAAAATTGGCTCGGGATATTTCATTTTTTTACCTTTGAAATGCAGGAGCGGCAAAATTTGCCGCCCCTGCATGTCCCTTCTATTTTCCAGTGCAAGGGCAGTGATTTTCGCCGCCCCTGCACTGCCTCGGTTTTCGCACGCAACATTTATTGCCACACGCACCGGGTTGTTGGGGTCGATTTTCACTCCATTTAATCCAGTTTTAACCTCTTTTTGCTTCATTACTCCTCTCCTCCTACCCTCTGCCTCTGGAAGATCCAGCGAACGGGTAAAAGTGCATTTTGGTTGATTTGAGCTCGTGGCGCACGTGGTTTTCCAGGTAGGTCTTGTATTTGACGTTTATTTCTTTTTCTTTTCTCTTTTTGAGCTTTGTTTTCAGTTTATGTTTTTGTTGGGATTTTGTGTTTGTTTTTCCTCTCCCCTGAACTTTCTTGGCCTTACTAGCAACAAGCGGCGAAATTCGCCGCCCTAGCTGCACCTTAAACCGTGCTCTCTTTCTCTCCTTGTTGCTTCCCTTCACCCGCATCGGCGGCGAAATTCACCGCCGATACATGTTCACTACATTGACCTACACAGGTGGCGAAATTCGCCGCCGATGCAGGTCAAACCTGCAAGAGCGGCGAATTTCGCCGCCCCTGCACATTTCGGCCAAACTTGCATGGGCGGCGAAATTCGCCGCCAGCGCTCCCTTTTTCTTGCTTTCCCTTTGACCTGCGCCGGCGGCGACATTCGCCGCTGATGCAGGCCGAACTTGCACAGGCGGCGAATTTCGCCGCCCCTACACTTCTCTGACCATTCTTCACGCACGAGTGGCGAAATTCACTTCTCTGACCATTCTTCATGCACGGGCGGCAAAATTCGCCACCCGTGCCCTTTTTCTTCTTCCCCCTTCATGCAAGGGCGGCGAATTTCGCCGCCCATGCATACCTGACCATTCTTCATGCTAGGGCGGCGAATTTCACCGCCCTTGCATTTTTTCCTCCAAATTTCTCTAACTCCGGAGAAATTTTCCTCTTTTTCATTTTTTCACTTCCTCCCTTTTTTCCCTCGTTTTCCAACCCGGCCCTGTTAAGTGCCATTCCTTGGTCATGATCACTCAACGTGCGAATTCCCCAAATTTGCCTATTGTTCCCTAATTGCACGATCATGATTGCAGTACCCTCTGAAGATTCTTGCTCGTCAGCACTCGTTCAACTGAGGCCAGTTCCAATGACTGAGGCTTCTCCGAAAAAGTCAAAAGCCATGAAGTACCGGTACCAGGGCGTTTTTCCGATCACCTCGATCACTTCCAATGTCGACGACATTAGAGATACAGAGATTGGCCATGTGGATATGGCCGAGTTCATGACCAGACCAAGGCAACGAACCCAAGCTCCGAAATGAAAAGAATCATCGAGAGCAACATTCATCTGGTTGCCGTTTTTTCAGTAGCGGCACATCATACGGAGTTCGTCCTCCAGTGCGCCCAGCTCTACAACAAAGAGACCAGGTCAGTCTCTGATGCCAGCGACAACGTAATAATTCGGCTGTACCCCGAATTCATTGATAAAATCTTCATGTGCCCTCTTGCTACTGAAGTACTGAGAATTGACTTTGTAGAAGCACAGAAAGAGTATGACAAGGACCCCAAAAGGGCAAAGAAGGTGATGAATCACAAATGGCTTAAGGCTCTGAGAACCAACTTGTCCAGGTGGCCGCGAAATTTCCCGAGGAGTGATTTCATTGAAGAGGTTGGTGACTTGATTACTCTCCTCAGCAGGGTACGAGGCTTGCCGTCTTCTTCACAATTCCACGAGTGGATGTACCCCTTCATCAAGATCATCCTTCATGGGAAGCAGGGCATTTTATGGGGTGAGCAGATCAGCAACGCTCTTCACGAGCAACTAACCAAGGTACAAACTACTTCGAAGTTCTATATGACTTCATACTTGGTGTACATAGCTGCTTCAATGTGAACCTTCCCAGGTTTGACAACTGAAGGAGACATAAAGACCACCCCAGTCTACTCATATTACCCTCAATTAACACTGCAAGGATCAATCCGCCATTTTAAGAGGGTAAATGACACCTTCTTCACAGTATTTTTATGCCTCTTCGACCCTCAACTCGAACAAAAAAGAATATCTGATGAAGCCTGGACGGTCGTCAACGATTATCGCTGTATGTTTCGACAATTTCCCTCCTGCGATCTTCGAGTTGGCTTTTTCCAAGGCTATCCACATATGCTCCCCAGATTTCTTTATGACAAGCTAGTTGTAATGGCGCTGTGTAGACAAATGGTTGTCGTACACACTAGGCAGATGGAACTGAAAAAACCAGGTTTCAAGGTTCCAATTGAAATTCGCAGATACTCGATTTTGACAGCAGCCAAAGCAAAGGTCATGGAAACAGAGATGCAGCTAGTTACTATGAAACAGTTCAAGAGAAGGGACAAGTTTGACTATAGGAGTGTCAAAGACATGATCAGAAGAAAGACTCAGTTTCATGAGCCTATGATCAAAGACATCGGGGTAGACCTAAGGACAGCTGAAGAAATCAGAAAGATGGACTACAGCAGGCTCACCCTGAAACAGATCAAATATTTGGGACTTGCAAATATTCCCTCCAATTTGGTCAATGACAAGAACATTATCAACAGCAGGTACCTGGCCGAGAAGGATGCTGACTCTTCTCTTCGTCCTATTCAGTGGTCCCAGAAAGAATTAACTTCGCTAAGGAAGAGATTTGAACCAATATTGGCTAACACCAATGATTGGTTAACAGCCAAAGGGATCACGCTGAAGAAGTTCATTACAGGATCAGAGGTTGAATTCCAAGCAGAAACGAGGAAGAAGGCTGAAAACAGGACCAAGAACAAAGGTGATGTTCCTTTTCCATCTAGGCCTCACAAGCCTAGAATCATCTTTGTTTCCAAGAAATCGAAGGTTGTTGAGAAGCCAAAATCAACGGCTAAGGGAGTTGGAGAACAAAGCTCCCAAGAATAGGGAGCTCAGCAAATGAACACAGATGACAGGACCTCGGAGCAGCAAAGGACTGAGCCTCTACCTTCCCAGGAAGGAGCACAGCCACTTACAGACGTGTCTCCTTCACCACCTCTTTCTCCTATCAGTGTTCCATCTTCTGGAGCCGCCTCTCCTTCCAAATTCATGTTTGGTGATTCTCAAGGCGCTTCTGGGAATACTCTTCGCTCCTCTTGATCTATTCCTAGTCTGACATCTCCTTTCAATCTGAGAGAAAGTTCTGCCCTTGATCAATCAACGGCCGGTACGGCCAACTGCGACCACTGTTACCACTAGCAGTGCAGAAATTACCACAGTAACACCAACTGCAGGCACCGTTGCCACAATAGGTACTTCTCTCCCTCCTTGGATGTCGGCTTTCACGCCCAAAAGAAAGAAGCTAGCCATCTCTGCAGATGACTTCGATTTTGGCAAGTTAGTGCCGGTGAAAGCTAAGGCCCCTAAGAGACCAAGAATCCTTTCAGAATTGGTTGAAGAATAGGGACATAAATTTCTGGAAATAGCTAAACCACCGCAGAACGCAACCCTTGAGGGATTTGACATGAGCAGCGATTCCATTTCTCGTGTTGAACTTGGGAAAGTTATTCACGAAGGTGCGAAAAGCGATCTACAGTCTGCAATGGACATCATGATCCAGAAATTTGACAGAGAAAAAGAGATTAAGGATTACTATAAAGCCAAGGCAGAGCAATTGACTGCAGTTTTAAGGAAATTCACCCTTGCCCCTGAAGCGGCAACCCCAGATGCCTTTTCCATAGACGACCCTCTCATTCAAAAGGCAGAAAAAACCTATATGAAAGGGAAAGTGCTAGAGGATTACATTGAAAAGATGCACACTTAGGGAATTTCCTTACAGAGGTTGTCGAGAAAACGGACAAGATGAAAAAAGTGAGGACGGATCTAGAGGACCTTGTCTCTCTCATCTCTCAGGACATTGACAGTACGGAGAAATATCTTGACAAGTGGAGGGAAATGAAAGATCTGAAAAAAAGCACCTTGATTTCCATCGATGTTATTTCCAGCAAAGATTCCTATGTTGAGATTAAGGAATCACTGATATACAGTATTCAGGTACTCAAAGAGCTGATTGAAGATCTTGAGTCTTCCAAGGATGCTAGCGAGAAAAGCGACACAGGCCTATTAAATAGACTGAAAGAACTGCCTTGTGACCTCACCTCCAGGGATAATCAATTTCTCTCAGCAGAAGAGATGATCTGAAGATTCAGGGGTATGATTCAGAGGGATTTTGAAGAAAAAAACATTCTCAATGACTTCTGTGGATAACGTTTTAGATATTCAATTGACTCTGGATAATCTAAGATCCAGGGTAACGAGTCATGCCAAGGCAATCACAGCATTGAAAGACGTAATCAGGGCTAGGGTCATCTTCAAGAACACCATTGCGCCAGACAGTATAGGAATTCAGGTATCTATAGCTATGTACGATGCTCATCCGAAGAAGTCCGACGGCAAGAGCTGAACCTTTTTCCCCTTCTCTCTTCTTTTTCTCTCCTCATGCACTTTTGTCATGTAAACGTGCATGCAGTATTGTAATGTGTAATTACATGTAAAAAATCCAGAAAAATATTTCAGAAGTCAAAGATGACTCATCTTTGACCAAGATATTTTTATATTATAATCTTTTTAATTTTGAAGGTTTCTCCTTATATATATAGAGGGGACATCTTTTGGTAAATATATCTCTGATAATTGAGAACAAAAACTCTGTTGAAATTGAGACACTTCTTGAGACTTTGTGCTCAACTTGTAAATCATATTTTGTTGAATGAATGAGAAGCAGGTTTATTTCAGACTTTGTGTTGAAGTTATCTGCGTTATTTAGGAAATAGTTCTTATGTCATCTTTCCTGATAATCTCTTATTTGTTTGATTTAATAAGCAAAGTGTGTGTGTTGACATTATCTGAGGACGTTTCTAAAAGATAGAAGAGAGACTTTGAGCTACTTTTACCTTTGTGATCCTTTTATCTTTTGTAGTTTCAGGTGAAGACTTTGTGCTTCGTTTCACTCTACGATTACGCATATTCCGAATCGGTGAAGGAGACAACGGAAGACTTTGTGCTTACGTAGGTTTCTTTGTTAACTTTGTTACTTACTTCAGGTGATTTTCTGCTCTACGCTGGATACCATTCCTAAAAGAAGAGAAATGTTGGCCAACGACCAGGATTTCTCTCTTGTTCTTTGGACATCACCTCTGAAAAAAGAGAGGTGGATGTTGTTATACCACCCCAAATATTATTTTCTGCTTAATTATATATACATATAGCGTATAAATATTCATAGGGAACCTCCCCTTGATGAGAGGAGACATTTACCTCGTCCAGATCTAGAAACCCACACATTTCGTGGCGTAAATCTCCCTGTGCTATGGTTGATATACCCATTTTGTCATCAGTTAGTTGACAAAATATTCACCCAACAGTTTTTGGCGACTCCGCTGGGGAAGAGCGCGCAGTTTGAAGTCTCAAACTTCAAACTGAAGCAGATCCTGCTTTTTCTCATTATTTGTTCTACAATCTGGGAACTCCACGTTATACCAGAGGCCAAAAATCCCAAGGTTTTGTTGACCCTGCTTTTGAGTTGGTGCAACAGAGTAATTTTGAGTTGTTTCCTCCACAACCTCACCTTAGACGAACTAGTAGCCTTCCTCTTAGCCCTACCAGGCCACCAACACAAAGCGGACCTTCTTTTTCTATTGTTGGCCGAGCTTTACCTATCCAAGCTCCACCTAGATTAGTGATCCCACCTTTGCATAATCAAATCATGGCTCAAGGCCCCTGGGGTAATTCTTTCGGTCCACTGAATTTAACTCCACCTCTGCATGAGCTTTCGCATAGTTAAAAGAAGAATTTTTTCAAATTCTTCGATGATGGGAAGGTTCATCCTGATGAACACATTGCAGCTTTCAGCATAGCCTGCGGCATCATAAGTGTGGAATTCGAAGACGTAGCGGTCAGGGTGTTCGTAGAGACACTACAAGGCGCTGCTGCAGACTGGTTCTACCACCTGCAAAAAATGCACATGCCTTGCTGGCCCAGCTCACTCAGATGAAAAAAAGCCTCATGAGCCTATGAGGGATTTTATTGCCAGGTTCAACAAGCTGCAGCACAGAATTTCCATGATCGCCCAGCCGACGCCTCAGAACCTCAAATGCTTCTTCATCAATTCACAATTGCCTGAAGTAGGTTTTTTGTTGAGACGGGCCAGACACATAGACCTCGCTGCTGCTCAAAACTTGGCTACTGAGGTAGAAGATGACCTTATATTGGCAGGAAAGATAAAGAGAGACCGTAATAAAAATAAATCCTCTTCATCTTCTGAGTATTCACCTGCAGCCACCACTGACCCGATGGTACAAAAGCTAGTAAATGAAATGCTAGCTCTCAAAAAACAAATAGCGCAAGGAATGTCATCTGCTCCTGCATACAGAGATATGCCCAAGAGAACATTTCAAAATCAGGGGTACCAAGGCAATGCTGTCAGGAATCAGGGACAGCAAAATCGCCTTCCCCCTCCATAGAGGAACCTCGCCCTTGAAGCACCTCCAAACAACTCGGCGGTCAGATATCTAGAAGCTGAAGCGGATTCCTCATTTCAACCCGAGTTAAATCTCGAAAATAATGCTAATCCCTTCACTGAGGAAGAAGAAGAATTAGCTGGCGACTCCAATATTGGTTTTTTGGATTACCAGGACGAAGCTGGAAGTCAAGGAGAAGGGTTGGACGGATCTTACGTTGTTTTCACCAAATCTCAAAGCCAGTCAGCTCCACAGGGTGACAAAGGAAAAGCAGAGGAACCTCGATCGGTGGTCTCCATCGCTAAACGAGGGACTCCATTGCCTCCTCAATCAAAAGATCAGGGAACTCACAAAAAAGTACCTCCAACCGCCCTATACCTTCCACCTCTGTTGCTCAGACCAGTGCCACACCTACTAAAAATCCAGATGATGGACTCTCTTCCTCTGTTTCAAATTCTTTTCAATTATTTGATATAATTGATCACGCCAGGAAGACTAAGATCCAAATGACAGAGATTGAATATTTGAAGGCTAACCCTGAACAATTTGATAGGTTGGCAAAATATGTGAAAAATAAGGCCATTCCCACAGAACAAGATTCTTCAAAAGTCGTTCATGATCCCCCCAAGGATAAGTCCACCCAGAATAATTTTGCCGTAACTCCTCCAGTTGCTCCCGGGAAAATAAAACTTTTTTATGTTTCCCTGCTAATAAATGGTTACAAATTGAGTAATTGCATAATAGACTCCGGAGCTTCGGATAATGTCATGCCCGCCAAGGTGGCAGATTCCCTTGGTCTAACTTTGACCAAAACTTTCAGAAGGTGTTTTTCTATGGAAAACAAGCAAGTCCCACTCCTTGGTCAGATAAAAGATGCCCAATTTGCTTTCACAGCTTTTCCAGAAAAGAGGATAAAAATGACGGTTCTAGTGGCCGATGTTCCAGCCTCTTACGGTGTCTTGCTTGGGCGGAATTTCTGCAAGGATGTTGGAGGTGAGCTGAGCATGGACTTGTCAGAAGAAACGATCCCAATTCAAGGTGTTATGAAGAAATTGCTTCCGAAAAAAGAGGCAAGGTATGTAGTCACCCGATCATCAGCACCAGAGGCTCAGATTTTATTTGAGTCTTCTGACATGGGCAACTACTTCCTATCTACGGACGAAGTCCATGAGGCATCTGACGAAACTCCTACAGGTGACAACTTGAAAATGTGTTCAACTGACATAGCAGGAGAAACGGCACAGCGAAATGAACACATGGAAGAACCTCTTCCCCCAAATGAAGAAGTTTTCAAAAGAAAAGTAATGTCTAATGAGGTATGGATCTTAGAATTTGACGGCAGCTGCTCTTCTAACGGTTTGAGAGCCGGAGTTGTGTTGGTATCTCCTCGGGGAAATATTGTTCTTTTATCCTACAAGTTGCAGTTCAACGACACCAACAACACAGGTGAGTACGAATCCCTGTTACTCGGATTACAGGTGCTAGAGAAAAAGGTATTAAACTACTCCATGCTAAAGGGGACGCCAAATTGGTGGTTTGCCAAGTAAGAAACCTCTATCAGACCAAGAATGAAAGATTGCGCCACTATCGCAATCTTGTCTAGGACCAAATCAAAAATTTTGACGCTTTCAGCATCTCTGTCGTTCCAAGAGAATTCAATGACCGGGCGGATGCATTAGCTGTTTCTGCTACCCTCTTGGTTTTCCACCCGAATTTTAAAGGAGATATGTACACTATTGAACTGGTCTTTCGGCCAAATGTACCTGATAATGTCAGCCATTGGCAAGTATTCAACAATGACGATCAAATCATTGCCTTCTTGGAGCAAAAAGACAGCGTCGAACAACTGCATTTTGAAGGTAGTGAACTTCAGGAATGCGAAGCAACTTCTGAATCAAATGCGAACACAGGGGAGGATTTCCTGCAGCTTAAGGGGAATAATATTTCCAAAGCCCTGGTTTCCCTAGAGAAATTGTTTGATAACCATGACAGGTTTATTAAACAACGAACAGATTCAAACTCTTCTCAGGATTTTGATCAAGTAAACCTGGAAACCAAGGGAGATCCTAAGATGGTAAACATTAGAAAATGTTGCACTCTCGATGAGAGATTCAAGCTTGCCGATCTACTCTGCCAATATATAGATGTCTTGGCTTATTCATATGACGACCTGAAATCACTCAGGCTTGATGACATTCGCCACGACATTCCTCTTAAGACAAATTCCGTGCCTTACAAGCAAAATTCCAGGCAATATAGTCCAAAAATCTCAGGTACCATTTTGGCTGAGATACAAAAAATGCTTAATGCCCGGATAATTTTTTCAATCCATCACTCCACATGGATTGCCAACATAGTCCCTGTCAGAAAAAAAACGGTGAAATTCGAATCTGCGTAGATTTCAAGAACTTGAATCAGTTATCTTTAAAAGATAACTACCCCTCCCTATCATGGATCAAGTTCTGCAAATGGTAACAGGTTCGGAGATGTTATCAATGCTGGACGGTTTCTCGGGGTACAATCAGGTTGAAGTTAAAAAATCAGATCAGCATAAGACTACTTTCACCACACCTTGGGGCACCTTCGCTTATCGAAGAATGTCTTTCGGTTTGATAAATGCAGGTGCCACATTTCAAAGAGCGATGGACCTCGTTTTCAAGGATGAGATGGGTAAGTTCATTGTAGTATACCCGGATGATTTGACGGTATTTTCAAAGCACTGTTCTGACCATGTTCACCATTTACAAAGAATACTGGAATGCTGCCGTCAGAACGGTATTTCTCTAAATTCAAAAAAATCTGTCTTTGGGGTGACTGAAGGGAAACTTCGCGGACACATTGTGTTCCGAGAAGGTATTAAAATTGACTCGAAAAGAGTCAAATCCATCCAAGAACTTACTCTGCCTACCAGTAAAACTGTGGTTCACTCTTTCTTCGAAAAGGTGAATTTTCTTCGAAGGTTCATCCCCGAGTTCGCTGAAAAGACTCGCCACATCCTCAATATGATGAAAGGCAACACTACCTTCAGGTGGACCATAGAGGGCAAATCAGCGTTCAGAGACATCAAAGAAGCAATCGCTCGCGCACCAATCTTGATTTGTTTAGACTACACCAAGAGTTTCAAAATGTACAGTTATGCTTCGGAACATACACTCTCAGTGATTTTAGTTCAGCAGAACCAAGAAGGCGTAGAATCTCCTATTTCCTTCATGAGTTGTCCACTCAAAGCTCATGAGCTAAAATATTCCAACATGGAAAAGCATGCATTTGCGGTGGTTAAAGCGGTCAAGCATTTTAGATTTTATATCCTGAACTCGCACACTAAAGTTCTTGTGCCTAATACAACAGTGAAGTCTATTTTGACTCAACAGGAGTTTGGTACGAAGAGGGGTAATTGGATCACCAAGATTCAGGAGTTTGATCTGAACATCAAACCCACCAAACTCGTGCGGGGAAAGGGTCTTCGTCAGTTGATTGCCAACAACATCCCCAATGAAGCAGAGGATGAGGAAATAGAGATCGAAGGCGTACCCACGGTCCTCTTTGTTGCCACTACTGATGAGTGGTATTCCGACATCGCCTATTTTCTGACTTACGGTGAGTGTTCCGCTCATCTCTCCTATAAGAAAAAACGGAATGTTAAACTGAAAGCTGCTAGCTATGTTTTGTGGGATAATGGTCTATACAAAAGGAACCTGGACGGGGCATTTCTTCGTTGTGTCGATAAAATACAACAAGATAAACTCTTGGAGTCTTTCCACGATTCGGCCTGTGGAGGGCATTTTTCTGCACCAGTGACAGCACATAAGATTTTGCGAGCAAGGTACTATTGGCCTACGCTATTTCAGGATGCCTACAAATGGGTGCGTAGGTGCAAACTGCGTCAACAGTTCATCGAAAAGCCTAAACTGGCTGCCTTACCTCTCAAGCCAGTAATAATCGAAGAACCTTTCCAGCAATGGGGTATTGGCTTCATTGGCACAGTTAATCCATCTTCGAGTGCCGGACATGATTATGTCCTCACGGCGACTGATTACTTTACCAAATGGGTGGAGGCCATCCCAACCAAGCACGCTACGTCTGAAGTGTGCAATTTTCTCAAAAAAAATATCATTTCCCGGTTCGGGGTCCCACTCAAAACTGTAATAGATAATGCGGCCTGTTTTTCTTCGTATAAAATTACTCAATTCTGTTTTTATTATGGGATTACCCTATCCCACACTTCAGATTATTTCTCACAAGAAAATGGCCAAGCAGAATCGAGCAATAAGAACCTGGTCGCTATTATCAAAAAATTGGTAGATGGTAATCAGAGAACATGGCACAAAGCACTGTTTGATGCTTTATGGGTGGATCGAATTACACCCAAGAGGGCCATAGGTATGTCGTCTTTCCAACTTCTGTATGGATTAAATGTGGAGATACCCATCACTCTGAAACTGCCAGCGCTCAAGTTAGCCAAGGCAATCGAAAATTCAACTTTCGAAAGTTCAATCGACAAAAGAATCATGTGGCTGACCGAACTGAATGAGCAGCGAACCATGGTGGTGGATCGAATTACGGCGCATCAGAACCAGGTGAAGAAACTTTTTGATAAAAAGGCCAAGGTCCGTGATTTTCAAGTCGGAGATCAAGTCTTGTTGTGGGACAAGAGGCGAGAACTGAAGGGAATGCACGGCAAATTTGACTCCTTATGGAGATGTCCGTTCGCCATTCGACAGCTCTGTGGTGAGAATAGCTTCTTGCTGGAGTATCAAGATGGGGCGCCGTTTGTACTACCCCACAGTGGGCAACATTTGAAGCTATTCAATCTTTAAAGTTTAGATGGATCCACTTGTATATATATATATATATATATATATATAGTTTTTACGTTTTGTCTGTTTTTCTTTCGTTTTTAGCTTGACTCCGTAGCCCAATGGCTTGGATGAAGGCACTTAGAGACTGGTTTCTACTCCCGTTGATCGATTCGATTAACGAAAGTTCCCCAACAAGTGCCAGCTGTTGTTTCCAAAATCAGCTCAGCTTGTTTTTGGAATCGCCCCCTGTGAAACTTATCTGTTTCGTCTTTTCTCTCTAAGTCTGTTTTCGAGACGGGTTTTTCTCGTTCTCGTATTGGCTCAACTGGCACCGTTCGAAATTCGTAACATCGTTACATTTTTCTCAAAACGTGAAGGTTGTTACGGTCTCGTTACAACCAGAGGACCAAAATCTGGCTTTTTCAGAGTTGGTGTTTTTCTTTCATTTTCGTGCACAGGTGGCGAATTTCGCCGCTAGTGCATTTTTTTTCCTTTGAAATGCAGGAGTGGCAAAATTTGCCACCCCTGCATCTGGGCCTACACGGGCTGCAAATTTTGCCGCCCTTGCATTTTTTTCATCTCTCACATGCAGGGGCGGCAAAATTTGCCGCCCCTGCATGTCCCTTCTATTTTCCAGTGCAAGGGCGGCGATTTTCGCCGCCCCTGCACTGCCTCGATTTTTGCACGCGGCATTTATTGCCGCGCGTGTCGGGTTGTTGGGGTCAATTTTCACCCCATTTAATCCGGTTTTAACCTCTTTTTGCTTCATTACTCCTCTCCTCCTACCCTCTGCCTCTGGAAGATCCAGCGAATGGGTAAAAGTGCGTTTTGTTTGATTTGAGCTCGTGGCGCGCATGGTTTTCCAAGTAGGTCTTGTATTTGACGTTTATTTCTTTTTCTTTCCTCTTTTTAAGTTTTGTTTTCAGTTTATGTTTTTGTTGGGGTTTTGTGTTTGTTTTTCTTCTCCCCCGAACTTTCTTGGCCTTACTTGCAACGAGCGGCAAAATTCGCCGCCCTAGCCGCGCCTTAAACCCTGCTAACTTTCTCTCCTTGCTGCTTCCCTTCACCTGCATCGGTGGCGAAATTCGCCGTCAATACATGTTCACTACATTGACCTACACGGGCGGCGAAATTCGCCGCCGATGCAGGTCAAGCCTGCAAGAGCGGCGAATTTCGCCGCCCCTGCACATTCCGGCGAAACTTGCAAGGGCGGCAAAATTCGCCGTCTGCGCTCCCTTTTTCTTGCTTTCCCTTTAACCTGCGCAGACGGCGAAATTCGCTGCCGACGCAGGCCGAACCTGCACGGGCGGCGAAATTCGCCGCCCTTGCATCAAGGGGGAAGAAGAAAAAGGGCACGGGTGGCGAATTTCGCCGCCCGTGCGTGAAGAATGGTCAGAGAGGGTTGCAGATTTTCGCCGCCCTTGCATGAAAGGGGAAGAAGAAAAAGGGCACGGGTGGCAAATTTCGCCGCTCATGCGTGAAGAATGGTCAGAGAGGGGTGACGAATTTCGCCACCCGTGCATGAAAAATGGTCTAGAAGTGCAAGGGCGGCGAATTTCGCCGCCCATGCATGCCTAACCATTCTTCATGCTAGGGCAGCGAATTTCGCCGTCCTAGCATTTTTTCTTCCAAATTTCTATAACTCCGGAGAAATTTTCATCTTTGTCGTTTTTTCACTTCCTTTTTTTCCTCGTTTTTCGACCCGGTTTCCAACCCGGCCCTGTTAAGTGCCCTTCCTTGGTCATGATCACCCAACGTGCGAATTCCCCAAATTTGCCTACTGTTCCCTAATTGCATGATCATGATTGCAGTACCCTCTGCAGATTCTTGTTCATCAGCACCCGCTCAACCGAGGCCAGTTCCAATGACTGAGGCTTCTCCGAAAAAGTCAAAAGCCATAAAGTACCGGTACCAGGGCATTTTTTCGATCACCTCGGTCACTTCTAATGTCGACGACATTAGAGATACAGAGATTGGCCATGTGGATATGGCCGAGTTCGTGACCAGAACCAAGGCAATGAACCTAAGCTCCGAAATGAAAAGAATCATCGAGAGCAACATTCATCTGGTTGCCGCTTTCCCAGTAGCGGCACATCATACGGAGTTCGTCCTCCAGTGCGCCCAATTCTACAACAAAGAGACCAGATCAGTCTCTGATGCCAGTGGCAATGTGATAATTCAGCTAGACCCCGAATTCATTGATAAAGTCTTCATGTGCCCTCCTGCTACTGAAGTACTGAGAATTGACTTCGTAGAAGCACAGAAAGAGTATGACAAGGACCCCGAAAGGGCAAAGAAGGTGATGAATCACAAATGGCTTAAGGCCCCGAGAACCAACTTGCCCAGATGGCCGCGGAATTTCCCAAGCAGTGATTTCATTGAAGAGGTTGGTGACTTGATTACTCTCCTCAACAGGGTACGAGGCCTGCCGTCTTCTTCACAATTCCACGAGTGGATGTACCCCTTCATCAGGATCATCCTCTAAGGGAAGCAGGGCATCTTCTGGGGTGAGTAGATCAGCAAAGCTCTTCACGAGCAACTGACCAAGGTACAAACTACTTCGAAGTTCTATATGACTTTATACTTGGTGTACATAGCTGCTCAATGCGAACCTTCCCAGGTTTGACAACTGAAGGAGACATGAAGACCACCCCAGTCTACTCATATTACCCTCAATTAACACTGCAAGGATCAATTCGCCATTTTAGGAGAGTAAATGACACTTTTTTCGCAGTATTTTTGTGCCTCTTTGACCCTCAGCTCGAACAGAAAAGAATATCTGATAAAGCCTAGACGGTCGTCAACGACTATGGCTGTATGTTACTACAATTTCCCTCCTATCTTCGGGTTGGCTTTTTCCAAGGCTATCCCCATATGCTCCCCAGATTTCCTTATGACAAGCTAGTTGTAATGGAGCTGTGTAGACAAATGGTTGTCGTACACACTAGACAGATGGAACTGAAAAACCCAGGTTTCAAGTTTCCAATTGAAATTTGCAGATACTCAATTTTGACAGCAGCGAAAGCAAAGGTCATGAAAACAGAGATGCAACTAGTTACTATGAAACAGTTCAAGAGAAGGGACAAGTTTGACTGCAGGGGTGTCAAAAACATCATCAGAAGAAAGACTCAGTTTCATGAGCCTATGATCAAAGACATCTGGGTAGACCTAAAGACAGCTGAAAAAATCAGGGGGATGGACTACAGCAGGCTCACCCTGGAACAGATCGAATATTTGGGACTTGCAGATATTCCCTCCAATTTGGTCGATGACAAGAACATTATCAACAGCAAGTACCTGGCCGAGAAGGTTGCTGACTCTCTTCCTCCTATTCAGTGGTCCCAGAAAGAATTAACTTCGCTGAAGAAGAGATTCGAACTAATATTGGCTAACACCAATGATTGGTTAACAGCCAAAGGGATCACACTGAAGGAGTTCATTACAGGATCAGAGGCTAAATTCCGAGCAGAAACGAGGAAGAAGGCAGAAAACAAGCCCAAGAACAAAAGTGATGTTCCTTCTCCATCTAGGCCTCACAAGCCTAGAATCATCTTTGTTTCCAAGAAATCGAAGGTTGTTGAGGAGCCAAAATCAACGGCTAAGGGAGTTGGAGAACAAAGCTCCCAAGAATAGGCAGCTCAGCAAATGGAGACAGATGACAGGCCCTCGGAGTAGCAAAACACTGAGCCTCTACCTTTCCAGGAAGGGGCACAGCCACTTACAGACGTCTCTCATTCACCACCTCTTTCTCTTATCAGTGTTCCTTCTTCTGGAGCCGCCTCTCCTTCCAAATTCATGTTTGGTGATCCTCAAGGCGCTTCTGGAGATACTCTTCGCTCCTCTGGATATATTCCTAGTCTGGCATCTCCTTCTTTCAATCTGGGAGAAAGTTCTGCCCTTGATCAATCAACGGCCGGTACGATTTTACTAGTTACTCCAACTGCGACCACTGTTACCACTAGCAGTGCAGAGGTTACCACAGTAACACCAGCTGCAGGAACCGTTGCCACAATAGGTACTTCTCTCCCTCCTTGGATGTCGGCTTTTACCCCCAAAAGAAAAAAGCAAGCCATCTCTGCAGATGACTTCGATTTTGGCAAGTTAGTGCCGGTGAAAGCTAAGGCCCCTAAGAGACCAAGAATCCTTTCAAAATTGGTTGAAGAAAAGGGACAAATTTTTTAAAATAGCTAAACCACCGCAGGACGCAACCCTTGAGGGTTTTGACATCAGCTATTCCATTTCTCGTGTTGAACTTGAAAAAGTTACTCACGAAGGTGCGAAAAGCGATCTACAGTCTGCAATAGACATCATGATCCAAAAATTTGACAGAGAAAAAGAGATGAAAGATTACTATAAAGCCAAGGCAGAGCAATTGACTGCAGTATTGAGAAAATTCACCCTTGCCCCTGAAGCGGCAACCCCAGAAGCCTTTTTCATAGATGACCCTGTCATTCAAAAGGCAGAGAAAACCTATATGAAAGAGAAAGTGCTAGAGGATTATATTGAAAAGATGCACACTCAGGGAATTTCCTTACTTACAGAGGTTGCAGAGAAGACGGACAAGAAGAAAGTGAGGACGGATCTAGAGGACCTTGTCTCTCTTATCTCTCAAGACATTGACAATACGGAAAAATATCTTGGCAAGTTGAGAGAAATGAAAGATCTGAAGAAAAGCACTTTGATATCCATCGGTGTTATTTCCAGCAAAGATTCCTATGTTGAGATTAAGGAATCACTGATATACAGGATTCAGGGACTCAAAGAGCTGATTGAAGATCTTGAGTCTTCTAAGGATGCTAGCGAGAAAAACAACACATGCCTATTAAATAGACTGAAAGAACTGCCTTGTGACCTCACCTCCAAGGATAATCAATTTCTCTCAGCAGAAGAGATGATCCGAGGATTCAGGGGTATGATTCAGAGGGATTTCGAAGAAAAAACATTCTCAATGACTTCTGTGGATAACGTTTTAGATACTCAGTTGACTCTGGATAATCTAAGATCCAGGTCAACGAGTCATGCCAAGGCAATCACAGCATTGAAGGACGTAATCAGGGCCAGGGTCATCTTCAAGAACACCATTGCGTCAGACAGTATAAGAATTCAGGCATCGATAGCTATGTACGATGCTCATCTGAAGAAGTCCGGCGGCAAGCGCTGAACCTTTTTCCCCTTCTCTCTTCTTCTTCTCTCCTCATGCACTTTTGTCATGTAAAAGTGCATGTAATTTTGTAATGTGTAATTACATGTAAAAAATCCAAAAAAATATCTCAAAAGTCAAAGATGACTCATCTTTGACCAAGATATTTTTATATTATAATCTTTTTAATTTTGAAGGTTTCTCCCTATATATATAGAGGGGACATCTTTTGGTAAATATCTATGATAATTGAGAGCAAAAACTCTGTTGAAATTGAGACACTTCTTGAGACTTTGTGCTGAACTTGTAAATCATATTTTGTTGAATGAATGAGAAGCAAGTTTATTTCAGACTTTGTGTTGAAGTTATCTGCGTTATTTAAGAAATAGTTCTTATATCCTCTTTCTTGATAATCTCTTATTTATTTGATTTAATAAGCAAAGTGTGTGTTGACATTATCTGAGGACGTTTCTAAAAGATAGAAGAGAGACTTTGAACTACTTTTACCTTTGTGATTCTTTTATCCTTTGTAGTTTCAGGCGAAGACTTTGTGCTTCGTTTCACTCTACAATTACGCGTATTCCGAATCGGTGAAGGAAACAACGGAAGACTTTGTGCTTACGTAGGTTTCTTTGTTAACTTTGTTACTTCAGGTGATTTTCTGCTCTACACTGGATACCATTCCTGAAAGAAGAGGAATGTTGTTGGCCAACGACCAGGATTTCTCTCTTGTTCCTTGGACATCACCTCTGAAAAAAAAGATGTGGATGTTGTTATACCACCCCAAGTATTATTTTCTGCTTAATTATATATACATATAGCGTATAAATATTCATAGGGAACCTCCCCTTGATGAGAGGAAAGATTTACCTCGTCCAGATCTGGTAAACCCACACTTTTCGTGGCGTAAATCTCCCTGTGCTGTGGTTGATATACCCATTTTGTCATCAGTTAGTTGATGACAAAATATTCACCCAACAGGTTTCAGTGGCCAAAGTCCTTTGAATTTGCCACAATATGACCCTATGCCAGTAGCAGCCCTCAAAAGCGTCATGTATTACACAAGAGACCAAGCTATAACTCCTACTGAACACATAACAGACAGCCAATTTCTGCAACATCCATAATGTCACAGTAGAAAACGTAGTTGTTAGGATATTAGCTGTATCCTTCAAGGGAAAGGCGTTAGACTGGTATAAGGGTCTAGCTCCTAACTCTATCCAATCATGGGAGCAGTTGGGAACAACCTTGTGTACAAGGTTTGCAGATAAGAGTGATCATCTGTCATTTGCAGAACAATTAGCCACAATCAAGAGAGCTCCCCATGAAGTCATGCAAGACTTCAATACGAGATTTCAAAAGGCTTGGGACAAAATTCCTGCTGCTGTTAGACCATCCCCAAACTTCGCCTTCTTATATTATTTAAAGGCTCTAAACAGCGATATAGTTGTAATGATCCAATCCATGGGAGGGGACATTGTCAAACGCTTATGAGGTGGGTTTTACAGCAAAAAATTGCCTAATCAAGTTGGCAAGCTTACTCCTAGACCCCCAATGCCCCTTTTCCCTAAGATCAGACCACCTCCTAAAGTTGTTCCTCCACTTGATGTTATCCTTCCAACTCCAACTATTGTTGTTTTGCCTTCACCAAAGCAAGAGAAGGCTTCCACTAGTGGATCCAGCGACTCCCAAGAGCAAAAGAACTACTTGGAACTTAAAAGCATGCTCCAATCCTTGGGGAATGATGTGGTCAATGTCAAGAGGCAGCAAGCCATATCAAGCTCCATATCAGCCTCGGTAGCAGCCTTATCAAACAAATAGGCCACCCTGCAAAGGAGGTTTCCAAGGACAGAGGCAGCCAAATTATGCTAGACAACACAATTATAATCCAAATGCTGCATGCCCTTCCAATTCCTTGGTTCTGGTTCAAAACAATATGGCTCAAGAGGCTGAAGGGACAATGCCTTGGAATCGGTCTTTTGGGCAATCCATTGTCCCAACTAATGGTTCTAACCAGGGTTTCAATGACCAATGGCAACAGGCTATTGTTTATGGGTACAATCAAGCTCAAGCTCTTATGGCTCAAAGCATGGAGATCCCCACGATGACAAAGCCGGAGCAGTGTCCACAAGAACAAGGACCAGATTAGGTATCAAACCAACCTAAAGCTACAATGGTTATCAGTGAGCAGGAAGAGTATTATGCATCCAATCAGCAGAGCATCCCTAGTCTGGCTCACGTCCCAGTCTCAGCAAACACAAGATTCAAAAGGAATATGGGTGACAACCAAAAAGCTTTCAAAGAACCTCTTGTCACCACTCCATTGACCAAGCCAACAACAGTGACTCCCAAGGCACAAGCAAAAGTTAGCAATACACCAATCAACATTGTTGAACAAATAAAGAAATCCAACATGAGCGTACCAATGTGGAACATGCTTTCCATGCCCGGTCAAGTGGATATCCTTCAAGAAGGCTTGTCCAAGATAAGTGTTACAACAACTGCAGGCAGACAACCAAGCAAAGCAACTGAGGTCCTCACTAATGCAACCCAAGGTCCTGTGGGAGAAGGGTCAAGTAAAATGGTCAAGCCTCCTCCGTTCTACATTTCATTAATTATCGGTTATTCCTTGGTGCACAATTGTTTGGTGGATAGTGGGGCTAGCACTTCAGTAATGCCAAAATCAATAGCAGACCAGCTTGGTTTAAAGTATAAACCCCAATCCAAGGGAGTTTTGCAACGTGATGGATCTTCCACTAAACCAAATGGTATTATCAAAGGTCTCACCCTGACCCTGCATGCTTGCCCTAGTGTTTCAATGGCTCAAGATGTGTTGATTCTAGAGGTGCCTCCTCGTTTTGCTCTATGCTTATCTAGAGAATTCACAGCAAAGATAGGAGGTTATCTCGCAACAGATTGGTCATACATGGCATTCAGAACTAGGTATGGGACTAAAGTATCAATCAACGCTGAACCCATGGCACACTTTCACATTGAACCCCCTCAGCCAAATAGCATAAACCTCAATTGTACTATCCTTGATGAGGATGAGTTTACAATTGGTCAAGAGCTGAACACTTGTCCTGAAGAAATTCCAGATTTATTCTTGGATGAGCTATGGGGGGATAATCAATTTATCAACTCATGCCTTCCCTCACTGGACCTAAAGACGACCTCAATGGTATGTGGAAGTTCTCTGATGGTTCAAGGAGCAAGAATGGAGTAGGTGCAAGGGCAATGTTGGTTTCCCCATCATGGAATAAGCTTTTCTCTTCCTATAGGTTCCATTTCAGTTGCTCTTCAAATGCAACAAAATATGAAGGCTTAATCCATGGCCTTCAATGGGTCAGTAAGAAAGAAATCAAGCAGCTGCAAACATATGGGGACAGTGAGCTTATAGTAAACCAAGTTAGGGGCTTGAAAATTATGAAGAATCCTTTGATGAGGTCCTACAAAAACAGAGTGTGGGACTTAATTGAAGATTTTGAAGCCTTTGACATTCAAGCTGTCCCAAAAAATCAAAACCAGCATGCTGACAGGTTGACAGCCGTGAGAGCTCATATCAACATCCCAAGTAAGCTGAAAGAAGCTAAGGTTCAGCCACACATCAAAGTGGTGGTGAAGCCATCAGTGCCAGATAACGAGGCCTATTGGCAAGTTTTTGAAAATGACAAACAAATTGCTTGTTTCTTACAGCAAGACGTCGAGTTCTCCTCCGCCAACCAAGAGAACTTTCAACACCAGTATGACGATCAAATCGTTTAGCTGAAATCTAACAAGCTCCCTAAAACGCTGGTCACCCTTGAAGGCCTTTTCCATGAGACCATATGAGGAAAGACAAGGCAGTAATATCAACTGATGAAGAAAACTATGAAAGAGTCCTCATCTTCAAAGACAAGCTTCTTAAGCTTGGGAAGGTAAGCAACAAATCTGAAAGGCATGTCTTCATTGAACTTTGTAAAGAGTTTTCAAACATTTTTGCTTGGCAGTATAGCGATCCGAGAGGTTTTGATCCAAAGTTAGCCCAGCATACTATAGAGCTGGAAGCTAATACTAAGCCTATAAGGCAAAAGCAGAGACCCATCAACCCCAAAATAGAAGAGCTTATGAGGAAAGAGATAACCAAGTTGATTGAATCCAAGAATATCTTTCCCATCAAACACTCATCATGGGTAGCCAATTTGGTGCCTATAAGGAAGAACGGTGACATCCGTTTGTGTGTTGACTTTAGAGATCTGAACAGGATTTCCTTGAATGACCATTACCCTCTACCATCTATGGAGCAGCTTCTTCAAATGGTTGCAGGTTCAAAATGTTTTTCTCTTTTGGATGGGTACTCAGGGTACAACCAAGTGTTGGTGAAAGAGGACGATCAATACAAGACTGCTTTCACCACCAAGTGGGGCACATATACTTATCAGAAAATGTCTTTTGGCTTATCAAACGCTGGGGCCACTTTTCAAAGGGCAATGGACATGGCTTTCCAAGGGCTGCTAAATCAAATGGTGCTAGTCTACTTGGATGACATCACAGTTTTCTCCAAAGATGCCAACGAGCACATGGACCACCTAAGGTTGATCTTTGAGAGATGCAGAGAGTAGGGAATCTCTTTGAAACCCAAGAAATGTGTGTTTGTTGTGCATGAAGGTAAATTGTTGGGCCATGTTGTTTCAAAACAAGGATTAGTTATTGATCCTGATAGAATGAATGCCATCTTGACATTATCTTTACCCAAGCATAAGAAGGGACTCCAAAGTTTCCTTGGGAAAATAAACTTTGTAAGGAGGTTTATACCTGGTTTTGCAAAATTGGCCAAACCCATCACTACTATGCTTAAGAAGAACCAAGCATTCACTTGGTCAAATGAAGGTAAATCAACATTCGAGGCTATCAAGCAGCCCATTGCTCAAGCACCCACACTCATGAATCTTGATTTCTCAAGAGATTTTTTATTGTATGCCTTTGCCAATATTGATAATACATCAGCTATGCTGATGCAGAAGAACGGTGAAGTTCTTGAACAGCAAATAGCTTTTTTCAATCAAGGGCTGGAAGGATATGAGGTGAGGTACACTTTCATAGAAAAACAAGTCCTTGTAGCGGTAAGAAGCCTTAAAAGGTTCAGGCCCATGCTCTCCAATAGCAAAAACTATATCATGGTGTCTCATCTTAAAATGAGCGATTTCCTTCTTAACAAAGACTTGAACGAAAAGAGGGTTGGTTGGATTACCAAGGTCAAGGAGCATGATGTAGAGATCAAAATCACTAAGATAGTGAGAGGCAAGGGTTTGTGCGAGCACATGGTTGATGACCTAAATGAAAACAAAGAGGTTATTTTGGTAACAGAAGATAACTCATAGACGGATGCACTCCTACCTCACACTAGTTGGCTCCAGGTTATGACACGTTTCTTGATGATAGGGGAGTGCCCACAAGGTATGGATAGAGCAAAGAGAAGGTATTTCAGACTTCAGTCCATACCTTATGCATTGGTTGGTGAGGTTTTATTCAGAAAGGACCTCAATGGAGTGCTCCTAAGATGCATGAATGGTAACCAGGTAACCAAGCTTTTGGAGCATTTCCAGGATGGACCTGTGGGAGATCATTTTGCTCTAAAGACCACAGCAGTAAAGATAATGAGGGCAGGTTATTACTGGCCCAACCTTTTCAAAGATGCTTATGCATGGGTGAGAAAGTGTCAGAAATGTGCCCTCTTTACAGGTAAGCAAAGACTGGCAGCCCTTCCTCTCAACCCAATTTAGGTAGAGCAACCCTGCATGCAATGGGCGCTAGATTTCATAGGAATGATCAACCGTCCATCAAGTGCGGGGCATAAGTAGGTGCTTACTGCAACCGACTACTTCACCAGGTGGGTGGAAGCCACAGCATTGAAAGAAGCTAATGAAAATGCAGTCTTAGACTTCTATGACAGCATCGTGACCAGGTTTGGTGCTCCATCCACTATCATTTCTGATAATGCACTAGCATTCCTCGATCTGAAAACGAGTGAATGGGCTCTCAAAATGGGCATCTACCTCAACACCTCTTCCAACTATTATCCTCAAGGAAATGGACTGGCTGAGTCCACAAATAAAAATTTGTTAAGAATCATCAGGTGAACCATGGAAGAGAACCAGAGGGCATGGCACACTAAACTAAAGACAGCCTTGTGGGCTGATCGGGTGACTCCTAAAGCTGTTGTTTGCAATTCTCCATATGTTTTAGTATATGGAAGGGAGGCCAAGTTGCCCATTTCTCTTGAGCTGCCTGCATTAGAGCTTGCCCATCAACTGGAGCTGCTGGAAGATGAGCCCATGAATGTGAGGTTGGCAGAACTCATGGAGCTTGAAGAAACAAGAGACCTTGCAATGAAGACACTAGAGTCACATCAAGCCCAAGTCAAGAAAGCTTTTGACAAAAGAGCCATAGCAAGGAACTTCAAAGAAGGGGATCTAGTCCTCAAATGGGATTCAAATAAAGCCAATCCAGGAAATCATACCAAATTTGACAGCTTGTGGAGTGGTCCTTATTTGATCCACGGATGCAAACAGCATACGCTTTCCAACTGGCCCAACTAAATGGAGAGGTGCTACCCATCCCAGTCAATGGGATTCATCTAGAGCCGTGTTATTAGAAGAGTTTGCAGCCATTGTATATATTGTACATTTTGTATAGCTTTTCATGTTTTTCTCTAAGTGTTCTGTGCACATTCTTTGCAGCTGTGTTTTTCCCTTCCCTAAGTGCTTTAGGCACAGTTTCGTTTTGTTCTGGTTGTCCTTAATGCTTCAAAGGGAGGTTCTGATTCAGTGAAAAAGTGACTGGACTCCATACCCAATGGATGGGTTTGACGAGGCAACATGGTCTAAGTTCTCTTGCATTGACAGGGATGCAACCCCTGTGAGCCGCCAAAGATGTTGGCCATTTTTGGCCCACATATGAAGCTCTTGCATGGTTTGACGAAACATTGGGTCAAAGGCTTATAAATGGATCCAACAGCAATGTTCGAAAGCAACCCTGCAAGCCAAAGGGCTAAGTGCAAGGTTTGTGCAAAGTTTGTTTATTCGACTAAGTCCTTGTTCATTCTTTAGGGCTTTGAAAGAACTAAGTGTGTTTCTTCCTCTCGGGATTTTCTTTGGTTTAAACTCCATGGTTTTCCTTTGGGAAAATTGTCCACACAATTTCTCAAAGGAATGTTTTTCTTTTCAGCCAAGTGTTCTTTTCGGGATTTTCGTTTCCAACTAAGTAATGAAATTCTTTCGGACAATTTGTCCAAAAGAAAGGTTCCGAAGAAATGAACTCGTCAAGCAGGTTGCCCTATACAACTTTCCCGAAGGGTTCTTTTCTCGGGAAAGTGGACCAAAACAATATTTTTGAAGGGTTACTTTTCTCTCTACAAAAGCCAAACACATTTCCGAAAAACCATTTCAGAGGTTCCGAGAGTAGCTTTCAAAGATTCCAAAGGGTATGTTCCTTTCAGAAGGCCCTGTTGACGCTATGGATTGCACCCTTTAAAAGAAAACTCGGCTTTCTTCTTCCACGCGGCACAATGGAGACATTCCTCTTGCTGTGGGTAGCAAGTTTGAGGAATGAATCTCTAGATTACGAGCTAGCTCCCCTTGATGCACCTTGAGGTCCTGAATTTCTACTGCTAACAATGGGGGGGGTGAAAAGAGAGATAGATACTACAAAAGCAAAACCTAACTAAAATGGTGATGCACCAAAATTGATTGATCTACTCATCTTTTATCTACGCTTTATACCAAAAGGAGCGAACAGACGCTTCATTTGAACAAGAGACTAGACTGCATGAATGTTTTAACAAGAGGTTTGATTGAGGTATAATGAAGAACCTACCATAGGTGCTCTAGAGGCACACTATTGGATGGTTGCTCACCTGCACCTATACTCCAACCTAGACGCTTCTTGTTAACCTGCAGAAGATCTTGGATACACTAGATACACTAGCATCGACCTATGAAAGCATTAAAATAAGTGACTAAACATAAGGCAATACACAGACATATGCAAAAGTGTAAAGAATCAGATGGAGGTAAAATGCTTCTTTTGATTAAAGACAAATTTTGTAAGGGTTTCGCCATACAAAAGCTAGAGAGCCCTTTACAAAGCTGAGAGGTTACAATATATATAGAAAATGGAGAAAGACCCTTGACCCTTTCAAGAGCAGGCGGCCCATACTGCATTAAACACCTCAGTAAGAGGAATACGCCCATACTGTTATCATCTTCTCATAAATACGCCTGAAAGAGCCATGTTGTAGGTGTCCCAAATATTGACTTTGTTGCCCAAGTTGCATTAAACACTCCTGCTAAAGGATGGGTCGCTTTGTTCCTTGAACGACAAGGCCGCCTCTCCATGAAAGTTCACGCAGTTGTCCGCCTATTAATGCCAAACAAAGAAAAAATGGGCCGCTCTCTTGAATGCTCGTGCAGTTCTCTTAATGTTTGTTTGGTGGAGACTATTCCATCTACAAGCAATTACTTCTCCTGCCGACGCCTCTTGTGCCACCTGGACTGATTTGGTTCATTCCTGCGCTTGGCTGGCTGTGTCACTTGGAACGTTCCAAGTGTTTGTCTTATGTGTGCGTGGCCGCATTCTGGATTAACTACTCTGATTTTCTCTTTTCTTGTTACTTGTCCTTTTCCTGGTAATTCGGGCTCCTGGGGCTATCTTTTCTCCTTCGGGCTCCTTTCTCGGCGGTTTGTTGAATCTTGCTTCGGGCTTCTTGGCCTTCCTAATTTCCTCGAGTGCAATGCCTGAAGGAATTCCCTTCATTATGCTCGCCGCTTTGACACCCGCCTTTGATGACACTTAGAGCCTGCGCTCTTGAATTCTTTCGGACATTTTGTCCGAAAGAATTGTTCTTTGCCCTGTCTCAGACGGTTAACCTATCTTCTTAAATTTGACAGTCATTGGCCCGTCATCAAACATTTGAAAATCAACGGCTATCTTATCACCATGAAATTGACGTTCACGGGCATGTCACCATTTGAAAACTAACGGCTCTTTCGCTACCTTGAATTTCATGTTCACGGGGCCGTCACTAGATATTTGAACTTCCAACGGCTAGCTTACCATGTTAAAGTTGACGTTCTCAGGCCCGTCACTACCCTCCAACAATTTCCTCGGCTTTTTGTAAACGGACTTTTCCGAAGGGAAAGTGACCCTTCGAAAAAATGGGAAAGTCCTCTTTTGATGGCCAAGCATCCTCCAAAAGGGCACTTACCCTTCAGGTTTTTGTCTTCTGAATTTCTTCGGACAAAATGTTCAAAGGAATTCCTTCGGATATTTTGTCCGAAAGAATTCATGCCTTTAGCGCCCCTTCATTGAATTTCCTTACTCCATGAATTTCTTCGGACAAAATGTCCAAAGGAATTCCTTCGCACATTTTGTCCGAAGAAATTCATTCCTTGAGTTTATTCATTGAATTTTCTTCAGACATTTTGTCTGAAGAAATTCTTTCTTCGACTTGTCACTTTTTTCAAAGGAAATCCTTCTTTTTCAGCTTTCTAGCATGGCCCTTGCAAACAAACCTTTTGCCCTCTGCAAGGGCACTTTGGGTCCAAGGTTGCCCTTTGGAACTCCTTGAAAAGTCCCATTTGTTGCTTTCCTACCCTCCGCAAAGGTACCTAACTTTCGGAGCTTTTGTAAAAGACTTCTACCCCTTTGAAACTGGCCCATTTTCCTGCCGATAAAAGGCTTCCCGGGGTAATTTGTTTGCCCTACTAAACCTCTAGAATCGAAATGAGTTTTGAATCAACCCAAATACTTGCAAGACTCAAAACACTTGGTTTTTATAAAAAAGGGCCTGTTACAGAGGAAAACCCAAAAGATTGCAGTGGGGTGAACTCATCAGAAATTGGTTAACAGGCCCTGCAAGGAAAAGGAAAGAGGGGTGCCTAATTTTGGCCTGTAGGACCAAAATTAGTCAACGCATTTGGCAATTCACAGGGGAAGCATGTCTGCTATGCTTGAGAAGACCGATGGCTTAAAGATCCATTGGGCGTGGAGTCAGGATACAACTTGAAAGGCTGGCAATAACCTTGAAAAACTTAAGAACCAATGAAGATTTTACCCCAAATGGTAAAGAAAAAAAAACACACAAGGCTAAAAAACTACAAACATGCACAAAAGCACTTAGGGAAAACGAGAAAAAAAAATAGGAAAATTATGTACATAACAAGAGAAGGTTAGTGACAATGTTTAAGATATATCCAATTGACTGGGATATGTAGTTCTTCACCATCTAACATGGAGAGTTGGAATGCATTATATTGTTTGCATTGCGTGATGACATATGGACCACTCCATAAGGCATCGAACTTCGTGTGCTTTCCAGGTTCAGCTCAATCTTCATCCCATTTCAAGACAATGTCACCTTCTAAGAAGTCCTTTGACGAGAATTCCTTGTCAAAATGTTTCTTTGTTTTCTGCTAGCGACTGGTCATGGAAACCATGGCTTGGTCTCTTGCCTCCTGAAGCTCCATTAATTCACAAAATCTGACCTCCATGCCGTCGCTCTCCTCCAATTGCAGCTGATGGGCAAGATCCAAGGCTAGTAATTCAAGTGAAATAAGAAATCTAGCTTCCCTTCCATACACAAGTGTGTATGGTGAATTGCCAACTGCCCTTTTTGGAGTGATTATGTCTGCCCACAGGGCTGTCTTCAGCTTGCCATGCCAAGTCCTTTGATTTTCCTCCATTGTCCTTTTAATGATCCTAATCAGGTTCTTATTGGACTCAGCCAGCCCATTCCCCTGTGGGTAGTAGTTGGAGAAGTACTGAGATAGATGTCGAATCCTAATGCTCACTCGCTTGTCTTGGTTCCCAAGAAAGCCAATGCGTTGTCTGAAATGATTGTAGCTGGAACTCCAAATCTCGTCACTAGACCTTCATAGAAGCTAGGACCCACTCTCGTTGGCCTCCTTCAAAGCGACGGCTTCTACCCATCTCGTAAAATAATTTGTAGCAGTCAAGACCCATTTGTAGCCAACACTAAAAGGAGGGTTGATCATCTCTATGAAGTCCAAACCCCATTGTATGAACGGCTGTTCCACTTGAATAGGTTGCAGAGGCATAGCAACCAGTCGCTATTTTCCATCAAAGAGAGCACATTTCTGGCATCTCCTCACCCAAGCATGAGTATCTTTAAACAAACTAGGCCAAAAGCAACCAGCCCTCATAATCCTTGCAGTTGTGGGCTTAGGAGCAAAGTGACCACCAGCTGATCCGTCATGAAATTCGGACAGTACCATGTCGACCTGATTTGAATCGATGCATCTCAAGAGTACCCATGAAAAGTCATTTCTAAATAGTACTCCATCAACCAGGGCATAAGGAAGAGATTGAAGCCTGAAATATCTCCTCTTAGTTCTATCAAGGCCTTGCAGACACTCACCAATTCGAAGGAAATGAACCATGTCTTGTACCCAGCTCTTTATGATTGCAGGTACTTCCGCTGCAACTTCATCATGGAGTATCAAAACGTCTTTCAGCTCTTTGAGGTCTGTAGCGAGGTGTTCACACAGGCCTCTTCCCCTTACCAGCTTGGTGGTCTTGATGTCCACATCGTACTCCATTACTTTAGTGATCCATCCTGCCCTTTTTTCATTTCAGTCACGACTCAGCAAGAAGTCCTTAACACTAGGATGTGGCACCATGATGTGAATCTTGCTATTAGACAACATATGTCTGAATTTCTTCAAGCTTCATATGACTGCAAGTGCTTGCTTCTCAACATGTGTACCTAACCTCATAGCCCTCTAAAACCTGGCTAAAAAATGCAAGGTTGTTCCAAATTTTCACCATTTGCTTGAGTGAGCATAGTAGAGATTACCTTTTCATTGCCAAAGGTGTAGAGATTGACGTCTTTGGAGAAGTCCGAACTAGTCAGGGTGAGAGCCTGGGCGATAGCTTGTTTAATACCTTCGAAGCTATCTCTCCTCACTGTCCATGTGAACGTCTCATCCTTCCTCAGCATGGAAGTTAGTGGCTTGACCAATTCAACAAAATTAGGGATGAATCTCCTAATAAAGTTTATTTTGCCAACAAAGCTTTGCAGGCCCTTCTTGTGTTTAGGCAAAGACAATGCTAAAATGGCATGCACTCTCTCTGGATCAATGGTCAAGCCCTTTTCTGAAACGACATGACCCAGGAGTTTGCCTTCATGGTCAGCAAACACACATTTCTTTGGGTTGAGAGAGATGTCGAACTCTCTACACCTCTCGAAGATTTGCCTCAAGTGTTTCAGATGTTGTCCTGCCTCCTTGGAGAAAACTATCACATCATCAAGATAAACCAGCACAATGTCATTTATAAAACCTTGAAAAGCCATATCCATAGCTCGTTGGAAGGTAGCTCTAGCATTTGACAGTCCGAATGGCATCTTCCTGTAGGCGAAAGTTCCCTGCTTGGTGGTGAAGGTTGTCTTGTACTGGTCGCAGTCTTGCACCAGAATTTGATTGTACTCGAAGTACCCATCCAGGAGGGAGAAACGTTCACTTCCTGTCACCATCTGGAGAATCTGCTCCATACTTGGGAGAGGATAGTGATTTTTTAGAGAGACTCTATTAAGGTTCCTGAAATCAACACACAATCTGATCTCCCCATTCTTCTTCCTAACGGGGACTAGATTGGCCAACCAAGAAGAGTGTTTGATAGGAAAGATGATCTTGGACTCGATCAGCTTGGTGAGTTCCTTCCTCGTGAGAGGCTCAATCTTTGGATTGAAATGCCTTTGTTTTTGCTTGATGGGTTTGGCACTTTCTTCCAGCTCAATGGTGTGTTGGGCCAAGCTTGAGTCAAACCCCTTCAAATCGCCATACTCCCAAGCAAAGACATCAACAAACTCTTGGCATAACAAAATGAAAGAATGCCTTTTCTCATTTGTACATACCTTCCCAAATGCAAGCAACTTATCCTTGAATATTTCTACCCTTTCGTAATTCTCTTTATTGGTCGACATCCTTTGTCACTCTTGAGTTGGTTATCCTCATTGAAGATGCTATCGAGAGTGACCAAACCTTTAGGAAGCCTATTGGTTTTCAGCTGAACAATCTACTCCTCATACTGTTGTTGCAGCTTGGATTGATTCCTAAAAGCGAACTCAGCTTCCTCCCGTAAGAAAAGTGCTATCTGTTGGTCGTCAAACACTTGTCAATTGATGACATTGTCTGGTATGAAGGGTCTTACTATCACTTTTAAATGGTGTTGGTTTTTGTCCTGACTTATTCCCTTGGGAATGTCAAACTGAGCACCAACTACTGCTAGTCTATCTGCATGCTTGTTTTGTTCTCTTGGGATGGAAATGATGTTGAAATCAGTGAATCTTTCCATTAGGTCCCACACCCTGTGCTTGTAAGACTTGAGCAAAGAATTCTTGGTCGAGTTTTGACCCCTTACCTGGTTTACAATTAACTCGATGTCTCCAAAAATTTGCAATTCTTTAATTCCTCTTTTTCTTGCCCACTCTAAACCATGAACAAGAGATTCATATTCTGCTACATTGCAAGTGTAGGAGAATTGGAACCTGAAAGTCGAAAAGTATTTTTCCTTTGAAGGTGAAACCAGCATTGCTCCACCACCAGCTCCCAACTTGCTTCTAGATCCATCGAAGAAAAGTTGCCACAAACCACAACTCTCTTGATTTGCCTTCATCAAATTTGGTAGAAAGTACATTTTTCATGCATGCAGTAAACTCCAAGACCTGCCTCTTCAATGAACTTGTAAGGATCATGTTCAAAGTTGTCATTTCCCCATTCATCTAGGAGCAGGTCAGCAACTCCTTCAAGGGAAGATGGTGGAGATTGGTTTCCCTGAAATTTTTCTTCATCAATGATGGCATAGCTGACATTTGCCGCCTTGGGCGAGTATGGCTCCAGGTGATCTTTGTGGATAGGCTCCGATTCAATCTTCACTTTGGTTTTTTATTTGGTCCTAAGAACCATGTAAGACCAACTTGCTGCTAAGTACCCACCTATCTCGGACGTGGAATCCCTAGATAAGCAAAGAGCGAAGTAAGGGGGAACATCCGCCACTACCACATCATGGGGAACGAAGAAGGTTGGACAGGCATGGAGAGTTAGATTCAAGCCCTTTACCACTCCCAATGTCTTAGCTGGTGATCCATCCAACTACAAAACTCCCTTGGTCATTTGCTCATATTTGAGTCCCAGTTTGTCAGTTATGCATTTGGACATTATTGAGGTGCTCACTCCACTGTCAATGATGCAGTTGTGGACCAAGAAATCTCCAATAATCAAGGATAGATAGAAAGGAGGGACCTTTTCATCTTTCTTTGATTGACCTCCCATGGGAGGAGCCCCATTCACAATCAACACATTATCAGCCTTTGTTGGGACAACTTGCTCACTCAGCCCATGCAATTCCTTTTGGAGTATATCCTTTTGTCATGACATTGCTAAGGAATCCCACAATGAGATATTCATGTGCATCTTCTTTATTTGGTCCACCACATTGATTGGAGGGTTGCTCCCTTTTGAGTTCTCCTTAGAGGAGTTTGCAACTTGAGGTGCAACCTGAGGAGTTGAAACTGCAACTAGCTGTCTGTAATTGGAAAAATTTTGGTTTACTTGTGATGAAAAAGATGCCGCATATGCTTGAGTAGCTACTTGAGCTTCCTCCATAGCTCTCTTCTTGGACTTGGTGTTCGCTGCAACACAATCATCCTGATTATTTGTACTCCCCACATAATTGACTGCGTAGAACTCCCCTTCCAGGTGGTTCATAATAGTGGAATCAAATTGAGCCTGCCTGTTGTCCATCCCAGGTTGTGTTGACGCCTCAAAACTTGGGAATTGGGTTGTCTAGTCACTTTGTGTGTGCATACATTGATTTGGTAGCTCATTAGCATAAGCAACATGTTCTTGACCATACCCCAAGGATGGACAATTAGATTGTTCTTGTACCAAAATATTTTGAGTGGGGACAAGAGCCTTGGATGATGAAGGGGCACTTGGATTATAGCTTTGATAAGGTCTGACCTGGGTAATCTAACCCTGTCTTTAATTATAATTCTGGAAAGGAGGTCTATTCGTCTGCCCGAACTGCTGGTATCCTTGATTCCATCGATAGCTTTGAACTTGTTGCCTCTTGAGGGCCACTAATTCATTGGTAACACTCTGTAGTAAACTCTTAACCTCATGGAGGTCATTTGCAGGGGTAGTAGCCGACCTTTCTACACTAGGTAGAGGAGCTAAAGTGGGTGCAGCAGTCTGAACTGAGGGCTGCAAATCAGGGAAGAGTGGCATATGAGATCTAGGAAATATCTTTCCTGCTTGCACCAAACAATTTTCGACAGCTATGGCTATTTCATAAGCAGCAAGTAACACTTGTCCACCCATGGACTGTATCATGACAGCAATGTCGCTATTCAAGGCCTTTAAGTAGTATAGGAAAGCATAGCTTGGGGTCGGCCTCACTAGAATGGAGATTATGTCCCAAGTCTTTTGGAACCTAGTGTTAAAATCTTGCATAAATTCATGCGGAGCTCTCTTCATAATGGTCAATTGCTCAGCTAGAGACAAATGGTCACTTTTCTCTCCAAACCTATTTGTCAGGAGGGTGCCTAATTCGTTCCATGAGCCAACTGAATTCATAGGCAAGATCCCATACCAGTCCAAAACCTTACCTTTAAAGGACAAGGTCAATAACCTGATCGCTACATTTTCTTCAGTGACATAATAGATATTGCAGAGGTTGGCTATGTTTCTGATATGCTCAATAGCAGTGATTGGCCCCTCTCCACTAAAGGGAGGAACACTCTTAAGGGTTGTCCCTGGGATTGGGTCATACTGCAGAAGGTTCAAAGGACTCTAACCATTGAAGGACACAAAAGGCAAAGCCATGGCTAAGACAAGATTCAACCAGGGTGTCCTTGTATAGGTGTATTTTATGGCAGGTCTAGGAAACTGGTTTGTTGTGTAAGAATGAGTCGTTACAAACCTTAGCCTCTTTGTTGAGTTCAAAGGCAGCTCAACAAATTCGAAAGGAACACCTTTAGAGGATCTTGTGGTGACCTTAGGCATGGGATGCCACGTTGATCACTAACCAAAGACTGAGTTCTTAAAATGGAGCTGTCAGATGTTGGATTATAGTTCTTTGCTTTGGACTCTTTACAATAACAGGACCAACACCAATCTTGAAACTTGACCGGACGTAAAATTGGTCCCACCGGGCGTGCCAAAAACTTGTTGACATTGTAGATTGCACCCTTTAAAAAAAAACTCGGCTTCCTTCTTCCACGCAACACAATGGAGACAATCCTCTTGCTATGGGTAGCAAGTTTGAGGAATGAATCTCTAGATTACGGGCTAGCTCCCCTTGATGCACCTTGAGGTCTTGAATTTCTACTGCTAACAATGGGGGGGTGAAAAGAGAGAGGGATACTACAAAAGCAGAACCTAACTAAAATAGTGATGCACCAAAATTGATTGATCTACTCATCTTTTATCTACGCTTTATACCAAAAAGAGTGAATAAACACTTCATTTGAACAAGAGACTAGACTGCATGAATGTTTTAACAAGAGGTTTGATGGAGGTATAATGAAGAACCTACCATAGGTGCTTTAGAGGCACACTGTTGGATGGTTGCTCACCTGCACCTATACTCCAAACTAGACGCTTCTTGTTAACCTGCAGAAGAAGATCTTGAATACACTAGATACACTAGCATCGACCTATGAAACCATTAAAATTAGTGACTAAACATAAGGCAATACACAGACATGCAAAAGTGTAAAGAATCAGATGGAGGTAAAATGCTTCTTTTGATTAAAGACAAATTTTGTCAGGGCTTCGCCATACAAAAGTGAGAGAGCCCTTTACAAAACTGAGAGGTTACAATATATATAGAAAATGGAGAAAGACCCTTGACCCTTTCAAGAGCAGACGGCCCATACTGCATTAAACACCTCGGTAAGAGGAATCAGCCATGTTGTTGTCATCTTCCCATAAATACCCCTGAAAGAGCCATGCTATAGGTGTCCCAGATATTGACTTTGTTGCCCAAGCTGCATTAAACACTCCTGCTAAAGGATGGGTCGTTTTGTTCCTTGAACGAAAAGGCCGCCTCTCCATGAAAGTTCGCGCAGCTGTCCGCCTATTAATGCCAAACAAAAAAAAAATGGGCCGCTCTCTTGAACGCTCGCCCAGTTCTCTTAATGGCTGTTTGGTGGAGACTATTCCATCTGCAAGCAATTACTTCTCCTATCAATGCCTCCTATGCCAACTAGACTAATCTGGTTCGTTCTTGCACTTGGCTGGCTGTGTCACTTGGAACGTTCCAAGTGTTTGTCTTATGTGTGCGCGGCCACATTCTGGATTAACAGCTCTGCTTTTCTCTTTTCTTGCTATTTCTTGTCCTTTTCCTTTCAATTCAGGCTCCTGGGGCTCTTTTCTCCTTCGGGCTCCTTTCTCGACAGTTTGTTGAATCTTGCTTCGGGCTTCTTGGCCTTCCTAATTTCTTCGGGTGAAATGCCCGAAGGAATTCCCTTCATTATGCTCGCCGCTTTGACACCCGCCTTTGATGGCACTTAGAGCCCATGCTCTAGAATTCTTTCAGACAAAATGTTCGAAAGAATTCTTTCAGACAAAATGTTCGAAAGAATTCTTTCGGACATTTTGTCCGAAAGAATTGTTCTTTGGCCTTTCTCAGACGGTTAACCTATCTTCTTAAATTTGACGTTCATGGGCCCATCATCAAACATTTGAAAATCAATGGCTATCTTATTGTTGACGTTGTGGATTGCACTCTTGACAGGACGCTGAGCTCCTGTCTTCCACGCGGCACAATAGAAACTCCTCTCTTGCCTGTGGGTCTGGCAAAATTGAGGGGAGAGTCTCTAGATAAGGGCTAGCTCCCTTTGATGCATCTCTGATTTATTCCAATACATTTGCTAATATATATATATATATATATATATATATATATATAATGGGCGGGGGTTGAAAGGAGAGAAAGATACTAAAAAAGAACCTAAACTAAGAGGGCGATGCACCAAAAAAGTTCGATCTACTTAGCTTGAGCATACACTTTCCACCAAGAACAAGCTGATGTACACTTCATTTGATATGAGAAATTCCCCTGCATCAGTGAGCTAGGGGTCCTCTGGAGATACAGGGAGGAAAAACTACCAGAGGTGTTCTAAGACACACTATGGCAACCTGTTCACATGCGCCTATACTCTGTTGTAGACACTTCTGGCTAACCTGCAAAAGAAGAACTCACAATACACTAGACATGCTGGAATCATTCTGTGAAAACATATGGGAAAATGACTTAACACAAGACAAAGCCATAGACATGCAAAAGTGCAAGCTCAAATGGAGGCAAAAATGCTTCTTTTTTATTCAAGGTAAATTTCGGCAGGGCTCCACCTTACAAGCTGAGATCTCCTTCTCAAATGAGAAGTTACAAATATATAGAGAGAGGAAGTAAAGGTGCCCCTTTGGAAAAGACTTTAGCGCCTTTTTACAAGTTGGCCCATGTGCGTTGAGAGCGTTGGGAAGAGGAAGCCACTGAAAAAGGATGTTGTGTTGACTGTCAGTCTTGACTTTGGCGTTCAAACATTAATGTGAAAGCATGAGCCGCGCCTCTTTTTCTGCAAACAAGAACGCTCCTTCAAGATATTCACGCGGTTTGTCTGCTCGTCAATGCAAAGTGTGTAAAAAAAGGTCGCGTCTTCACTATTCACGCTCCTTGATGACCACTTGGCAGACACTGTATCAACCGCTGGAATAATTCCTTGTGCCGACACCTTCTTTTGCCACTTGGACTGTTTTGTCCATATCTGTGCTTAGCTGGGTGCGTCTTTTGGAACATTCCAGATGTTGTCGTATGTGTGCGTGGCCATGTTCTGGATTTTTTGCTTTGTTCCATCTTTCCTTGCTATTTTTTGTCCCTTCCTAGCTTTGTCTTTTCTTGGCTTTGTCTTTTCCTGGCCTTGTGAGCACTCGGGGCTATCTTCTCGGCGGGTCGCTGAGTTCACTTGCGGCCTGTCCTTAAGCTTTTCAAAATCAACGACTATTCCCTTGTCCTTAATTTGACGTCTTCAAGGACGTCATCTGACGTCCGGATTCCAACAGCTAGTTCATGATGCCCAATTTGACGTCTGCGGGCCCGTCACCCCTTTGAATTCCTTCGGCTTTTTCCTTTGGTCGGGCTTTTGTCTTTGAAACCTCCCGAAGGGAAGGTGCCCCTTCGGGCCTTGAGAAAGGTCCCTTTTGCGGTCGCCGAGAGCCCCCTGCAAGGGCACCTGCCCTTTGGGGTACTTTGGGCAGCCTTGGTCTTCAAATCTTTCCTTTAATGCTCGGCCTTTTCTTTCAGGCAAACTTCTTTCGGGCAAAAAGTCCGAAGAAATTCCTTCGGACTTTTTGTCCGAAAGAATTTGCCTAGTTTGTTTTGCCGCAGGATTTTCTCCCAAAAGAATTCATTGTTTGTTTCCTTGCTTGTTTCTTTCGGTCGGCTCTTTTCTTCGGGCAAATTCCTTCGGACAAAAAGTCCGAAGGAATTCTTTCGGACTTTTTGTCCAAAAGATTTGCCTTGTGAATTTTTTCGCGGAATTCTCCTTATGAAAGGACAGTCTATGCCTTGTGAATTTCTTCAGACAAAATGTCCGAAGGAATTCCTTCGGGCATTTTGCCCGAAGAAAATCAACTTTTGTCTTTGGCTATCTTCCTTTTGCCTTGTTCACTTCATGGATTTTCTTCGGACATTTGTCCGAAGAAATCCTTTGCTATTTCCTTATGAATTTCCTTCGGACAGAAAGTCCAAAGGAATTCTTCGCCTTGGTCTTTCTTCTCGAAGGAACTCACCTTTCGGCCTTCCGACCAACTACCCTCCACAAGGGTAAATCAAGTCCAAAGTTATCAAGTCCAAAGTTACCCTTCGGATCTTTTGCAACAGCCCATCCTGCTCATCATCTACCCTCCGCAAGGGCTGTTTAACCTTCGGAGCTTTGTAAGAGACTCTTATTTGTCTAAGGCATTTGCTCAAAGCGAAAAGCTCCATACTGAACCGAACCCTACAGGGCCTTAGATTTTTCAATGTTCGATAAGAACAGGGCTTATTGCAAAGAAAAGGAAATTTTGCAGAAGGTGGGTGCATGACTAGACTGAGGTTCAAAGTGGTAGGGAATGAAGGAGACTGATTTTGGCCTGCAGGACCAAAATGGTCAACACTTATCACCAAGAAATTGACGTCCACAGGCCTGTCACCATTTGAAAACTAACGGCTCTTTCGCTACCTTGAATTTGACATTCACGGGCCCGTCACTAAATATTTGAACTTCCAATGGCTAGCTTACCATGTTAAAGTTGACGTTCTCAGGCCCGTCACTACCCTCCAACAGTTTCCTCGGCTTTTTGTAAACGGACTTTTTCGAAGGGAAAGTGACCCTTCGAAAAAATGGGAAAGTCTTCTTTTGATGGCCAAGCGTCCTCCAAAAGGGCACTTACCCTTCGGGTTTTTGTCTTCCGAATTTCTTCGGACAAAATGTCCGAAGGAATTCCTTTGGACATTTTGTCCGAAAGAATTCGGCCCTTAGCGCCCCTTCATTGAATTTCCTTACTCCATGAATTTCTTTGGATAAAATGTCTGAAGGAATTCCTTTGGACATTTTGTCCGAAGAAATTCATTCCTTGAGTTTATTCGTTGAATTTTCTTCGGACATTGTGTTCGAAGAAATTCATTCTTCGACTTGTCACTTTTTCTGAAGGAAATCCTTCTTTTTCGGCTTTCTGGCCTAGCCCTTGCAAATAGACCTTTTGCCCTCCGCAAGGGCACTTTGGGTCCAAGGTTGCCCTTCGAAACTCCTTGAAAAGTCCCATTTGTTGCTTTCCTGCCCTCTGCAAGGGTACCTGACTTTCGAAGCTTTTGTAAAAGACTTTTGCCCCTTTGAAACTAACCCATTATCCTGCCGATAAAAGGCTTGCCCGGGGTAATTTGTTTGCCCTACTAAACCTCTAGAATCGAAATAAATTCTGAATCAACCCAAATACTTGCAAGACTCAAAACACTTGGTTTTTATAGAAACGGACCTATTATAGAGGAAAACGCCCTGCAAGGAAAAGGAAAGAGGGGTGCCTAATTTTGACCTGTAGGACCAAAATTGGTCAACAGGACCATTGCAATATTTCCGAAGGTCTCAAGCAAAAAGTCCGAAGGATATGTTACCCTTCGGGAGGGCCATTTAACAAAGCCCGAAGAGTCTCTTGCCCTTCGGGAAAGTCCTTTTCAAGAAACCCGAAGGGCTCTTTCCCTTCAAGAAGGATCATTTCCAAAAATTTGAGGGGTACTTTACAAAAGCCCACAGAAAAAGGGCCGAGAAGAAATAAGTCCGAAGACTTAAGACTCCAAAAGCCCGAAGACTTAGGGTGCAAAGAGCCCGAAGACTTAGGGTACAGAGAGCCCGAAGCAAGTTGAGCAACCACGAAAGCCCGAAGTCATTATCAGACGAATGAGAGGCTGCCACGTGGCATAAGCTGGAGCAGAAAAAGCCAATCAATAAAAGACAAGTGGCACAAGGACGACCGATCAGAGCATGGGGGGAAGTCCAAGCGACTTGCATAAGCTAGTAACTGGAAATTTATGAAGGTTTCCATCCTTCAACATGACCATCATCTCCGACCAACAGCCGACAAGTGTAGAGGCAACATGGCTCAATCAAGTTTATAGGTGTAAGAATTTTGTCCTTATATGTAAGCAGACAAGTGGAGGATGGCGTGGAGATGAAAGATGAAGATCAAGCAATTAGAAAAGATAGCTCGAGCATTTAAGACGTCCCTGAATTTTTCCTTCTTAGTGGGCCATGACATCATCGTCATCAGCAAGTTTTGTCTTCTAGTGCATTTCTCGACCAATGAGAGGGTTGAAAGACTTTTGGAGCTAATGGCAGTTATTTCGTTGAAAAAGGATTAGTTCTAATTAAACCAAGTGTGGGTGAGAATTCATGGAGGGTGGTTGGGGCTCATTTATTGATTTCTGTTTGCTCGCCTCTTCTCTTTGGGTCTTCCCCTTTTCTATATATGTCTCGATTCTTTTCAGAAGAAGACATCCTCATTTTGACAAGGAAGAACCTTGTCAAAAATTTGTAAGAAAGACCTTTTGAAGCAATAAAGATTATTTTTACTTATCTCTTGTCTAAAAATCATGTTTAGCAAGCTTGTGCATGATGGCCTTATGAAGAAGTGTTCTTCCATGTCCCTTGTCCTCTCTTCTTACCTATTTTCAAGTATTTTCTGGTTAGTTGCAGGTTGAACTTGAGCTTTTCTGCCATTAATGGACGCTTGGTGTGAATTTCAAAATTCATCTTTGCTTCAAATATGGCTTAGTGAGCCTAGTTTATGAAACTGATGCAAATTAACCGGTTGTAAGGTTGTGTAAGCAGAATTATCTTATGCTGAATTAGTGTTCATTTCATGCTCATGTGGGTCACTCTCTATTTGGTGCATCACCTTTTTTAGTTCAGTTTTCCCTTTTTATGTTACCTTTCTCTCCCTTTTCTTTGGTCAAAAATAAGTTTTAGTGTGTGGGAACAGCGGAAATGAAGCATCTAAGGAGCTAGCCTCATTAAAAAGCCTAGAGGTTCAACCTCACTACAAGATACCCACAGCCTGAGGTTGCTCCAATTTTGTAGGCGGGAGTGAGAGAGCCTAAAAAACTCTCCCACAAGGGTGCAATTCCATGCTACAACAGCTACCTACAACAAATTGCTTTAAACACATTTATTTGCAGAGTAGAAGGAAACAAAGCATACATAGACAAATTTTGTTAGCCTAGTAGAAAGCACAAACTAACATAATGCATTTAAGACACTATTATTAGATTTAACCATTAGAGAAATAAAATCCTGTGTCATTTGCAAAACTTGAGAAACAAGAAAATATGAAAACAATGAAACAGTGAACAAATTGCTGGAATTTCTCTTTCTACTTGCATCAATTTCACAAAGTTTTGTTCTAAAGTCCTATTAAGGGGAAAACCCCTATATATAGGCCTTTTTCATGCCTAAGACAGTTACATTGGTTACAAAGGGACCGAATACATGCCAACTGTCAGTTAGATAGAAGCTTCTCATGTTCTAAAAACTAAAGAATATTCCCTATTCAAAAAAGGGAATCCTTTTACAATATATTGAACGGAACTAGAACATGACATTCACCAAAAAAAAGAAGCCTAACAAATGGTTACCTCGCCCCTGAGGTGCCGGGCTGGGAAGCTCCCAGTGTAGAAGAAGATGAAAGTGAACCCATAGCAACTGAAGGAGTGCTTCCAATTTAGCTGAAGAAGAAGAAACTCCAAGAGGGGTCGAAGAGGAAGAAGCTCCTGTGGTGACCATGTGTGGCCTGCTACTTGCCTATTTCTCAGCGTCTATCCGTCTTCTCCATGCCTCAGAACATTTCTTGTAATCACTATCGATCAACTTTAAATCTATAATGGGCTCCTTTAACAATTTGATGGTGAGATCCAACATTGCATCATGTCTAACCAAGAGGGGGTTCACGGCCTCATTGATTGCCACTGCTTTTTCTATTCTTTGGTTGGCCAATGATGCCAAGTCTACCATTTCATGCCCAAAAGTCACTCCTCAAGCTAGAGCTTGCTTTCTGAAATTTACAATGAATTTTTGAAGCTGGGCTCTAAAAGCATTCTTGTTGACGATGGAACCGTCCTTGTTAGCAAGATGTGTGATTTCAGCCTCTTTAAGCAAAGTTATAACTTTGTCACCCTGATGGGTGAGAGACTGGCCCAAGGATCTCATGTCATCAATCCATTGGTTCAAGGCTTTTATTCTTCCAATTATATAGGACTAAGCAATGCTTAAGTCCCCCAACGGGATCAAGTTCAGGTCTTCAAATTTCTTCATTCTAATCAACTTGACCAAGTTGATTACCTTGATGTCATACATCCCATAGGTGCCCTCTGCCTTAAAAATTATGTTTTAGACTTCATCCCCTTTTATTTTGTACTAAGCCAAAGTATTTAGTGTATCAAACATGAACTCTACTACCCATTCTAACTTTGTAATAGTCTCATCTGGCAATGTGGCTTTGTGTTGCTGCTCTAGCTTGGTTGTTCTTTGTTGCATTCCTTTCACTAAGTCTGTGGCTACTTCACCATATGCCTTTAGAGTTGAGAGGGAGTCCTCTTCATATTGTTGTTGCTAACCAAGCTTAGCTCTTTTCTTCTTGGTCAGTTCAAACAGAGTTTCTTCAGACTCATACACAATTGTTTGATCTGGATGAGTTGTCTTCCTTTTGGTCAGCCTCTTCATTGCTCCAGACTTCTTGTCAAATTTCAATGAGACCTGTGGAGGGTCCACTATGACCAAATCCTGTCTTTCCATTGTAGTCAATTGCATTTCTTTTATCCAGGATTTATCTGAAGTACCACGCTGGAGCTGACTGGATGGAGGCAATTGATGAGCTAGTGTCAATCCCTGGAAGGCAAATGTCTGAGAAGTAACTGTGGAGGTGATTAGGACAAAGGCAGAACTGGGGAATGAGGTGGGAAGTGTTACTTTAGAGGATGAAGAAGAACTAGTGCTAACTAGAGCACTTCTTGGGAATAGAGGAACTTGGGGTATGATAACGGTAGGTCTTTTCTTTGGCAATTGGGGACCTGGTCTAGGCATGGGCATGGGCAGGATTGGGGGTAGATTGGCCATCACAGAGACCTTAGAGGTGTATGAAACAACAAAAGGGTTGACAGTAGGCAGGGGCACAGTCATGGGCCTAATCACAAGTCTAGTGAGGGGCCTATAGGACATTAGGTTCACGTGGTCTGGTGTTGGGGGTTCGCAAAATATACCCAAGGGCTGGCTACTTAAAAACAAAGGAGGCAAATAGACACATTCTTGATTAGAGGTACCTAGCTCCTCCTTGACGGGAAGCAAGGGAGGTAGTTCTGGTGTTGAAGCGGTTGACGTTGTAGTAGGTGGTCTCACTGCCTCCACCCAAGACGAATGAGGTACTGTTGAGGGTTCTACAGGCAATGAGATAACATTTTGGACATGGGATTGGGTGTCAGGTGTTGTTTCTAAAAAAGAAACCTGCTCAGTATGTATCATAGTCTCAGTGCCTCCCTTTCCCAAAGTGGAAGACAATTCTTGTAATATCCTTTGACTGAGTTGGGGGTCAGTTGGTCTTTCCTCTTCAACATCAATACCTTGTCTTGTTGATGTGGATACTTCTACCTAAGGGTGACTTCATAAAAACCTGCATCTTTTAATCTGCCATTAACAAAAGGAATGTTAGCATCCTTCAATCTTTGCTTCACCTCTTGGTCATTGGCGGCATTCATGTAGAACCTGTCCTCATCTTTTGGCTCATGATGGTAGGTGATGCTTAGGGATTCCTGTGCTAGATGCAATGCTTGAATGTTATATGCTCTGGGTCCCATTACCTATTGGCATCTCTTTCCAAATCAAAAGTGGGCCTTTGCTTGGCAGCAACAATAACGGAGTTCTAGTTTTCAATCCAAAACTGACCAATGCTAGACAGTTGAGGATGGACCAATCCTCTCTTCTTGTTTTTGCACAATTCTTCCACCCTTGTGAGCAACTGAAAGACAATTTCTTGTTTAGCCAGCTTGTCTGGCACTGTAACGGGCAACTTGAGGGGGGTTGTCTTGATTCCAACTATCCTTACTACTGTGCAATTCAGGTAGTACCAATAGGCTCCCAGGGTGTTGAGTGTTGCTCGAATTTCCTCTCATAGTCTAGGCATGGGCCTTTCATGGATGGCCCTGTATATTATAGGATAGAAGTGCTCAGTTATGGCCCTCATCTCTTATTTGTACTTGTACACTTTGACCTTCGAGAAGGTATGAGGCACAGTCCATATCAGTTTGGAGTCCCAATTAGTAAACTAAGGGAACTTTTGGGTGGCATAGATGGCATCCACCAGGTAGGACATCATGTTGAAATGATCCCCTTGGTTGGCCATGACCTTTCTAATCTATGATTTCTCCCAAAGGGAGAGCCTTTGCATCATCTATTATCATGGATAGAAGGGGAACCCATTTCTCATCCACATGGCCTATGTCTTCCGCCCCATGCAACCGATTCATCATAGCCATCCCCATTCTTACTCCTTTTCTAAATTGGGTAACAGGGATTAAGCTGATTTTGGTTTTGCATATAAATTTTCCCTTGTTCTCAGCGCAATCTCTCGAAACTTCCCTGATATCATGGGTTCGGAGCCATTGGATCACAGTTTCTTGATTGTATACAATCTCTGGTTTGGGCAAGTCATAGTAAGCCTAAAAGGCTAACCTAGCTATAAAAGCAATGTCTTGACCCAAATTCAAAGATTTAATCATGTTATTAACACACCTAGACTGAAGAAACATGTAGTAGACTAAGTCTAAGAGGAGTACCTCTGGATTAGATGTTGCCTTATGCAAGCCTACAGATTTAAGAGCCAAAATGTCTTACATGTCCTTTGCATCATTGGAGCCTTCTTCATCATCACTATCGTGGTCCACAATCTTCTCCACGTGGTAGAACAAGTCATTATAGTGTTTATCTTCGATGGCCAATCCAACAGAGTTGAAATTGGTATCCCGAAAGATGATGTTTGTCCCATAGGAGTAGAGGAATGGAACTTGTTCCTGCTTGCTGGCTCTGAATGTTTCAGCGTCAGCCATGTTTTCAATTTTGTGACTGACGAGCTTGCGGATTGCTTTGATGGCAGAGGAATGCATAGAAGTATTTAGGAGAATCACATAATGCTTCAGAACTCTTAGCAAATAACAATTGAATGTGAGTCGAATGCTTTGAGATGGCAAGCTTTAAACTCTAAATTCAAAAAAAATTCTAACAATACGAGTCATAAATGGCATGTATCTTAACTTGCTTTGATTTAAAGCCCGAGTGGATCTTCAATTTTATTCTAATGGCTTCGAAAATTCACTTTGAGGAATCAGCCAATCACTGCCTTCGCTTTGACCACATGGCCTATTATCATAGGCTTGATTTTTTCAGTGAAGTGACTTGGCTTTATATCTGCAAAAACGAGCCCCATCAACATGTAATTTGCACCTAAAACCGACACTTTGTGGACAGCTATGCACCACCTAGGTGCCATACTTGACACGTACTCAACACTTGGCACCTTTTTTAGCACTTTAGCCTTCTATTTTGAATGTTGAACCACCCAAGTAGATTGTGCGACATTCTGCCAAGTGTCATTTTTTGGTTGGATAGCTCTTCTCTAATTGTTGCATGGCTCGACCCCTTTCATTCTTTGGTTGATGTGGCTTTGGAACGTCTACTGGTTTGCCAAGTGGCAAGCTCTCATTGGCTCGCACTATCGCATGGCTTCGTTATATGAAACTTTCAATGAACACAAATGCCAAGACACTTCGCCAAGTGTCGCCTTTTGATTTGATTGCGTAGTCGCTAGGTTTTATGGTTTCCTTTGATCGCGTTATTACCATGAGATAGGGGTCCATGTGTCCTCTGCCTATTGCTCCCAAATGTCAGGTGGCTTCCACGTCATATCATGCTATTCAAGATTGAACGACTAAATGCCAAGTGTCATCATGTCGTGCAATCACAGTATCATGAGATTGAAACATTACGCCTTAACTATGGGGGGTGCGAAGGCCACGACCGAGTGCCAAGTGGCAAGCTCTCATTGGCTCGCGTTGTCATGGGGCTTTAGAAAGTAATAGGATCCTTGGAAGGTCGAGACTGGGCGCCACATGGCGTGTTCTGATTGAGTTGTAACCCCTTTGTTAGCTGAAATGCCATGACTGAGCAACAAGTGGAAAACTCCCATTGGATCACTGGGTCGCGAACTTTGTAATTTCTGCGTGAACTTAAAGTGTCGTGACTAAGTGCCAAGTGGCATGCTCTGATTGGGTCATGGGGTCACGAGACTTTTAGAACTCCTTGAACTTGAAATGTCGCGAACGAGTGCCAAGTGGTAGACTCCCATTGGATCATGGGGTCACGAGACTTTTAGAACTCCTTGAACTTGAAATGCAATGAACGAGTGCCAAGTGGCAAACTCCCATTGGATCGTTGGGTCGCGAAGCATTTCAAAGGCTAAAAGGAATGCAACAAAGTTTGTAACTTGATGCGGCCGAGTGACCAATGCATGCGACACTGTAGCATGTCAATTGAGGTTGAGCTGGCATTGGGCTCCTACCAAATGAAAGGCGCTAAAGTTAGCAAATCGCGAGATAAAAGAAAAGGGACATACGAAATCCGACTTGGACCTTAGTCCAAAACTCGAAATTAAGTTATGTCATAGTCTTGAATACGAATTTCGACATAGTTAAAGTTAGACCACGATTTGGAAACCTTAATTAACTTTGGTCGAGTTCTAGGGATCATACCTTGGATCTTTGAATGTAACCCCTCGTAAGAGCACTTTTAAATAAATCAGATCATTAGAAAATCTCAATGAATTAGACATTAATGGAATATTTAAAAAGTACCTAGTTAATATTTGCCATGAACTAACATGACTCTTAAATCTTTCAAGTCGTACAAAGGGGGTTTAAGTCATGTGATGCCAATGGTAAGGTATTTCTTAGGGTGAATGACCCAAATTTTTCATAGGGTCCCCATTTTCAAGAAAATGGGGTGTGTTGATCTCAACAGTATGAATTTCTATAGGAATTTCATTCATAACTACTCAAATGTTGCCCAGTCCTTTCGTCAGCTCACTCGCCAGAAAACTCTTGGAGTTCACAAGCTGCCCAAGCACTTAGTTCTTTGAAAGATGCCATCTGCACTACTCATGTGCTTGCTCTCCCTAATTTATAGCAGCCATTTGAGATTGAGAATGATGCTTCTAAGTATGCTATAGGGGCGGCTCTTGAGCAAGGAGGGCATCCAGTGGCCTATCATTATATGGCCTTGGTGTAGGCCAAGCTCAATTATAGCACGTACAACAAGGGCTTATATGATTTAGTTCAAGCATTCAAGCAATGGCGCCATTATTTTCTGGGTACAAAGTTTATCTGCACACGAATCCCCATCTCCTTCAATTCTTGAACTCTGAATCCAAGATTCCAGAACAACATTTGAAGTGAGCATCTTCAATTCAGTAGTTTCATTTGGTGATCAAGTACAATAAGGGTGACAGCAACAAAGTGGCGGATATTCTTAATTGTCCAACTGAAGTCCTTAGCATCTTGGATGTTCAATGTGCAGCTTATGATGAATGGAAAGATCTCTACTCCTTGGGTCATCTTTGGTCTGATCGTTGAATGCTTTGCAGGAGGCCATTGTGATCAATCAAATGCCTTTCCTTGATTAATTTGAGAGATGGGAGGTTGTACAAGCTCACTTAACTTTGCATTCCCATTGGCCCTTCTCGCTAGCTTATTCTCAAGGAGGCTCATTCGTCTTCCCATGGTAGAAATGTTTCCATGCAAAATGCCTTGCCAAACTTGCAGCAATATTTTATTGGCCTTCTATGCCAAGCCAAGTTGAGTATTTCATACATCAGTGTTGCCTTTACATCCAATCTAAGCCTTCCAATCGGATGCTTGGAATGAATCAGTCATTGCCAGTACCTTCATGACTAAGGGAATCCATTTCCATGGATTTCATTAGTGGCCTAGCCACAACTCAGTGTCAACATAATTGCATTTTTGTCATCATGTGCCGGTTCTCTAACATGGATTTTTTATTCTTTACACCAAGTCAAGTAATGCTTCACACGCTCCTAACTTGTTCTTCAAACATGTTTTGAGCAATTTCGGGTACTACCCACTATTATTTCAAACGATGCTAGATTCTTGAGTCACTTTTGGAAATTATAGTGGAAGCTTCTTGGTTGCAAGTTGTGTTTCTCCACTTCCTTTAATCGGAAAATTTATGGCCAAGCTGAGGTTGTCAATCGAACTTTAGTCCATTCTCTCCACATATATCATTGCAAAACAAGTAATAGGACAACTATTTGCATATCCTTCAGCATAGTCACAAGCAGGCTACACATCTCTACAAGGCATTCTCCTTTTGATGTATGTTATGCCTTCCAGCCATTGGCCAGCTGCTCTTTTGGCTCCAACTACGACCCACCCACAAAAGGACCAAGAGAAAGCTTCTTCATTTGTGCAAATTTTGCCCCAAATTCACACCAAAATTCAAGCTATCCTTCAACATACTCAAGCCAAATTCAAAGCACTCCATAACCGCCATCAAGTACCTCATTCTTTCCAACTCGGTGATCATGTTTGGCTTCACTTGGATAAGCAGAGGTTTCTCAACCAACATCACAAGTTGAAGCCCGTCTGTTATGAGCCTTCACAATTCTCCAGTTTGTGGGTCCCAATGCTTTTCGCTTGGATCTCCCACCTCAACTCGACATCCACAATGTTTGTCAATGTGCGCAAGCCCAAGATGTACGAGCCATCTTACTTGGAGGAGGAGGCTTCCATCATCTAATCCCAAATTTTCAGCAATCATTGATTGATGATACTTTGCTTGATGTTCAGACTCACACCAATTGCAAGAAGCAAACCACTACTTTCTTGGTTGACTTGCAAAGGGACTTTTCCAACACATGCCAAGTAGTTCTTTGAGTCAACTATTGCCAAGAAGTTTCCTCATCTAATGTAAAAGTTGGAGACATCTTCCATTAAGCAAGGAGGAATGATGAGAATATATTATAGCTAATTGCTCCTCGTAAATATCTCCACATTGTAAATTCCACCTTGTACACTTGACCTAGTACACTAGAGAATCTTAGTTTACATGTATAATTTGCTAACCACATATCAGTTACACTGAATGAAGTGTCCGTGCATATGCACAGTTCACTAACTGCATCGCTGTTAAACAGAATGAGCTGTCCTTGCACATGTACAGTTCTATAACTGCACATTAGTTAGACTAATGAAGGTGTCTATGCAATCCCGGTTCAAGGGTAGTTTGCATCCACTTAACCTCATCGTTGTAAATATATATATTCCACATTAATGAAGAGTGTGCATCAACAGTTTTTTTTGCAGCTATCTTGGCAGATATCACCTGTATTCTCTGTTGTCTTATGTATGTCCATTTTCATTTTTGTTGTGATTTACTTTCTATGGTTTGTGAGGGTTAATTCAATTGGTATCAGAGCCTACAATCGGACCTAATTGAGTTCTACAATTCTTGTTCTCTTCAAATTTTAATTTCCTTCCAGGATTATTCTCAAAATCCCAACCTCGAGAAGCGTGTCAGGATCAACTTCCTCTATTCAGCATAAAGTTACACTAGAAGTATATCTAAGTGAGTAGATCATTCTTCCTTTCTGTAGCAGAACCAGAGTCCGCCACCATACAGGATCTTTGTACAACCTTGGAAGACAAACCAGAATCAAAATTGTAACTATTTGGCCTAAACTTTCACCAGTAGAAGTATCCCACTGCAGAAATCATCTTCCTTATGTGCAAAAAGTTCAAATTCCGATTCCGTAAGGATCTTTTCTAGTCTCCTGATTTGTGCCAAAGTACATTATTTCCAGGGTCAAGTTGAGTTTTTTCAAGGAGGTAGATTTTATTGTTATGATCAATTTTCCCTTGCTGTTCAACATAAATCCCTATCAGTTTTCAGTATTTAAATCTTCTTGTTTCATCATAAAACGAAAAAAGAAACCAAAAAAAAGGAGTTCTTTATCTTGTGTAGTATTTTGTTTCTAGTATTATCATAAATAATGACTCGTAAATCTTTTTGGTAATCCAAAAGGTCCCTTGGATGTGACCCTAAGTCATAATTTTTGTGTATATGCATGCTCTGTTCAGCAGAAGCTCGCATCCACTTAACCTCATCATTGTAAATCTATTGATTCCACATTAATAAACAGTGTACATCAACAATTTTGGCGACTATCACTTGTATTCTTTGCTCTCTTATGTATGTCCATTTTAGTTTCTGCTGCGATATACTTTCTACAGTTTGTGAGGTTATATCATCCGTTCTGTGCAAGTATCATCAACCACATAGCTGCAATGGAACAAAATGTGTCCACCCATGGCTTCAGAAATTTCTAACAAGCTGCACCAACCTAACAGTACCAATGGGAGGAAAAGTAATGCCATCTACAGAGCTGCGCAAATTGATGACAATGATTGGCCTCCTTTGGGTGAATTAACTCCAATAGGTGCTTGATGGACCATGATACTTCTAATTTTGTTTAATTCTCAGCAATATTGCCCCACTCGATGAGCATTAGTTTGATTTTGTTTAATTCTCAGCAATATTGCCCCACTCGATGAGCATTAGTTTAATTTTGTTTAATTCTCAGCAATCTTGCCCCACTCGATGAGCGTTAGTTTGGTATTCAAAATCTTTGTCATAATCTATTTGGCAGCTTCAGGGTTTATTGGAGTTCACCTCATTCAAAATTATAGTCACTTTTGTTTGAGAAAAACATGTTGCTTCCAGCATAAATTTCCAGGCCATGGCCTCTGCAAGTTTTGCTCGTGGGTTGTACTTCTATACTGCCCACATTTTCTATTAATGTTTAATAGTTAATATTGTTCATAAAAGTCTTTTTACCAGAAAAAAAAATGATTTTGATATATTCATTCAAACACAAAAAAAGGGGCTGCACATTAACTCTGGGTCTCAAATCTTATGCTAAATCTTTGTTACCTGCTAATTGGTGTTTGTTTTCAAACTCTCATGGCTACATTTAAAATTATCAATTACTATTGTTCATGGGATTCACTTCACTCCTATGCCTCCCCTCTTCTCCCACTTTACCGCTCCCCTACCCAAGGGCTTACTGCTACCATATAGGCAATAGATTAGCAACTTCATTGTCTGTTAAAAGAAAATAACGATCATTCCTTTGGTGCATTTTCAGATGAAACAACATTATCCAAATCAAGAGACTCTTAGAATACCTTACCTGCGATCCACAACATTAATGGAAGAAATAATTTCTGCAGATTGGTACGCACGTTGAGTGATGGAAGGCCATATCCAACAGCTCCCTTTGCAGGCCCCCATGGCTTCCAATTCCAACGCAGCCTTCACCATCTGCTTCTCTCCTTCCTCTGAAAGCCCACTGTCCATTGATGTCTTCGCAACAGGATTGGTGTTAATAACCCCCTTGCTCTCATAAAAAGACTCACCTGACCTCACCAGATAATACCTACACACTGTTCACAAATTAGATAAATGTCTTGTTTGTCAAAAAACTCCACATGGGAGAGCTTGCTTATGTAGCTTCCTCTGGTCAATCAAAAATACAACAATGTTGTTTTATGCTAATATCCATAACCTTAACCACAAGTTAGCCTACAACCTCACTATCACAATATCTTTTTAATTTGCTATCTTACAGGAAAGTTAGAACAGTCATGTGGAGAAAAAAAACAAACAGGAAACAACAACATTATCTTAAAAAATTTAATAGGAAAGTTAGAACAGTTGGGTGGATAAAGAAACAAGCAGGAAACAACAACATTTCTTAAAGAATTCAATGAACATTACAAAAAAGCATACATGGGGGCCGAAATTAAATAGAGGGAAATGATTCTCATAGCTCAAATAAGAACTAGTTCCCACAGGTTCAAATGTGAGACAAATAGATGGGTGACCCCTAAGGAAGAATGGGAGCAACGGATATGTTTGGTCTGCATCACAAGAGCAATAAAAACAGAAAAGCACTTCATTCTAGAATGCCCAGCCTACAATGACATCCAGGTCAAGTACACAGGAAACATTGAGAGTAGATGTCATGTTGGAGCTATTTGAAGAGACAAACTCATCCCTCAATTTATACATCATCAGGGCATTGAGACAGCTATAACAAATTGTGGTCTCACCCATAAAATAATTAAAACCATTTGATTTTATAAATCCAATTCCTCTCGAGAGGTCTGCGGGCTACAGAGTCTGCTGGGGAGGGGCTATAAAGTCAAAAGTAAAATTAACCTTAAGTTTATCGCTGAAGACAGTAGTTTGGGTTTTATTTAGATTTATACTTACAAGTAAAAATGACATCAGTTCAATATTACAGGGAGGCTTAATAAATAGAAAATAACAATCGACAGTGGGTACTTTACAGAAAAACTTAATTCGTTTCTTTATTCTTTAAGGATTCATATCTACAATACAAAGTTATAACAACCATTCTCACAAATTGTAAGCGGCCATTGGTGTGTGTGATTGGTTATAAGTTTCACCTTCAGTAATTGTAAAATAAGTTCTCACCTGTTGCTAAGTTTAGCAGGAGGCATTACAAATAGTCCTGCTGCTTCTGCAATTCCATTTCCCCTGTAAGTGGGTAAGTCTGGCAAATGCCCGAAACACAGAATGGCAGATAGAATACAAACAAAACCAGGCTTCTTCACACTATCTGAAATGGCAATTGAGTTTTGTTTTTTGGGTCCTGAATTACTGTTATTGGGAAATTTATTTGTGGGAGGGAGAGGTGGAAACAAATGCAAAGGGAATTTCCTTGGTGTGGCATGTGAAGCTATCACCACTCCCACTGAAAGGGTCATACTTGCATCCTAACTTCAACACACACTGATCATTTCCATACCAAACCATACCAGTACAATTTTAAATTGTTGTTTCGCTTTACATGTGGTAAGTACAATCCAATTCATTGGTAAGTTTTCTTAAAGGGATTTTTTTTTTTTCAAAAAGAGTCCACAGGCCATATGTATATTCATCAATTAAAATGATAAAGATAAAAGTGCAATCTATATTTTAGAATAAAAAGTATTAAAATAATAAAGATAAAAGTGCAATCTATAATTTTTAATAAAAAATAAAAAGGAGAGTTTTGGTCTTCACATTATTTATGGTAAGAGATTCAAAACATTTAAAATAATAAATAAGTTAAATTATAATATTTAATAATTCAATATTAAAAAAAATTAAATATAATAAAATAAATATAGTGTAAATAATTAAAATTAGAATTGGTTATAATATTTTATTAGATATTTTAATTGTAAGCGTTTTATATATTTTAATATGTTTTTTTGGTTAATATTAAATTATTAAATACCATAATTTAATTTATTTGTTGTTTTAAAGATTTTAAGCTTTTTCCCATAAATAATGTGAATATTAAAATTTAAATATTATTTTATAGCATTTAAAAAGTGGTGGGATGTGACTTTGTTGGAACTCGAAAAATCGTTTTAATTTAAAAGATTGAAATATGTTTTTAGAGTGTAATATTTATAATTAAAACACTTGAGATGAGGGATGGATCTTTTTATGGAAAATCTCCAAATATTTTTGGGAAGTTTTACCTCATTAAAACAAACTTTGTATTAAAATTTCATTTTTTAGGTTGGTAGTTTTGACAATTAGTACTACCATTAGTCTTGGAGTTTGGGGTAAAAGAACAGGGCTTCTCTAAATGACATGATTTTGGCATTGATAAGGATTTGTATTGAACTAGTTTAGGTGTAGAAGATACAATCTAATAAGATCCATGCATGCCAAGCATACAACAAAAAGCAAGATAATGCATAGTAAGGAAATCACATATTCTTCTTGAACAATGTAATAGGCTATACTTGTATTTTTTATTTTTAATTTGAATCGCCTTTATATCTTATTTGTTACCATCATCATTTGTATTTTGGCTAACCTCTGTCCTTCTAAATAATTTGTCCAATCTTTGTTACTCTTGATTATAAATAGGTATACGCATCCCTTTTTTACTATATGATATTTGTTGTATGTAGGTGTCTAATTTGAGTTTGTTGTCTTGGTGTCATGGAAGATTAGGTGTTGACCATTTTTGGTCTAGCAGGCCAAAATCGGTCTCCTTCTTCCCTTACTATTCTGAGCCAGTTCAAAATTTGATTTTGCATAAGTCTTGATTTCTACGGACTCTATAGGCTTGTTTCTACGGACTCTGTAGGCTTGTTTCTACAGACTCTGCAGACTAATTTCTACGGACTCTACATGTTGATTTCTATGGACTCTACAGGCTGATTTCTACGGACTCTGCAAGCTTGTTTCTACGGACTTTGCAGGAAAGAAACAAGTTCCCAACACTTAGGAGACAAAAGGACCTTTGCAACTTTTTCGATAGGCAATTTTTAGAGGCCAAACAGTGCTTGCGGAGGGCAGGGAACACTTGCAAAGGGAAGAAAGACAAAGGCAAAGAATTCCTTCGGACTTTCTGTCCAAAGGAAATTTCCGCAAGGCAAAGATAGAAGGAATTCCTTCGAACATCTTGTCTGAAGAAATCCCGAGGCAATAAAAAGACTAAGGCAAAGGCATGAAATGATTTTCTTCATAATTTTGTCCGAAGGAATTCCTTCGGACAAAAAGTCTGAAGAAATTCCTTCAAACAAAAAGTCTGAAAAAATTCAGAGAAAGAGCCGCGGGAAAAATGACTGAAAGAAAAGCCGACGGAAAAAGAATAAGCGGGAAAGAATATATGAAAGAATTCCTTCGAACAAAATGCCTGAAGGAATTCCTTCAAACATTTTGTCCGAAGGATTTGAGGAGCAAGGCCATCGAAGGACGACCCCGAAGGGCAGGCGCCCTTGCGGGGGACTCTCGGCTACCGAAAGAAAGACCTTCTCCAAAGCCGAAGGGACACCTTCCCTTTAGGAGGTTCCAAAGCAAAATCTCGAAGGAAAGGAAGCAAAAGGCCGGAGCAAGGGAAAAAAGTCGAAGGAATTGCCAAGGAGGGTGACGGGCCCGCAGATGTCAAGATTAAGCACCATAAAATAGTCATTGATCTTTAAGGGCTTGAACGTGGACCCGAATGTATTCAAAGGCATTAAGGCCAAAAGGAAGAACCGTTGAGAGAAGATCCCAAGGAGCCAGCAAGGCTGGAAAGATAGCCCTCGAGGGCTGAAGGAGCTAGAAAAGACAAAGCCAGAAAGAGACAAAGTACAGAAATAGACAAAATAATCCAAGTGGCAAAGGAAGGTGTCGACTCAAGGAGTTACTCCAACAGTTGACACAGTATCTACCAAGTGGTCATCAAGAGGCACAAACAGTGAACGGTGCGACCCGTTTTCTTCACTTTACATTAATGAGCAGACAAACTACATGAATATCTTGAAGGAGTAGTCTTGTTTGCAAAAAAAAAGGTGTGGCCCGTGCTTTCACATTAATGTTTGAACACCAAAGTCAAGACCGGCGATTACACAACATGGTTCTAGCAGGCCTCTTCTAGAAAGATGATATCAATAACAACGACTTCCTCTTCCCAATGCTCTCAACGCACATGGGCCAGCTTGTAAAAAGGTGCCAAAGTCTTTTCTAAAGGGGCACCTTTACTTCTTCTCTTTCTATATATTGTAAAAGCTTCTCATTTGAGGAGAGATCTCTTAAATTGTATGGCAAAACTCTGCCAAAAATCTCTTGGGCTTGTAAGGCGGAGCTCTGTCGGATTTTACCTTGAATCAAGACTTAGCAATTTTTTACCTCCATTTGAGCTTGCACTCACACACATGTCTATGTTTTCATTTTGTGTTAAGTCATTTTCTTTTATGCTTTCACATAACGATCACAGCATGTCTAGTGCATTGTGAAGTTTCTTCTTCTACAGGTCTGCCAGAAGTGTCTACAGCAGGAATATAGGCGCATGTAAACAGGCTGCCATAATGTGTCTCAGGACACCTCTGATAGTTCTTCCTCCCTGTATCTCCACAGACCCCTAGCTCACTCATGTAGAAGAATTTCTCATATCAAATGAAGTGTATGCCAGCTTGTTCTTGATAGAAAGTGTAGGCTCAAGCTAAGTAGATCAACTTTTTTGGTGTATCACCATTTTAGTTTAGGTTCTATTTTTCAGCATCCTTCTCTCTTTTCGCCCCCCCCCCCATTGTTAGCAGTAGGAAATCCAAGACCTCATAGATACATCAAAGGGAGCTAGCCCTTATCTAGAGACTCTCCCCCCAATTTTGCCAGGCCCACAGGCAAGAGGGGAGTTTCCATTTTGACGCGTGGAAGACAAGAGCCCAATCTCCTGTCAAGGGTGCAATCCACCACGTCAATAGTTTTTGGTACGCCCTGTGGGACCACGTTTTGACACTCAAAAAAGTTCCAAGATTGGTGTTGGTCCTGTTACAGCAGAACGAACCATTAATATAGCATCTGACCTTTAATCAAGCGATTGTGGGACAAGTTTTGTCCAAAAAGTTGAAAAATTTTGGTGTGTTTTTCAACCAACTAGCCTTTGGAGGATTTTTTATCAACACCAATGGCGACTTCGAGTTAAATCAGCTGGTTAAGCAGTCCTGGTGCCATCAAGAAATCGTATTTTGGTATGTATAATTCCATTCCTCAGCATAATGGGCCTTTTATTCCTTCATTTAACTATGATCAAGCTCAGGGTGTTTATGGAATCACCTCAAGCAGCTCTCTTAATTACCCTTCAACAATAAGGGAAGTAGCATTGGAGTTTGAGAAGCAAGTGATGAAGATAGACAAATTGGATGAGCAGTATAGATATCAGCAAGAGCTTATGTACAAGGAGTGTTTGTTTAGGCAAGCTCAGGACTTGCAATTCATGGAGGAGGTAGCAAAATGGAAGAGTCCATTCATTCAAGGCAGTCAGCCTTGTGTGCCCCCTCCTATTCTAAAGAAAGCCCCCTCTTGTGCACCAAATCCTTTCTACCAGATAGCACTTGCTCACTCTAGCTCATTTGATGCATTGATCACTCCTGCTCTTAACCCCTTGCGCCTAGCTTTCAAACATCAAAGGGCATTAGAGCAACCTCTCATGGAGATGAACCTTCTCAATTCTGTAGAATGTGAATCCTCCTTTGAAGGGAATACCATGAACCAACACATCTCTCTTGAAGCAGTTCTTCCTGTGCATGAGCAGACCCTTCCTAGTCTTCCTCAACCTCCTCAAGTCTCTCAACATGATGTCAAGATTCCAAGTTGGAAGAGGGAATATCATGAGCCAGCTCAGGACCTTGAAGAGGATAAAGTTGTTGCCTATTCACAAGGGGAAAGTTCTAATCCCAAGGTCATGAGTTGGAAGCAAACAATGGAATCATGGGGCAAAAAGGAGGAGGAGAAAGGATTTGCTCAAAACCTTGAAGAAGGCGAAGCTGCTCGTACTCATCATGATGATGCTTGTGACCTCCAAGAAAGGCTCTTTCAAGAAAATCTAGCCACGCGAATTGCAGAGTTGGAGTCCAGAATGAGATTCCTCAGCCTATGTGTGATGGACGGTTCAGACCAAACAATAGATTCCATGTCTGAACACACCCCATCTACACACCTCCAAGAGAGCTATCAGGCCACATCTGATATAGATGGAGTGTTGGCCAAATGGAAGGAGGAGAATCTTTCAATTCTAGCTCAGGGACTACCTCCTCTTCCACATGGGTTTAATCTTCAGCCTTCCACTTCATCCCTTCTCAAAGAGGAACCTATTTTGAAAGAGGCAAGTGAAGAAGAGAAGATCCAAATTGCAACTACCCAGGAGGCTATCATGAGCAACAATGAAGAGGAAATCATCATGGATGCTCCCTCTGAAGAAATCATCGACAATGGAGAAGACACAGGTCATGCATACATGCAGATGTTCCAGTAATACGAAGAGGAATGTAAGCATGGTGAGCTCTCTCCTCCTTTGTTTGATGAACTTCCTTATTGCTTTGATGAGGAAGATGACCATGCCATGGAGCCTGAGTTGGAGGAGGATTAGGAGGATGTCTTTAAACAACTAGAAGCTCTGATCCTTGAGGAGGAAAAGGAGAGGCCTGTCCATCTTGAGGACAACTTTGAAGAAGAGAGCTTTGAACAAGAAGGTGATGTTCTATGGGATGAGCAATCAGTTTGTGATTCCATTTCAAACATCACAATAGTCACCCTTCTTCAAGAAAGCCATGAAGGAACAGAAGGTGAGTTTGACAGGGTCTTCAATGAAGTAGAAGGGAATGAGTCAAACCATGGTGCACTGAAAAGGGACTATGCATATCAAAGGGATTATGGTGATGAGACAACAGCCACTGATTTATGGATGAAACACATGAGCATGAAGAGCTAGCATTCAACAAGCTTCCAAGAACAAGAAGAGTACATATATGTTGGAAGCATGTTTGACTCTGATCCACTCAGATGCAAGCCAATCGAGGTGGCAGGCAAGAGGAGCAGGTCACCAAGTCTCCATTCCATTCAACCACTTGTCTGGCATCATAAGTTTTCTTGCCATGAAGGGGACTTAAGAAATTTTCCCTTTGATCCAAGAGGGAGGCAAATATACTTGGTTAGTTTTACATAGTAGTTTACTTTCAGTTTTCTTTCCTGTTTTCCCTAAGTGTTGTTTGCACAGGTAGTGTTTTTTAGCCTTGTATGTGTTTTCCTTGGTGTTTGGGGTAAAAGCTTCATGATTGATTCTTGGATCTATTAGGGCTGTTGCTAACTTTTTCAAGTTGTGTTTTGACTCCGTTCCCAATGGACTTTAAGGCAACTGGTTTCTAAGTATAGCAGGCATGTTTCCCCTGGGGGTCGCCAATTTGTTGACCATTTTTGGTCCAGTAGGCCAAAATCGATCTCCTTCTTCCCCTGCTGTTTTGAGTCAGTTCAAAATTTGATTTTGCATAAGTCTTGATTTCTATGGAATCTATAGGCTTGTTTCTATGGACTCAGTAGGCTTGTTTCTATGGACTTTGCAGGTTTGTTTCTATGGACTCTACAGACTGATTTCTACGGACTCTGCATGCTGATTTCTACGGACTCTGCAGGCTTATTTCTATGGACTCTGCAAGTTTGTTTCTACGGACTCTGTAGGAAAGAAATAAGTTCCCAACACTTAAGCGATAAAAGGACCTTTGCAACTTTTTTGAAAGGCAATTTTTAGAGGCCAAACAACCCTTGTGGAGGGCAGGGAACACTTGCAAAGGGAAGAAAGACAAAGGCAAAGAATTCCTTTAGACTTTCTGTTTGAAGAAAATTTTCGTAAGGCAAAGATAGAAGGAATTCCTTTGGACATTTTGTCAGAAGAAATCCTTCAGAAGAAAATCTCGAGGCAATAAAAAGACTAAGGCAAAGGCAAGAAATGATTTTCTTTTGAATTTTATCCAAAGGAATTCCTTCAGACAAAAAAGTCTAAATAAATTCCTTCGAACAAAAAGTCTAAAAAAATTCAGAGAAAGAGCTGCAAGAAAAATGGTTGAAAGAAAAGCTGACGGAACAAGGGAAAAAAGCTGAAGGAATTGCCAAGGAGGGTGACGGGCCCGCAGATGTCAAGATTAGGCACCATAAAATAGTCATTGATATTTAAGGGCTTGAACGCGGACCCGAATGTATTCAAAGGCATTAAGGCCAAAAAGAAGAACCAGTGAGAGAAGATCCCAAGGAGCCAGCAAGGCTGGGAAGATAGCCCTCGAGGGCTGAAGGAGCTAGAAAAGACAAAGCCAGAAAGAGACAAAGTACAAAAATAGACAAAACAATCCAAGTGGCAAAGGAAGGGGTCGACTCAAGGAGTTACTCCAGCAGTTGACACAGTATCTGCCAAGTGGTCATCAAGAGGCACAAACAGTGAACGGTGCAACCCATTTTCTTCACTTTACATTAATGAGCAAACAAACTACATGAATATCTTGAATGAGTAGTCTTGTTTGCAAAAAAAAAAGTGTGGCCCGTGCTTTCACATTAATGTTTGAACACCAAAGTCAAGACCGGCGATTACACAACATGGTTCTAGTAGGCCTCTTCTAGAAATATGATATCAACAATAGTGACTTCCTCTTCCCGATGCTCTCAATGCACATGGGCCAACTTGTAAAAAGGCACCAAAGTCTTTTCCAAAGAGGCGCCTTTACTTCTCATCTTTCTATATATTGTAAAAGCTTCTCATTTGAGGAGAGATCTCTTAAACTGTAAGGCAGAACTCTGCCAAAAATCTCTTGGGCTTGTAAGGTGGAGCTCTACCGGATTTTACCTTGAATCAAGACTTAGCAATTTTAACCTTCATTTGAGCTTGCACTCACGCATATGTCTATGCTTTCATTTTGTGTTAAGTCATTTTATTTTATGCTTTCACAGAATGATCCCAGCATGTCTAGTGCATTGTGAAGTTTCTTCTTCTGCAGGTCTGCCAGAAGTGTCTACAGCAGGAATATAGGCGCATGTGAACAAGCTGCCATAGTGTGTCTCAGAACACCTCTGATATTTCTTCCTCCCTATATCTCCATGGAACCCCAGCTCACTCATGTATAAGAATTTCTCATATCAAATGAAGTGTATGCCAGCTTGTTCTTGATAGAAAGTGTAGGCTCAAGCTAAGTAGATCAACTTTTTTGGTGTATCACTGTTTTAGTTTAGGTTCTATTTTTCAGCATCCTTCTCTCTTTTCACCCCCCCATTGTTAGCAGTAGGAAATCCAGGACCTCAGAGATACATCAAAGGGAGCTAGCCCTTATCTAGAGACTCTCCCCCCAATTTTGCCAGGCCCACAGGCAAGGGGGGAGTTTCCATTTTGACACATGGAAGACAAGAGCCCAGTCTCCTGTCAAGGGTGCAATCCACCACATCAACAATAGGGTTAACATTTTTGGGTGCATTGTTTTATTCATGACTTGCTCCTATGAAGTTTATATTCACTTAATGTTTTAGTTGTGAGCTTCGTGTTTATTTTTTCCTTTATATATATATATATATATATATAAAGGAAAAAATAAACACGAAACTCACAACTAAAACATTAAGTGGATATAAACTTCATAGGAGCAAGTCATGAATAAAACAATGCACCCAAAAATTTCAAGTAAAATATTATTATTCTTCATCTGTTGTTGTGTGTTTTTTGGTTTTTTCTCTAATGTGCATTTTTTTAAAAATTATTCCTCTTATTACAATAACATGCCCTCTTCAAGAGTGAAATCTTCAAATAGGAAAAATAGAAGAGATATAGTAAATTCCAATGGCATTGGTAATGTCATCCAACTAAGCCCAGGTACAAACAACTTGAGGAATAAGGAAGAAGGCATGATCATGTTCATTCAATCCCTTCACCATGTGAAGAAATAACTTGAGGAATAAGGAAAAATACGTGATCATGTTCATTCAAGCCCATCAGCTTGTGAATAATCAACTCGGGAACATGAAGAGGTTTATCAAGGAATACTACCATGATTGTGCAATTGATCAATAAAGTTCCATCTATATGAGTACTAAAGAATCGAAGGAAGTTTGTGTTGACCAATTTAATACAATTGTGTAACAAGTTTAAGGCATTAAAGCAATTACAAGAGAAAATAAGGAAGTAATAAATAAATTCCTTGAAGATTTGAAAAATTTCCAAGATCAATGGTTAAAAATCTCTAAAAGGGAAGAATCATGCAAGAATCATGAAAATGTAACATTTAAAGTTCAACAAGCTCTCACATTTTTTATTTAGCCATTGGATGCCTATGTCATGGATTTTGGAAGGGTTGTGGATGTTATGAGGAGAGTGATGACTCCTTTAGCTATTGACATGGATCTCTTTGACCTAAATATTCAAGTGAATGTGCCTAATCTAATAAATAATGGGGGATAGATTGAATATTAGTTAACTTAGTGTCTTACTTTATTTCAAGATTCTCTTTCACTTTACGTAAATGTACTAATTCTGTTTTAGTTAGCTCTTAGTTTAGTTTTATGCTTTATTTGTAGTTTTATTACTTTTATTTTCCCTTGAGTTTTTTTAATATATTTTTAAAATAAAATTTTAAATTATATTTACATATTCTATAAAATACAATTAGTAAAAATTTTATCAATTTGAATTGGCAACTTATCACATAGTTGCATGATACTCTCTTTATAACAATACAATGCGGCCTCTTGGCCAATCAATAGTGGTTGGGGAATGTTCATGTTGATTAGAATTTTCTTAAGGTGACTGTGATGTTTGGGATATATTCTCATTAACTCAAGGAAATGAATCTTATTAGTTAAATTGGAGAGCTATACAATGGGGGCCTATTTGCCAAAGCTAGGCTATTCAGATTTGGATTGTACATTAGGATGTGCAGTCAAAATGATCTATAGTTTTACCTTAGGAGAGGTTGAATATAATTTATTTTTTATTTTTTTATGTCATAAAGTTTTCTCATGATGTTGGGAGACTTAAAGAATGTCATCATCCTGGCTAATGATGTTAGTGAAGGGTTTTATGCTTTTTCATTTTTTTATCTCATCAACCAAGTTGATCATGTTAGATTTTTACAAATTTTCATTACTTGGATTTTGTAAAGTATTTTTCAAAATTTTTCTGAGCTTTGGATAGTCTTGTAAGTTTTCTAAATATTGGTAGATGAATGGGTCATGTAGCCTAAATTAAAACATGCAATGATGTGCTCATAGCTTGCATTTGGATTATTCTTTCTTCATCGATTAAAGCATTAGGAAGTCTATATTTTCAAATACATTAGTGGCTTGGCTAGGATTGGAAAGATTTTAATTATTTTGAGGTTTATTTCATTGAGGAAAAGTCTGGGTTGTGCTCTTAGAATGGTCTTGTAATGGATTATTATATACACCTAAATGAAAATTAGCATGTTGTATAACTTCATTCATGTTTTGTGTATCATTATTTTTATTTAGTATCGAGAAACTCTTGGTATATTTATCAAATCATTGATTCATGATAAAAATTATTTCTTAGTAAGAAACATTATCCTAAGCTTCTAAAGCTACAAAAATTATCATGAGAGTGACCCCATTTTGCATGCCACCAAAACTAATTTAAGGATCAAACCATTGAGGGACTGAATAAGTTGGGTCACATTATTGAGGTCAAGGCTTACACATTTTTCAATTGATTTCTTTTTTCTTAGAGGTTGATGATTTGAATCTATTTATTATGAATCGGGGTGAAATGGATTTCCTTTGACTATTTAAGAAAGAACAACATTTTGAGGGACATTAGGCATGACAACATTGATTATTCTTTTATAGTCAAATATATAGTCTAATGTATTAAAGACACAATCATAAGTGGCATGTTAATTTTTATTCTTCATTGGGATTATATTTCCTTATTTTTTAGGATTAATATTCTCAAATCATTGCATGAAATGATCTTTCCTTTTAGCTTGATCAAAGGCTTCCTCCAATGTCTTAGGAGAGAAGTATTGAACATTCATTCATGTTATGGTCAACTTTATGGGCTAGTTACTTCCATTTCTTGATGAATTAATAGGAATGTTCATGATCTAATTTCTTAGCATTTACAAAATTTCTTAAGTTATGTTTAGGCAAGTCTTAATATTAAACTTATTGCACAAGGAAATTCACTAAGCCTTATAATTTGACTATAGAGTGAGGATTAAGTTTATTGTACCATTCTAAAGCATCTCCATATAGGGTTTTCACTAATAAATTTGTAGTTTTATAGGTATTTATCTTAAGCCAATCTTTGTAAAGATTGCCAAAGGATTTGAGATTTAAAGTGGGGCTAGTGGACCCATCATATGAGATGGTTTGAATGATGTTATAGATACTAAAATTTGGTATTAAATACTTGGAAATTTTAGTTTTGACTAACCTTCACCTTACATGACTTGTGTATACACATATGGCTCTTATTTTCCCTTATCTCACATCCACATACTTACCATAGGTATGACCTTTCTAACTTTCTATTAGTCACCTACATGAATTCCCTAGTATTTATCTAACCTATTCAAAATCATAGTCATATTATCTCTAAATCATCACATCAATTTTCCTACTTTCTAGATAGAATCATTGGACTTAGATTGTTTCGATGTTTTGGCCTCTTCCAAACCTAACAAAATCATCCCATGCCCAACAATGATCACTTTTGAAATATAAATCCTTCTTATGGGTTGGCCCGATGTTTTACATGTCAATGGAATGAGAAAGTACACAAAGAGTCCCATATAAATACACAATATGTCTAAGCTTATTCATATATATCATTTGTCAAACAAGCCTATTATACACATTTGCACATTCAAAGGGATTTCCTTTTTATTTCCAATTCATCCATCAGTCCCAAGGAGTAGATCCTAGCCAAGTATGAAGCATTTCCAAGCTAAGCTAAATTTTTCATTTTCCAATTATCAAAATCTAAATCACATGTTGCATTCATTGCAGGAACATTTTTGCGCACATACGCCTACATGAAAAACTATGTGTAGTTTGACTTCCATATTCAGAGTATTGGCTATATAGGTAGTGTATGAAATTAGAAATGCATCAGATCTATAAATAAATCCTATCTTAAATAAAATAGATCCTACTTACACTTTTGATTGGGGATACATTAGATAATTAGGAACATGATAAATATATGGATCTGCTAGACCCAGTTAGGGGATCTCTTATCGCAACAATAATACTAAGGAGGGTTCTAAAGCCTCCAGTTAAGCAAAATCACACAATAAATCTAACTAATCCCTATCTTTTCATATTCACTATAATAATAAGTAAAGCAAAAGTAATCTAATATAGTGCTCAACAAAGCTTGTAGCACAATATGGGGGTTAGTAAACAAATGAAAATAAACATGCATAACATAATCTCAATTAAGTTATGTATGAGTAAGACCCTAATGCATGGAGAAGATGAGTAATATTATTCAAAAGCCAATGCTAATGCTACTTCTATGTACTAAAAAGAGGAGCAAAGTTAGAGAATATTTACCTAAAAGATGAACTTGTCGAGACTCAATCTCTCCCTTGGCCAAAGAGGCTTTGCAAGAGGTTGTTGTGGTTTGTAAGGATCACTAAGAAAGGCCAAAGCATCCAAGACTTCTCCATGAGACTATATTCTCCAATTAAAAACCCTAAGCTAAGACTCCTCAAGTAGAATGGTGGAAGTGTAGATTGTAAACAAGTGAAAATGAATAATAACTCTTGATGTCTCTTTAATAATGGTGAAATGATATTGTATATATAGGTGGATTTGACTCTAAACCCTTTTGAAAGTTTTGGCCGACAGGGTTGACCTAGTCGACCTAGTACTTTTATTGATAAAAACTCACTAGGTCATAGGTTAGGTTCACCAAAAGCTAACCTAGACCCTAAATGAGTTTCACCAATAAGAGTACAAGATTGACCCAATCAACCTAATATTGTAAACTATCAAAATGGGTTTTAGTTTAGGAAAAAGGGTACAAAAGATGGTAAAATACTAGAGGAGTATGCATGGGAGAAAATGGTTTTTAGGAGCTGGTTGGATTGGTAATAAGTGGAAATAAGGGACAACAATCCTGTAAAGCATCAATGGTCTACCCGCACCTTTCTCGGTACACCCCTTAGGGCATGCACTCAGAGAGATTGAAACTCGATAGGTTCCTACAAGATAGAAAGCATCAATAATTGATAAAGGTTAAAAATATTATATGTATACATATGCCCCACTCAAAACTCATCACGTGTTACTCAGGTGCAACAAGGAATGGTGCTTTAAGAAAAAACATAGTAACACACAATGTTGAGGCTAAAAAAAGGTTACAGTATTCTAAATAAAAAATAACTGAAATCTAAATGACTGAAAGGGAAATAACTAAAAAGTAAATGTATATGTACCTTGACTTACCTTTATTGTTGGATATTTATCTGTTGTATTTGTAGTTTTGATTGTGGAGGGCACAAAGACTACTTTTGACAAACCCAAGAATATAAAACTAAAGAGTAAAAACAAACAAATGGAGGAAAGACAAGATAATTGGTGCAATGTGGATGAGATGTACTTGGAAATTTGGCAAGCTGGGATGACAAGTGTTATGTTATACTAAATGACCAAGTCAAAACTTAGAGTAAAATGTGTAATAAAAAATCCAAGGCTAATAAAGATCAAAAAACTCAAACAAGTAAACCTTAAGTAAGAAAGGCAAACTCACCAAGTCAAACCAAGGATACATGTCAAAAAGGATGGTAATCAAACATCAATGTGAAAGCAGTAACAATCCTTACTTAAACAAAGATGGGTAAGTAAAGATGGTAAAACAACATTGATGAGTGAGCAATAACAATCCTTACTCAATTATTAATGGAAAAAGGTGCATAAAAGGGAAAATAACATTTATGAGTGAGAAGTAACAAGCCAACCTCACTCAATAATGGAAAAAGTACGTGAAAGTAGAAATGAACTCAAGTGTCCACAAAGAGGGTGGTATAACAATGATAAATGGTAAAAGAAATCAAATTATGTTTATGAATGTAGAGCCATGGTGTAAAGAAAGTAATCCATAGTTGTTGAAACATATTGTTTTGATCTAATGATAGATGAAATTGAAACAAAGTAGTGCTAGTATGTTTTTAAGATGTGAAGAAGAAGGAAGTAGAGAAGAGGGAAAATATATTTTAGAATCACAACTTGCCTATCAAGGGGGAAAATGAAATGGGTGGAGAGGAGAATGAAGGAAAAACTAATGTAGAGGAACTCTTTATCGAATTCAAGACACTGAAATTAGCTTAGCCACACAAGTCTTAGATCAACAAATGCAATATGTAGATCATCCCATGAAGCAACTGCATGAAAAAATAAAATGGACCTACCTTCCTACAATGTGTTCCCCATTCCTTAAGACCCATTACAAAGCTGTTAGTCTACTACAAAGATTGGGTGCTTGCATGAGAAAGTAAGTTGCACCATAGAGTTTGTTGAATTATCATATTCCAATCTACTAGCCTATTGTACCCCAATGGACCTCAGCTCTAGTGTGAAGCTAACTATGAAGTTTAAGCTTATATTAGAGATAAGAGATGTGTTTGTAACCATGTCTTTTGGTGTGATATTGACTTTTGAGATTTGTATGTTGCCTTTTGGATATCATTGCCTTTTATTTAAAATGATTTATATTTTAAATTTCTTGATGGATTTTTCTATTCCTCCTCCATACATATTTGGAAAACTGAATATGGGTGCTAAAGATGACTGTCATTTGAATACTTGGGACTTGGTTGCTAAGAGAGAGAAATTTAGAGAGTATGGTGTCTAAGAGTCTGGTAAATCTAGGTGAAATAAAAGTGTTATGTTGACATTGACCTTGTTTTATCTAATGTGGAGTGAAAGGAAATGAAATCAAGAGGAATGTAACATGAAATAATTTGAATTACTTCAAATTGTAAAAAATGTGACAAAGGGTGAAAAAGGGATACAATGATAGTAAAGTGTGATTCCTTATCATAAGAATGAGAGAAATAGAGGAAAACATGCTAACAGATATTATTGTGCAAATTTCATCTATCAAAAGAAGCAAAAGCTAAAGCTAAGAACAAGGATCAAAAACTCATAACCATTGCAAAATGCATTCTAGAAAAGGAAAGAAAAGATGGCGATTTTATGAGGAAGGTTAGGTCCTATCCATGGTCTTACACTAAAACTAATAAAATAGAAACTCACGAGGATGCCAAAAGTATTTAAAAAGTAAAAAGGTACAAGAAAAAAGATGGTATTTGTGAGGAAGGCCAGGGCCTATCCACGGTCTTACACTACTACTCACAAAAGAGAAACCCAAGGGGTGCCAAAAAGTGTTGTAAAAAGTATGGAAATAAAGAGGATAAAAGTACAATATGAGGAAGATTGAGTCCTATCCATGGTTTTATAATGCAACTCATGAGAAAAATGGAAACCAAAAGACCAAAAGGAAGGACTAAGGTTTGTAAAAAGAGAGAACTGTTGCAGAAGGCGAGACCTATGTAAATATCCTACAAAAAGTGTTAGATAGATAGCATGTAAAAAGCATGACAAGAAGGTAAGGATTCTACATTAACATCTATATCAAGGATGAGCATGTGAGAGACAAGCTTGTGTCTCAAAAAATTTCTTGAAGTTGAATTAGTTTGGTATCATGCCCTATAGAATAAGAGTGGGTATCACAAGATGCCCCAATAGGTGATTGGATGTAGGGATGGGCATCACAAGATGGCCCAAAGGCTAGAGTAAAATGTGGATGGGCATCGCAAGATGCCCCACAAGCTGAAAAGAGGAAGCAAAGAAAAGAAGGAAAGAACACCCTATATAGTGTCTAAATGGATTCAGGTTATCCAAGAATATTCTAATAGGGGACTTCATGATGATTTGAGAAAAATGAACAGAATTCTAGGGAGGGAAAAATAAAGAACTAAGTCAGATAGACAAGATAGGTAGTAAGAGTAAAGAGTCGATTGGGTTGGCCTAGTACTGCAAACTAGGTAAAATAGAGTCTGATAAGAATAAAGAGTCAACTGGGTCAACCTAGTACTATAATCTAACTAGTAAGAGAGGTACAAGGTCGACTCAGTCAACCTAGTACTACAAGCATGAAGGAAAAATAGTTTGTGAGACTGTGTCAAATAAAATGATAGTATACTAAAAATAGGGAAATATTTTACAATGTACTTAATGTTGACGCATTGGATTGCACCCTTGATAGGAGGCTGAGCTCCTGCCTTCCACACGCAACAATGAAAACTCTCCTCTTTCTTGTGGGCCTGGAAAAATTGGGGGAAGAGTCTCTAGATAACGGCTAGCTCCCTTTGATATATCTTTTAGGTCTTGGATTCCCTACTACTAACAAATAAATGAAAAAAGGGGGGATGAAAAGGGAGAAGGATGCTAAAAATAGAACCTAAACCTAAATTAAAAGGTGAAACACCAAAAAAGTTGATCCACTCAGCCTGAACATACACTTTTACCAAGAACAAGCTCCCATACACTTCATTTGACACGAGAAATTCTTCTACATCAGTGGGCTAGGGGTTTGTGGATATACAGGGAGGAAGAACTACTAGAGGTGTTCTCAGACACACTATGGCAGTCTATTCATAGGCACCTATACTCCTCTAGGGACACTTTTGGCAGACCTACAAAAGAAAAGCTCACAATGCACTAGACATGTTGAAATCATCCTACAAAAGCATAAAGGAAAATGACTTAACACAGAACAAAGGCATAGACATATGAAAGTGCAAGCTCAAATAGAGGTAAAAATGCTATGTCTCGATTCAAGGTAAAATCTGACAGAGTTCTACCTTACAAGCCCAGAGGTTTTTTGGGCAGAGCTTAGCCTTACAGGCTAAGAGATCTCTTCTCAAAATGAGAAGTTTACAATATATATAGAGAGAAGAAGACTTTGGCACTTTTTGGAAAAGACTTTGGTGCCCCTTTTTACAAGTGGCCCATGTGCATTCTGAGCCTTGGGAAGAGGAAGCCGCTTGATAGATAATGTTGTGTCAGTTCCTGCTTTGACTTTAGGCATTTAAAAATATAGGCTGCATTGTTTGTCCACAAACAAGACCGCTCCTTGAAGGCATTCATGCATTTTGTCTACTAATAAATGCAAAATGGAGAAAAATGGGTCACGTTGTTCACTATTTGTGTCCCTTGATGACCACTTGGCAAGCACTGCTCCAACCACTGGAATAACTCCTTGAGTCGATGCCTTCCTTTGCCACTTGGACTATTTTGTCTGTTCTGACACTTGGCTCTTTTGTGTTTTCCTTGGCTTGTCTCTTCTAGCTCCTTCAAACCTTGGGGGCTATCTTCTCAGCCTTGTTGTCTCCTTGGGCTCTTTTATTAGCAGGTCGTTGAGTTCATTCTCAACTTTTGTCTTTTCTCAGCGTTGTCTTTTCCTAGTTTTGTCTTTTGCTAGCTTATGTCTCTTTATCTCTTTGCTCTCTGGGCTCTTTTTTAGTTGGCGCTCAAGAATTTAAAGATCAAAGAGCTATTTCCCTACTATAAAATTGACATTCGCAGGCCCGTTACTGCTTGAAAACCAACAACTAGTTCACTGTGCTTGATTTTGATGTCTTCGGGGATGTCACCGTCCTTGGCAATTCCTTTAGCTCTTTTCTCTTCGATCGGGCTTTTGTCTCGACCAATTTTCCTGTGGATAAAATGTTTGTAATAATTGTCTCACTCGCTTCTTCAAAGTTTTTTCTCAAGCTTTTTCCCCGTGGCCTATCCCGAATTTCTTCAAACTTTTTATCCGAAGGAATTCCTTCGGACAAAAGTCTGAAAGAAACAATCTTATGCCTTTTGCCTTGGTCTTTTACTTTGGTGGGATTTTATTTCAAAGAATTTCTTTAGATAAAATGTCTAAAGGAATTTGGTCAAGGAGAAAGTTGAAAAGTTAAGTTTTCTTTTAAAAAATTTACAAGGCAAAAGACGAGAATTTCTTCGGACAAAATGTCTGAAGGATCAGAAATTTTTACAAGGCAAAAGATGAGAATTTCTTCGAATAAAATGTCTGAAGGAATTCCTTCAGACATTTTGTCTGAATAAATTCTCATCTTTTGCTTTGTAAAAATTTCTGAAGAAAACTTAACTTTTTGGCTTTCTCCCTGACCCCTTTGCAAATGTTCCCTACCCTCCGCAAGGGCATTTAGAATGGTCCATTTTGTGCCTAAGTGGGAACTTGTCTCTTCTTATAGAGTCCATAGAAAACTTCCTTGCAGAGTCCATAGAAACACCTGCAAAGTCCATTAAAAACCTGCAAAGTCTGTAGAAACACTTGCAGAGTCCATAGAAATGCCTACAGAGTCCGTAGAAACACCTGCAAAATCCGTAGAAATGCCTGCATAGTCCATAGAAATGCCCGTAAAGTCCATAAAAATGCCTGCAGAATCTATAAAAACTCTTGCAGAGTCTGTAGAAACTCTAAGATTTGTGCAAAATCAAAAAATGAACTAGCTCAGAACAACAGGGAAAGAAGGGGACCGATTTTTGCCTATTAGACCAAAAATGGTCAACAAATTGGCGACTCCCAGGGGAAGCATGCCTGCTATGCTTAGAAACCAGTTGCCTTAAAATCCATTGGGCATGGAGTCACAACGTAGCTTAAAAAGTTAGCAACATCCCCATTCAATCCAGGAATCAATCATGAAGCTTTTATCCCAGACACAAGGGAAAACACACACAAGACTAAAAACACTACTTATGCAAACAACACTTAGGGAAAATAGGAAAAGAAATTGAAAGAAAACTACTATGTACAACTAACTAGTTATATTTGCCTCCCTCCTAGATCAAAGGGAAAATTTCTTAAGTCCCCTTCTTGGCAAGGAAGTTTATGGTGCCAGACAAGTGGCTGAATGGAATGGAGACTTGGTGACCTGCTCCTCTTGCCTGCCGCCTTGAATGGCTTACATCTGAGTGGATCAGAATCAAACATGATTCCAACCTATATGTACTCTTCTTGTTCTTGGATGCTTGTTGAATATTGGTCCTTCATGCTAGTGCATCTCATTTAAAAATTGATGGCTGTTGGCTCATCACCATAAGCCCTTTGATACACATAGTCCCTTTGTAGTGCATCATGGTTTGACCCGTTCCCTTCTGGTTCGTTGAAGACCCTGTCAAACTCATCCTCTACTCCCTGATGGATTTATTGAAGAAGGGTGACTATTGTGTTATCTGAAATGGAATCACAAACTGATTGCTCATCCCATAGAACATCACCTTCTTGTTCAAAGCTCTCTTCTTCAAAGTTGTCCTCAAAATGGACATGCCTCTCCTTTTCCTCCTCAAGGATCATAGCTTCTAGTTGTTCAAAGACATCCTCCTAATCCTCCTCTAACTTAGGCTCCATGGCATGGTCATCTTCCTCATAAAAGCAACAAGGAAGTTCATCAAACAAAGGAGGAGAGAGCTCACCATGCTTACGTTCCTCTTCGTATTACTGGAACATCTGCATGTATGCATGCCCTGTGTCTTCTCCATTATCGATGATGTCTTCAAAAAGAGCATTGATGATGATTTATTATTCTTTGACATTCATGATAACCTCTTGGGCAACTGTAGATTGGATCTTCTGCTCCTCACTCGCCTCCTGCAGAATAGGTTCCTCCTTGAGAAGGGATGAAGTGGAAGGTTGATGGTTAAAACCATGTGGAAGAGGAGGTAGTCCTTGAGCTAGAATCGAATGATTCTCCTCTTTCCATTTGGCCAACATTTCATCTATATTAGGTGTGGCCTGATATATTTCTTGGAGGTGTGTAGATGGGGTGTATTCAAACATGTCCATCACACGTTGGCTGAGGAATCTCGCTAGATTCCAACTCTGCAATTCTCCTGGCTATATTTTCTTGGAAGAGCCTTTCCTGGAGGTCACAAACATCATCATGAGTAGGAGCAGCCTCGACTTCTTCAAGGTTCTGAGCAAAACATTTTTCCTCCTCTTCCTTCCTATGCCATGATTCCATTATTTCCTTCCAACTCATGACCTTGGGATTGGATCTTTTCCCTTGGGAAGAAGTAACAAGTTTGTCTTCCTGAAGGTCCCGAGCTGGTTCATGATTTTTCTTCTTCCAACTTGGAATTTGGAGATCATGTTGAAAGACTTGAGGAGGTTGGGGAAGATTTGGGAAGGTCTGCTCATGTACAAGAAGAGCTGCCTAAAGAGAGGTGTGTTGGAAAGCTAGGCGCACAAGATTAAGAGCAAGATCAATCGATGCATCAGATGAGCTAGAATGAGCAAGTGCCATCTGATAGAAAGGATTTGGTGCACAAGAGGGGGCTTTCTTTAGAATAGGAGGGGGCATGCAAAGCTGACTACCTTGCATGAATGGATTCTTCCATTTTGCTACCTCCTCCTCCATGGTTGCAAGGCCTGAGCTTGCTTAAACAAACACTCCTCTTTATACATCAGCTCCTACTGATATCCATATTGCTCATCCAGTCTATCAATCTCCATTACCTACTTCTCAAACTTTAGTGCCACTTCCCTTATGGTTGTATGATAACTAGGAGAGCTACTTGAGGGGATTGCATGAATCGTCTGAGCTTGATCAAAACCATATGAAGGAAAACAAGGCACATGATGTTGGATGATGGAATTATACATATAAAAGTGTGATTTCTTGATGGCACCAAAACTACTTAACCAACTGATTCAACTCAGAGTTGCCATTGGTGTTGATGAAAAATCCTCCAAAGGCTGGTTGGTTGAAGAACACACTAAAATTCTTCAACTCTTTGGATAAAACTTGTCTTAGTTAGTCTCACCGGGCATGCCAAAAATTGTTGACGTGACAGATTGCACCCTCGATAGGAGGCTGAGCTCATGCCTTCCACATGCAACAATGGAAACTCCTCTCTTGCCTGTGGGCCTGGCAAAACTAGGGGGAGAGTCTCTATATTAGGGCTAGCTCCCTTTGATGTATCTTTTAGGTCCTGGATTTCCTACTGCTAACAAATACATGAAAAAAATGGGGGGAAAGGGAGAAGGATGCTGAAAATAGAACCTAAACCTAAACTAAAAGGTGATACACCAAAAAAGTTGATCTACTTAGCTCGAACATACGCTTTTCACCAAGAAGAAGCTGCCATACACTTCATTTGATATGGGAAAATCTTTTGTATCAGTGAGTTAGGGGTCTATGGAGATACAGGGAGGAAGAACTACCAAAGGTGTTCTAAGACACTCTATGGCAACCTGTTCACATGCACCTATACTCTGTTGGAGACACTTCTAGCAGACTTGTAAAAGAAGAAACTTCACAATGCACTAGACATGTTGGAATCATTTTGTGAAAGCATAAAGGAAAATGACTTGACACAAAATGAAAACATAGACATATGCGTGAGTGCAAGTTCAAATGGAGATAAAAAAATTGAGTCTTGATTCAAGTTAAAATCTGGTAGAGTTCTACCTTATAAGCCCAAAGTTTTTTTGGGTAGAGCTTTGCCTTACAGGCTAAGAGATCTCTTCTCAAAATGAGAAGTTTACAATATATATAGAGAGAAGAAGACTTTGGCACCCCTTTTTACAAGTGGCCCATGTGCATTTTGAGCCTTGGGAAGAGGAAGCTGCTTGATAGATGATGATGTGTTAGCTCCTACTTTGACTTCAGGCATTTAAAAACACAGGCCACACTGTTTGTCCACAAACAAGACCACTCCTTGAAGGCATTCACGTGGTTTATCTGCTCATAAATTCAAAATGGAGAAAAATGGGTCGTGCCGTTCACTATTTGCATCCCTTGATGACCACTTGGCAAGCACTACTCCAATTGCTGGAATAACTCCTTGAGTCAACGCCTTCCTTTGCCACTTAGACTGTTTTGTCTGTTCCTGCACTTGGCTCTTTAGTCTTTTCCTTACCTTGTCTCTTTTGGCTCCTTCAGCCCTTGGGGGCTATCTTCTCAGCCTTGCTGGCTCCTTGGGCTCTTTTATTAGTAGGTCGCTGAGTTCATTCTCAACTTTTGTCTTTTCCCAACATCATCTTTTCCTAGTTTTATCTTTTGATGGCTTCTGTCTCTTTGTCTCTTTGCTCTCTAGGCTCTTTTCTAGTTGGTGCTCAAGAATTTAAAGATCAAATGGCTATTTCCCTATTGTAAAATTGACATTCACGAGCTCGTCACTGCTTGAAAACTAATAGCTAGTTCACCGTGCTTGATTTTGACATCTTTGGGGATGTCACCATCCTTGGCAATTCCTTCGGCTCTTTTCTCTTCGTTCAGGCTTTTGTCTTGGCCAATTTTCCTGTGAACAAAATGTCTGCAAGAATTTTCTTGCTCGCTTCTTCAGAGTTTTTTCTCGGGCTTTTTCCTCGCGGCCTTTCTTGAATTTCTTCAGACTTTTTGTTCAAAGGAATTCCTTCGGACAAAAGTCTGAAAGAAACCATCTTATGCCTTTTGCCTTGGTCTTTTACTTTGGCGGGATTTTCTTCTGAAGAATTTCCTCAGATAAAATGTCTGAAGGAATTCTGTCAGACATTTTATCCTTAGAAATTCTCATCTTTTGCCTTGTAAAATTTTCTAAAGAAAACTTAACTTTTCGGCTTTCTCCCTAACCCCTTTGCAAATGTTCCCTACCCTCTGCAAGGGCATGTAGAATGGTCCATTTTGCACGTAAGTGGGAACTTGTCTCTTCCTACAGAGTCCATAGAAAAATTCCTTGCAGAGTCCATAAAAACACCTGTAGAGTCTGTAGAAAACCTACAGAGTCCGTAGAAACACCTACAGAGTCCGTAAAAATGCCTGCAGAGTCTATAGAAACCCCTGTAGATTATGTAGAAATGCCTACAAAGTCCACAGAAATGCCTACAGAGTCTGTAGAAATGCCTGTAGAGTCTGTAGAAACTCCTGCAGAGTTCGTAGAAACTCCAAGAGTTGTGCAAAATAAAAAAATGAACTGGCTCAAAATAATAGGGAAAGAAGGGGACCGATTTTGGCCTATTGGACCAAAAATGGGAAACACTTAAAAGAAAAAAATGAAAGTAAACACACAATAAATTGGGTCAATGAGGATGATCCAATTGAGAAACACAACACAAAACCTTGCACTAATGCTGGCCAATACAAGTTTTTGCAATACAACATACAATGAGCAAAGAGTAAGTAATCAATTAAAAAGTAAATTCTAACTAAGTGGTCATCTTGAATGTTGTTAGATTTATAAAGTCTTATTTTAAGTGTGATAGGGAAGTTGGCTGAAAGTGGGAAACTAGAAAGTAATCTATGGATGGTTTTAAGATGTTTAGGATAAAAGAGATATGTATTGGCAATGGTATTGGCTTGGTATTGGGGCCTACCCCCTCACTTCATAATCCCACAGTGATAAGGGTGTTGGGTGCTTTGCCAATATATACCATTAACCATGTGTTTATACTTGGCTAAAAAACCAAGTTAGCTTCTCCCTTAGTGATGAAATCCAAGTAGGTAGGCCTTGGTTAGATAATTGTTTAAATGTGTTTTGTAATTATGTGATTTAGTGGTGTGTGTAAGCAAAAAAAAATTAATGCGATTAAATTTTATATTGAAAAACCACCTGATTAGACTATGTGATCTATTCTAAGCATGAAAACAACTAAAAGTGAAAGTGTGAAGTTATTACTAGCATATAATTGTTAATTTCCAATTTGAAACACAGTATAGTGTTGGTTTAGACAATAGTATATGTAAACATTACAGAACAGAGTTGATAATGTTGTTATTATAATGCTGAAGTAAGGGTCTTTAAGAACTATGTCGATAGGGTCAACCTAGTCTTTCAAACATAAGATAGAATACATAACTAGGTTAACCAGGTCGACCTAGTTTGTTGTATAATGGCAGTTTTAAAGACTACAAACTATGCAAAATATAACTATAAGGAAGAACTAAAATAAAAGAGAAAGAGAGAAAGGAACCTTGGTGGGTTAGAAGATGTTGAGGAATGTGAGATTTATGTTGAAGCGTCTTGAATGTTACTTGCAAATCCTGCCAACTATGTCAATTGGGTCTACCTAGTTCTGTAACTCCTTGTTTGTTGAAACCTGTGAAGATGACTATATTGGCCTGGTCGACCTAGTATGTTTTTTGGAAGATGTCTAGAATACTATACTAACCTGATCAACTTAGTATGTTTTATGGAATCCCATCTAGAATACTATACTGGCTTGGTTGACCTAGTATATTTTTTGGAAGCTTGTAAGAGTACTATGTTGACCAGTTTGACCTAATAACTTGTATCTGATGAAGACCTACACAAATAGAATAGAGTCATTTTTTATGAAATTGTGTGTTAAACCTGCACATAGAAGTTAGAAAGTATACTATCCTTATCAACATATTATCTCAAATATAGAAAAATAATAAAATAAAATGATAGAAAATGAAAAACATGAAAGAAAACTTGCAAGGGTTAGATTCACATCGGATTCACCAGAATGTATGAAACTAGAAATGTATCAGATATATAAATCAATCCTAACTCAAAGAATATATATCCTACTTACACTTCTGATTGGGGATACATATAGATAATCGAGAACATGACCAATATGTGCATTCGATAGACCCAATTAGGGGATCTCTTATCATAACAATAATACTAGGGAGGGTTCCAAAGCCTCCAGTCAATCAAAATTATGAAATAACTCTAACTAAGCCCTATGTTTTCATATTCACTATACTAATAACAAGTAAAATAAAAGTAATCTAATCTAGTGTTCACCAAAGATTGTGGCACAATATGGGGGTTAGTAAACAAATGAAAATAAGCATGCATAAGAGAATCTCAATTAAGCTATGTATAAGTAAGACCCTAATTCATGGAGAATAAGAGTAATATTATTCAAAATCCAATAATTATGTTGCTTCTATCTACTAAAGAGAGGAGCAAAGTTAGAGAATACTTACCTGAAAGATGAACCAGTCAAGGCTCAATCTCTCCCTTGGCCAAAGGGGATTTACAAGAGGTTATTGTGGTTTGTAAGTATCAATAAGAAAGGCCAAAACATCCAAGACTTCTCTACAAGACTAGATTCTTCAAGTATAAACCCTAAGCTAAGACTCCTCAAGCAGAATGGTGGACGATCAGATTATAAAGAAACACAAATGAATAATAACTCTTGATGTCTCTTTACTGATGGTGAAATGATCTTGTATATATAGGTAGATTTAACCCTAAACCCTTCCAAAAATTTTAGTTGATAGGGTCGACCTAGTCGCCCTAGTACTATTATTGATAAAAACTCACTAGGTCACGAGCTAGGTCGGTTTGCTGACCTAGCCCCTAAATGAGTTTCACCAATAAGAGTACAAGGTCAACCTAGTACTTTAAACTATCAAAATGGGTTTTAGGTTAGGAAAAGGGGTACGAAAGATGGTAAAAAATTGGAGTATGCAAAAGAGGAGTAATAACTTAGGGAATAGTCTTTAGGAGCTAATTAGATTGGTAATAAGTGGTAATAAGGAACAATAATCCTGTGAAGCACCAATGGTCTGCCCACTCCTTTCTTGGGGCACCCCTTAGGGCATGCACTCATAGAGATTTAGACTTAATGAAAAGCATCAGTAGTTGATAAAGGTTAAAAATATTATGTGTATATAGGTAGTTTTCAACCATTCATTGAGTAGAGGTTGGGGTTAGCTCAACCCACCTTATTTCCCCCTTTAAAGACCAAAAACTAGTGTTGAAAGTATACATAGGGTTTTAAAGAGGAGATAGGTTTATATAATTACATGCACAAATTTATACTAAAGATTGCACATAAAGATGACTTAGAAGTAGGAACAATGGCCGATACATGGAAACAAAGAAGAAAAATTCACTTAGACAAAACAATCAGGTTACAAAACATGATATGCTTAAACAATGAATTTATTCATCTAATAAAATGAATAATACAAATTTTTATTTATACGAGTTCATATGATCGTAATAGGAGAACAACTAGATAACAAAAATCCTTGGATAATAGGATCATAACAATATACTAGTTGTATCTTATCAAACTAACATCCTAAATAATGAGTTATTTTATAACATAATAAACTCATATTTAAAATCTATTTATTTTATGGTGAATTAAGCACCATAATAATTTTAACATTCCCACCCCACCCCCTTAATTCATCATGGTCTCAAGTGAACAAAAGAGAGATTATCTGAATGCTTCAAATTTGTCCCATGCAAGTGACTTGGTGAAAACATCTATAAATTCTTCTTTTGTCAAGAAAAATTGGAGATGAATGTTGTGTTGTTGAATATGTTCACATATGAAATGTACTTGTACCTCAATGTTCTTTTTGCATTCATGAAACACTAGATTGTGAACAAGTTTAAGAACACCTTCATTGTCATAATACAGGATGGTAGGTTACTTTTGTGGTATTCCTAATCCTTCTAGTATGTGACCTAACTATATCACTTTGCAAATAAATCCTACAACATTATATTTTGATTTAGTGAAAGATCGAGAAACAAAGTTTTGTTTCTTTCTCCCCCATGATATAGGATCAAATCCCAAAGAGAACATATGTCATGAAGTGGATTTTTTGTCATTAATATTATTTGCATGATCTGAGTCTGAATATCCTGTCAAGAAGAATTGATCATTCTTCTTATATTCTATGCCAAAGTTTAATGTACCCTTTATATATCTTAGTATCCTCTTTGTTTCTTTCAATTAGACATCTTTGTCTTCTGCATGAACCATGAGAGATAGTTGACAACATAACTAATGTTTGGCCTAGTATATGTAAGTAAATAAGACTCCCAATCAACTATCGATAGAGAGTTATATTCATTATGGTGATGGATCTGAATGAGACAACTGAAGCCTTGTCTCCATAGGTGTAGTGATAGGTTTATTATCCATCATCTAAAATTTTTGAAGCATTATCTTGGAATATGTCATTTGGGACACAAATATGTAGTGTTCCTTTTGACATACTTATAGTCCAAGATAATAATGTAAAAGTCCAAGATTTGTCATGTCGAATGATTAGTTGATATCTATCTTGATTGCATCAATCATCTTCACTGAACTACCAATGATGACTAGATCATTGACATATAAAACAACAATCATAATCTCCCCCTCATGTTATTCGAGGTAGCTATTTGGATCATAAGGATTCCTCTGGAATCCAGTTTGAATGAGATGCTCATCAATTTTTATATACAAAGCTCAAGGAGCTTGTTTGAGACCACACAAAGATTTTATGAGTCTACACACTTTTCCTTCTTTACCAAGTGTGAAAAAACCTTATTCTTATGTCATGCAAACTTATTCTTATAGATATCCATTTACAAAGGCACTTTTCACATCCATTGGTGAATTCTCCATCTAAACTATGTAGCTAAAACAAATATTATTATGATAATCTTGATATTGGTCGTAGTAGAAAAAATCTCCTCATAGTCGATGCCTTATTTCTAATCATACCCCTTTGATACAAGTTGTGCCTTGTGCTTGTCAATATTTCCATCTACTTTTTATTTTATTTTGAAAACCCATTTACAACCAATTGGATTCTTCCCTGGTGGAAGATCTTCAAGTTACCATGTGTTATGTTTTATCAATGATTAAAATTTTATGTTCATGACATCCTTCCAAGGTTTTGAATATAGGGATTCTTTAACCATAGAGGGCTCAATTGATAAACAACTATGCTCATTAGGGTGAAATTGACCTCTTATCGGGTCATGTTGTGAGTCCTTTGTCTAGTGGTGGATGTGTCTAGAACTCTATCTAGTTTAACATCTTATATTATACTTATATACCACTTAGGTAAATGTTTAAATTTTAATGTGGATGGATTTGTAGTATCCGACTGATCATCCCCATCATCATTATCACCATTAGTGTTTACATGACCTTCTAAACTATCTATAGGTATTATTTTTGAATTAGGCAAGTGTGTGGATGACAAATTGGAGTTAACTGTCTCATCAAACTCAACATCCTTGGTTATGTATATTTTTCTTTATTTTTGGATCCATAAGTCTATAATCTGATGAATCTTCACCATACCATAATAAGATGTAAGTCATGGATTTTTTATCCAGTTTCTTTCTCTTCTTTTTAGGAATATGCATGTACGCCTTACATCCAAAAACCTAAAGATGAGTGATGGAAGGTTTATGCCTTGTCCATGCTTATTGTGGATTCATATTATCAAGCATTGTAGTAGGTGACTTGTTCAACAAATAGAATCTTGTCTGTACTGATTCTACCCAATATGTATGCCAAACTTGAATCCTTAATCACACAATGCACCATTTCCATGATAGTGCGATTCTATCATTCTGTAACTCCACTCTATTGAGGAGTGTATGATGGAGGCATTTGTTAACAAATACTTTATTTTTTCAAATAAGCAAAAAATGCTTTATTGGTGTATTATCCCCCTCAATATGAGTAGAGAGCTTTGATCTTATGACCAATTTTTATTTCCATAATGGATTTGAACTCTTTGAAAGTGTCCAAGTCTTGATCTTTGATATTCAAATAGTATACCCACATTTTGTGTGAGTATTCATCAATAAAGAGCATAAAATACTGAAACCCATGATGAATAGGTCTCATTGCTCCACATATATTGGTATGCACCAGATCTAATTTTATGGATGCTCTAGAAGAAGAATTTTTACCAAATGATGCTCTATGTTGTTTCCCCACTAGACAACTTGGGTAGGTATATGCATGCTTATTCAATTTAGGAAGTGTTGGTACCATATTATGATGGATTAAGTCAACTAGGTATCTAAAATTCAAATGCCCATATCTACGATGCCAAAAATTTATTGGGTCTGAATCTTTAGCAATAATTGCCTAATTGTTCAATTGAACAAAGTCAAGTCAGAACATCTTCCCAACTCTAGTGCTCATATAACAATTTTTGAGTTTTTTGGTTTATCTTTGATTAGACACATATTTTAACCACCTTTGTTGTCAAAATCAACCTTTAGGTTGTGCTCAAGTAATTAACTGACAAATAGTAGATTCATAGTGAGTCTTGGGACATAGATGGCATATGATATTTTGTAAACATGTTGTCCATGTGGTAAGGAGATGTTAGCAATGCATTAGACATGATATGAAGAATAATCACCAAAAGAGACATGATTTTTATGATATGTCTAATTCAAAATGTATAACCAATCTCATCTTCCAGTCATGTGTCAAATTATACTAGAGTCGACATACTAGATAAAACTTTAGGAGGTTGATTCTTCATGAGACTACATATCATAGAAAAAGTACTCATTAGAGTGGATATGATGATTTTACTAATATTTCCTTCCTACTCATCAATATTGCCTTGTTGATTTGTTTTATTCTTCCAGTTATCATTCTTTTGACCTTTTGTAGATGTGATGATTTTTGGTTATTAGGTTTCTTGTTGATTGACGAGCCTTGTGTGAATGAGTTATACTAACAATCCTTCAAGTCATGGCCTTTATTTCCAAAAGCAAGGAAAACTTTATGGTGTTTATTCCCTTTTGGATTTTGTTGATGACCTTGATTGTTTTTACAAGACTTGACATATCTCTTCCCTTTTTGTTGATAAGAGGCGAGAGCATGTTCTTTTGATTCTTCTTTTTCTGCATGCATGAACTCTTCCCATTGTAACATGTTGACCAATTTGTCAAATTATAGTTTTTTCTTGATACCAATTAAGGTAGTCATGAATATCATTATGGTAGTTCTCTTATGATAATAGGTTTAATAGGGTTATATGTCACTTGCTCACCCAATGCTTGGAGTGAAGCCCTCAAGGTTACAACACATCTTAGAAAAAATTTCACATTTTCACCAAAATTTAATTTGAGTGAATGAAGTTGACTCTATAGATGGATAATTATGATTTAATTTTTAGGCTCATATATTATTTGAAACTTATCCCAAGATTACTTAGTTTTTATAGCTTCATGGGCACAGGGTTGCACCTAATCCAATACCCCAAACATTATAATCAACTTTGCCTTCTAGTTTGCCTTATCAAACTTACATTGTTGATCATCACTAGAGGTATGTTAGGTAAATGTGCCACTAACAATAGGACAAATGTCCTTGAATTATAGATATATCTCGATCTTCATTTTCCAAGCACCATAGTTGCCATCGTGAAGTACCTTAAAGTCTGACAAAAAGAATTTTGGGCCATTTTTAGCCATTGTGTACACTCTAAAGTGTTTGACAAAAGGTGATGGATTGGTTTTTAATCACTCCATGTATAAAGCTATCCCTTTTTATATACTATCAAACTGATAGCTAGACCTTTTTATATATGCACCTTTCTTATATATCGTTGATACATGGAAGAAGTTCACACTTTTCATATACTTGTTGGTACATGAAATAAGCATAAACAGATGTGAAAGAGAATAGTACATGGCACATAGATAGTAATAAAATGGGTTCATCTAATCATTAACATGTACTTAGATATATTTCTATATATGTGCGTGCAACTTCCTTATATACTTAAAATTTTCACCTGTCAAGATTTACGTCTTTCAATTGAATCGAACGTGTAATGGAAGGATGACTAAATGAAAATATTTAACCCTATTTCTCCTGATTATTTATAAGGATGATGCCTGTATGTTGTTATTATAACTATATTAGGCTATGCATGTAATAACTAAATTATAATGACTTTACCTGTAAATGTGAGTCAGAAGCATTGCTTGCACCAAATCTTGTGATTGTACAAAATGTATTATTTTATGTTTTTATAATGCATTGTAAATAAAATATTACAATTTATAGAAAACACTAATTCAACTTAAAAAACAAATATAGTATCCCCTCCCCTTTAATTTTTTTGGGGCTCTTTGTTATTTTTTATGAAAAATAATTTTTTTAGTAGTTTTCTAGCTAAATTTAACTACCTGTAGCTAATTTTGGTAGAATTGCCAAATTTGAAAGAATGGCTAAAAAAAGTTTTTATTCTAAAAGATTATTTGGGGGGTTTGAACGTCTCACCTACTCTTTACCATAAAGTCTCTTTATCAACCCACTTATTCTTTATTTTAAATACTAAAAAGGATAAATTGCTACTTATCCTTTTGAAAATAGTAAAGCCTTTTGAAAACAAAACCATACCTCTTTTTGTGATGTTCATTTTGCCTAAATTTTGAAATAATGAAAATGAAATGTAGGCAGTTTGAGGACAAACAAATTGGTTTTGGACAATAATAAGTTGTTTTGGCACCTAAGAGCAAATAATGAGCTAGATCTTGAATAATCACATCCTTTTGATAGAACCCACAAGATGATTTTTGATGCAGGTGGTTTAGGAAGTGTGGGTGGTCTGATCCAAATATCCAAATATGCATTGGATTCACTTTGGCTAGCTATTGATCTTGTCATGCCTCCTTTTGCCTAGGAATGCCATTTTTATTTGCTAGATGAACAAAATGGCACTTTTGGGCAACACTCTCCTTTTGTGTGGTTGGATAAAAATATTTATAATGTCTTGCCTTAGTTGGGTGATTCCATTTTTGGTTGAGATGGCACTTCAAAAGCTGATTTCATCTTCTATGAACAAATAAAAACAATGCTTCTCCTTTGACAACTAGTCTTTTATCTCATTGAATCTTCTTTCACCTCCTTGGGATGTTATTTAAAGGCTATAACCTTTGGAAAAAAAGTAGTCAATAAACATGCTACTTGAAGCTTGCATAGGGGTATAAGCCTAGTTGCTCTCTCAGAATCAAATGTAGTAGAGTAATGGTTTGGAGAGAGAGTGTGCCACAGGGCTCCACCTTTTATTTTCTCTTCCACAAACCTCCTACGTATAACTAGGTTCAAATATCTATAGCTATGATACAAACTGATAAGCTTGAAAAATGAATTTATTCAACTAATAAAATGAATAATACAAATATTTATTTATACAAGTTCATATGCTCATAATAGTAAAATAACTCGCTAACAAGAATCCCTAGATAATAGGATCATAATAATATATACAAGTCATATCTTATCAAATTAACATCTTAAATCATACATGAGTCATTTTATAACATAACAACCTCATGTTTACAATTTTTTTAGATTATGGTGAATTAACCACCATATTTATTTTAAAATAACATAACATTAGTTAGTAGCATCTTGAAGCTAATAGTTTTGTCTAAGTGCACCTAACAACTCAAATCCTGATTCAAATGACTCACAATCTGATTTCCCACCCTTTCTAACTTCTACATTCAATCTTAGACTTGCACAATATATTAAAATTCTAAGTATATTGATCATCTTATTACTTTCCATAAATAGCAAGTGCAATAGTGAAATCAATGTTTGCCTTTTCCATTCGGATTTGTGTTTATTGTTATATTTCATATATTCTGGCTTATTTCCTTAGTTTTATCTTGTCAAGTTCACATAATAAAAATAAGGTAAAACATATTGGTGAACCTGTTTACATATTGAACACATCAAACCTTAGGTCTTCCCTTAGGGTTTCATCCTTCTTTCAAGGGTTTCAAATTTCTATATTTAAATATGATTTTTAGACCTAATTTCTAATTTTCCCTCATTTGAAAATTACACATCGTTGTAATGGATGTACATAATTTCTTTTTCTTGGATGAAACTATGATTATAATAATTATTTGTTGTTTTCCTTTACTATGAAAAATCTATAACAACTATGTAATTCCACACATTAAATCTTTGTACATTAATAAGGCTAAAATCAATAATGGACAATCTTTAGCCTTTCTTCATTCATATTGTTGCAATATTTAGTTTGAGTTGCTTCTTATTTCCACTTGGCACCAAAGGGCATCTTTGACCCCTTTTGTTAATAATACACACTCTCTTGATGTACTTTGTATGAATATTAAATCTAAAATTTCTCATGAAACAATCACTATGGATGCTAATAAAAGAAATGAATATGTGGACTTACTTGATAGATTTGATGTAATAGATGAAAGGGAATTAACTCAAAATTTTGACATAAATCTAAAAATTACACTACTATATGTACCAAGAAATGAATAAAAAAATTTAGTTAAGGGTAATACACTCGAGGAACAATATGATCCCTTTAATGATACTAATCGACCTTTTGTAGATACCAATTCACCACAGGTGTTCAAACTACTATTATTAATACTATTCCTACATCTACACTTTTGGATACATATGTGATTCCCACCTAAATTATGGGGGTAACACAAGGTTTCCCTCATATTACTATGCCTCTTCATACACAACCAACTTATGTACATCCTACAATGACTACATATGTGATATCATCATCCTTGCCTAGTGCATGATCCCTCAATTAAATTATTATATGTCTATAGGTTAAAGTATTTTAGTTAGAGCAAAATACTACTAAAGATAATCATTCAACAAATTCACATGCATTTCTTCATAATCACTTAGCATAAATATTTCAACTTATCCTTTATATATGTGTGTCATAGCTCTTAAGCTTACATTTCATGATGGTAAAGGTGATCCAAAACAACACCTAAAATCATTTCGTGTAACATGTTTTTATTATGAATCCAATGACAAATTATTAACTAAGTTATTTCTATGAAATCATAAGGACTATGATTTGATAAGGTTATATGATCTCCCATTCTAATCATTTAAGGCATTCATTCCTTTGGTAGATCAGTTTCTAACACATTTTTATCAATGTTAGTGAGAAACCATCATATGCTCAAATTTCAAAACTTAAGCAAGCATCCAATGAACCAATTAGTGACTACGTGATTCAATATAATACCGTGTTTTCTAATATGACAAATCCTATGGATGATTATAAATTACAAGATATTTTCAAGTAGTTTTTGCTTGGTCTTTTTTGGAAGCCCATTGTGTTCAAAAAAATAAAATCATTTGATGAATTATGCCACATATTTATATATTGAGAAGTTAAGCTTATTGCTTTGACCAAGCCCAAATATGTGCCTAATGCTACAACTCTTTTAACTTCAAAGTTTCAAATAAAACCAAGTTATGAAGTTAAATCAAATGATACTAGTAATGAAGTAAAGAGATCAATTAATGTAGTATCATAGCCAACTAATCAACTTGTCCCATCCACTCCATAAAAGAGATAGTTTTCACTATCACCTCAACATCCTCAAATATTACTATCAAAGTTACTAGATTATAACCTTAAATTTCTCCCTTAACCATAAGAGGTTGATGTGAGTATACCCATACCTAGGGATATGATAAAAATGCATAATGTGATTATCATTGATGTGTTAGAAAATTTGTGAATAATGTAATCACCTAAAAGTGGTAATTGGATGCTAAGAGTGTCACTTGAGTTAACCTATCCCTAGGCTAGCCATAGACCTATATTTGAGTATTAGACTTACACTTATAGTCATTTAGAAGACCAAAGTCACCTATAACCAATCAAGATATAGTCCCAAAACTATCATCCCAGATCCTAATCCAATTTTCTTGGCAGTCTTCTAAAAGGAAATTAGCGCCACATTTGGGACACTATAACCATATAGTGCTAGTGCCCCTAACTAGGCACTATCATCCTTAGCCCCAACTCTTCCCAATAGATAGTTTTTCAAATATGTGCCCCTCCTAAGGTCAACCTAAGCTCATTTTCTTATCTACACAAGCAACAAAACCTTATAAAGACAAGTCTAATCTACCTCTATTCACTAGATGGAAGAGAGATGCAAAGGTTATTCAAATAAAACACAAAGTTGTGTAAAATTAAGGTATTTGATCCCTATTATGCCCTACTTTATACATACTACCATCTATAATATCCCTAAGTCTAGTTTTCAACCATTTCAAAGCTCAATCACATTCAAGGCATCCAAGGCCATTCTCATTCTAGCATTCATTCGCACATACATCAAGCACTAGGTGAAAGAACTACATCAGACTTGATCCCTCAAAGTATTTTTATGTAAAAAAATCTTTACATAATGGGGTGTTGAGAATGTTCAGTCCATTTTACTAACATAAATAAAATTATTGCTAATGCCATACTTTCAAGGAGATTAGAGTTTGCACATCAAAACAAGTTTTCCAAGCACAATACACAACTACAGGTTTTGGTCATGTAGGAACAAAACATATAGGCATAGGTGCAGGGGCTCCCCAAAAATAAGAATAGTCCCATAAAGGGGAAATTATCACTATATGGAGGACACTACACATAGATGGCACTGTTATCCAAATTGGGTGCTACTATCCAGTGAGCAAATGAACCCTAGAATCTTGTTGACACATAAACTACTGTCTAGATCTCAACTTTTAGAACCTAGATCATCTATGATAGTTTGTTTTGAGCTAATTCTCTATTTATCCCTATTTATTACTATTTTTAAAAAGTCAAACAAAGTCAAAGGTCATAACAAATTAGTACCTAATTATTGCATATTCATTTAATTAATTTAGACATCTTAACCCTTTAACTAAACATAGGAATTACTTGTGTAAAACCCTAAAAGGTTAAATCATTTGGTGAACTCGTCTTACTTTGAATATTTCATCAAAACCTAACTTGTAATAATTCCTATTTTTGTGCAATATATTTAGGGTTGAATACTTTTAATTTTTTAATTTTATTTAGACAACCTAGCTAATTAAAATCAAATTGTACATTGAGATTTCAATTTATTTTACATCTAATTTAAATTGTTGTAAAGAAACCTTAGTTTTCAAAACCCTAACCCTATACAACCCTAGGGTTCACATTTATAAAATTTACTAAGTCTCAATTTATAGCTTTCTACCATGATTATCATGAGATAATCCATCTTTTATTTCATGGTATAAAGCTTGGCACTTTGTTTAGCATGTTTATTGTCAACCATTTATAGAAAGGTACACATGTAAGTTACTCCTATCTTGGATTTAGTTTGAGCTAATCTTATTTTAGATATTGGTCCTCCATCATGTGAGCCCTGTTTTCTCATGAATCATTATTATATGGCTCACTTTGAGTTACCTCTAGTTACTACTAGATGACAGAGGGCTCATAGGACTCCTTTTGTTCTGCCTCCACCTAGACCACTTGATTATCTCTATTCCCATCCTACCTCTACTACTCACCCTAAAAAAATAATAGATCCTACGGTTTGAGTTTTCACTAGCTAGAATAGGGTGCTTCCTCAGCCTATACAAGAGCAACGTAACCCTACCATCCCTCCTCATCCCCAACACAACATCACCTAGAGATTAGCAAAGAGACTTTGATAGTGTAGATCAGTTAAGGAATACACCAGCTAAAATATCTATCTTAAAATTACTTAAAAAATCAAAAATCTTCAAAGATATTTTGTTTCAAACATTTAATCACACATATGTGCCTCATGATACCTAGCCATCCTATTTTACATCTATCATGAATACTATCAAAGATGTGAAGGATGTGATATCTTTTTCCAATGAGGATTTACCTTCATAATTGGTGGTAAATCAAAAATCACCACTTTTTATTCAAGCTCAAACCAATAACATAACTATTAAACGAGTTTGATAGTGCTTCAGGACTCAATATATGTAACCTCATATTTTTGCAAACCATTTGGGTTGATATAACATCTATTTAAAAAAGATACAAGAACATTCAAGGGTTTGATGACATTCCTCATCAGACATTAGGATCAATCACATTGGATATTATAGTGGGGCTAAATACATTATCTACACACTTTTAGGTCATGCCAACCCATTTACATTATAATTTGCTACTTGAGAGACCCTGTATACATGATATGGAGGCTATACCTTCCACTGTTTAGAGATATGTTAATTTTGTAAATGATGGGTACCTATACACTTGTACATTAGATAATCAACCATTTAGAGATTATAGGCTCATTGAGCCTCCTACACTGAGTACATCATCTGATGGGACACCTCACATTCTCATTGAACCCACACCTCACCAGATTCCTATTAAGTAAATACATACTTATGAGGTGGGGGAGTCTAGTAATAATGTTCATACACCACCTTCAGAACATCCTAAAACATATATACCTTTATCGATGATCAAGGACCAACCTTTTTGAGCATAACTACTTTCATTGATTATAGATGACCTACCTTTTTTAGCATAAATACCTTCCCTGATGATAGAGGATCAACCTCTTTGAGCATTTGTACCTTCTATGAGCATAAAGGAACAACCTCTCATAGTATAGACATCCTCATCCATGATAGATGATGAGATTCTCATAGCCCAATTACCACTACTTGTCAATTCAGAGGAGACTTACATTCATAATTCTGACATAGATTCACAGGGCACTACAGAGGATGATCAACAACCTATCGACATTGATGATTATTCATTTGGATTGATATTTACACTAGTGGGCCCAGGGGAGTATAAAGATAATTATAAGGCACTTATACCTTGCCTTATACTAGTAACATCACTTGTTCATAATTTTACAGCTACAAAATCCCATACTCAACCACAATCAACAACATATCCCTTGATCGTTTTAGTACATATGGTCACATCCATGGATACTGATTTAGTCATACATATTCATGTAGGAAACTCACAAGATAGACCACACTAGATATTATAGCTATTACTTAATATAGGATCGATGCTATTACGCATAGTCTGACATAAATCAGCTTGTAGAATGTCACCATAGGAAGGGCAACCTTTTTATCACTTCCATAGACTCACAAGACATGATAAAAACACGTGTGCATCACTACAACATAAGCTAAATAAATTTAAGGCTAAGAGTATTATCCATAATATACAACCTCCACCTCCACAAGTACCACCACCACTAGTGATAGGAACTACTATATAGATACGAGCATCATGACAGAGTCATCACTGACATAGATATTCATGACATGATCCATTGACTATAAAAATATTTGTAGTGGATAAATATCTTCCACATGTGGTTATAGATGAGGATTATGATCCTAATACTTATAATTTGATATTTTTATACCACATTAGTTATCAGGAGAGTGAGATACATCATGTTATACATTGTCATGAATCCATTGGACATATTACATTACCAATTGCATGTGGCCCTAAGGTGGCCAATAAATTATTTTCCATTTTGAGTAGAGACACCCATTTATAGGTTACACTTGGTAGAACATGGTTATAGGTGATGGATGCTATAGTTGATCAATCAAAGAGATTCTTGACATTCACTTAGGATGGACACATTCACATTTTACATGATTACATCAATGAGAACCATAGGTTTCACACATATAATCGATGTTATAATGTGGTTTACACTAGGACCGCATGAGAGGCATCCTACATAGTTGAGAATCATGCCATTTAGATGCATAAACTCTAGACTCATGTAAATAATAATGTCCCAATGATACATACAAATTGGTACGATGATCATGATGATAATGACTTATTTGAGTTTGGATAGGCTCAATTTTTGACACCTGATGATCTTCCACTATATATATTATTTAATTATCTGTTAAATTGTGGAGCTAAAAGCTTCACTGATGCAAATGTGGAGGTTGCTGAGTGTCAAAGTAACCGACGTCAGTCAGGCCAACCGACATCAGTCATATTTAGTGTACATAGTGACTGGCATCAGTTAGTGGTCGGCTGACATCGGTCAGATAGGAACCGACGTCAGTCACCTGTGTGTTTCCAGCACTGGTCTAATTTTAGATGAAGAGTGAGTTTGCATGTAAAGACTAATTTTAGTCTTGAGTCTATGTTTCTAATTATTGTTTGTTTTGGGATCTATTTAAGAGACCCATGGGGCTATATTGTAATCGAAAGGACTAAGGATTAGATCCTCAACTTGAAGGCAAGAACAACAATTGGGTTGGTTGTCTCAAGGGGTGTAAGATCAGTTGATCTGCAGGTAGCAAGATCAGGGAGATCTACATGGTAAGTAAGATTAGTTAGATCTGTAAGGGTGCAAGATCAAGGAGATCTACTTGGTGGACTGGCAGTAGGCATAACAACCATTGGGTTGATTGTCATTGACTGGTGGAGGGAACAACTCGGTTATTGAGTTGTGATTGTAATTGATTGAGAGAGAGAACTCTTGAGGGAGAAATACTGTACACCCAAGAGGTGTGGGAAGAGTGAGATTTCTTCATTATATTCCCTTCTGGAAGAGTGTTAATACAGATTGTATTGTTTCTCGTATCTCACATTTTGTGCTATTTTTGAATTCTAGTTACACATTACTTCTGGTTCAATTTCATGTTTAGTTGCTTATACAAAGGTAATCAATTGTACTCTTAAGGAGTAGGATCCTGACAGCTGGTATCAGAGTTGTGTGTTCTAGATCATGACAAGTGGTATCAGAGCTGTGTAGATCTTGACAAGTGGTATCAGAGCTTGGTTCAGAGCAGGTTAGTGTTTGTTGATTACAGGTCACTCTAAGGGGTTTCTGATTGAGTGAGAGTAAAGCAATGGCAAAAGAAAGTACACTAAAAATGGAAAAATTCAATGGCAAGAACTATCAATTATGAAGGATGCAAATAGAAGATTATCTGTATCAGAAAGATCTGTGCTTATCGTTGGGTGGGGTTGCATGCAAGCCCACAAATATGCAAGATGAAGAATGGAATGTTCTTGATAGAAAGGCTCTTGGCGCTATAAGGATGAGCTTGGCATCATCTGTGATTTTCAACTTATCACAGGCAAAGACAATGGTAGAGTTAATGGAATCTTTGGCAAATTTATATGAAAAACCCTCAGCTTTGAATAAGGTATTTCTTATGAAGCAATTATTTAATTTGCAAATGCAAGAAGGTGGATCGATATATAGTCATCTTAGTGATTTCCATGTATTAGTAAATTAGTTAGTTTCAGTCAACATAGTTTTTGATGATGAAATTAAGGCTCTCTTAATCTTATGCTCTTTACCTGAAAGTTGGAACAGTTTGGTAATGGAAGTTAATAATACTGCATCTGCTTCAAATATCTTGAAAGTTGTTGATGTTGTTAGTGTAATCTTGAATGAAAAAATTTGTAGGAAAAGCACAGGGGAAACATCAGGTAATGCTTTAAGTGTTGAAAGCAAGGGAAAACAAAGAGAGAAGAGCAAAAAAGGGAAATCAAGGTCAAAGATAGAGAGGAGATTCAAATCCAGAAATGGAGGTATAACCTGCTGGAATTGTGGAAAGAAATGGCATGTAAAGAAAGATTGTTGGTTGGTAGAAGATCAGCATGAAAGAAATAAATAAGTAAATGATGCAGATATTGTTGCACATGATGCTCTTATATGTTCCTTGGATAAAGTAGAATCTTGGGTTTTAGATTATGATGCCTCTTTTCATGCAACCCCAAATAGAATTTTTTTTCATGATTATGTCCATGGAGACTTTGAAAAAGTTTATTTAGGGGATGGTGAGCCTTGTCAAATGGTTGGCAAAGGGGAAGCGTAGCTGAAATTGCAGAATGACAACACATGGGTGTTGAAGGATGTCATGCATGTCCCAGTCCTGAAGTAGAATTTGATTTCTGTAAGAAAGTTGGGTGATGAGGGTTGCACAGTAACTCTCACAGCGGAATCCTAGAAAGTTTCCAAGGGTGCACTTATTTTAGCAAGAGGTAAAAAAGTAGGTACACTTTATCTATCTACTTGTATTACTGATTCTCCTTCTATTTTATCTACTTCAGATGTAGATGCAAAGATGTGGCACTATAGGCTTGGTCACATGAGTGAGAAGAGAATGAATGTTTTTAAGTTAAAAGGTAAGCTTTCAGATTTGAAAAGCATAGATCAAGATTTTTGTAATCAACAAAAGAAAGTGAGGTTTCTTGAAACTGGGTCAACAAAAAAGAAGCACAGGTTAGAGCTTGTTCACATAGGCATGTGGAGACCAGTTCAAGGAGCTTCTATTGGAGGATCATAGTATTGCATAAAGAAGAAATCTGATATTTTTGACACTTCTAAGATTAAAAAGCCTTAGTTTTCAAGGAGAAGATGATGGCCAGAGATCAGCTCAAGAGGCTAAATATTTCTGAGCAGGGCAGTGTTGATTTGGATAAGGTTATGATCCAAAATGAGCTCACAGGTAAAAATTATCACTCACAAGAAAACACAGTTATCAATGTCAGTTAGGTGAGAATCGATGTCGATTAGGTAGGAATCGACATCGGTCCGATGGAGACAAAAATTGGTGATGTCAGGTAGGTGAAAACTAACGTCGATCAGGTAGGAACCGATGTCGGTCAGGTCGGTCACATGGAACCGGCATCGGTTAGGTGTAGACTGAGAGATGACTACGATCGGTCACTGTTAGAAAAAAATTTGGGCGGACAGCAACCTGTCAAGGAGTCTCAAATGCCCATGAGGAGAATTGAAAGGGTAAGTAAGCCTCAAATTCATTATTCTCCTTCTTTATACTACTTGTTGCTCACTGATGGTCAAAAACTAGGAAGTTTTAAAGAGGCAATGTAGGTAGAATCCAAAAAATAGTGAGAGCATGGCATGAATGAGGAAATTGATTCCTTAGAAGAGAACCAAATGTGAGATTTGGTAGAGTTGCCAGCTAGAAAAAAAGCACTGAAAGATGAATGGATTCACAGGTTAAAAAAAGGAGAGAATGGACATGTGAGACAGAAGGCCAGGTTATATGGTTTTGAGCAAGCTCCAGGACACTGGTATTTGAAGTTTGACGGGTTTATGACAAAGCATGGCTTTAGTCAATATCAATGTGACCATTGTGTTTATTTTACTAGGTTGGATAATATTAGCTACATTATCTTATTACTGTATGTAGTGTATATGCTTGTTGTAGGGTCACACATGTGGGGAATTGCTGAGCTAAAGGTAAAAGTAGCTCAGACATGTGCCAGGAAGGATTTAGGAGGAGCAAATAAAATCCTTGGCATGAGTATTTCTAGAGACAGAAAAAATCACATGTTGATTTTGTCTCAAGAGGATTATGTGAATAAGGTAGTGGAGAGGTTTGATATGCAAGATGCAAAACCGGTAAGCACACCTATGGTTGGACAGTTCAAGTTGAGCTATGAACAGTGTCCTGAGTCACATGATGAGGTTGAGTACATGGTATGTATTAGACCTGATATTGCCCAAGCAGTGGGAGTTGTCAGCAAGTTTATGGCCAATCCAAGGAATGAGCACTGGAAAGCAGTTCAGTGGATTCTTAGATATCTGAGAGGGACTAGCAACAGATATTTATGCTATGCAGGGTCAATCATTTCTCTACACATATATGTAGATTTGGATATGGCAGGTGTCTTGGATGACAGGAGAAGCACCACATGATATGTGTTCACTATTGGTGGAATGATGGTTAGCTGGATTTCAGAGTTATAGAAGGTTGTTGCAGTTACGGTGACTAGTAAGGATAAGAACCCTGCAGATATGTTAACAATGCCGGGAACAAAGGAGAAGTTGAATATTCATTCAACTTCTGTTGGTCTTCAAGATTAAATTTGAAGAGGGATACAAGTCATAAACAAATTAGAGGATGTATAGGTACAGGTACAGGTGCAACTATTTATCTCCAAGTGAGAGATTGTTAAGTTATAGAGCTAAAAGCTTCAATGATGCAAATGTGGAGGTTGCTGAGTGTCAAAGTAACTGATGTCAGTCAGGCCAACTGACATTGGTCATATTTAGTGTACATAGTAACCGACATTAGTTAGTCATCGGCCAACATTGGTCAGATAAGAACCGATGTCGGTCAGATGTGTGTTTCCAGAATTGGTCTAATTTTAGACGAATAGTGAGTTTGCATGTAAAGACTAATTTTAGTCTTGAGTCTGCATTTCTAATTATTTTTTGTTTTGGGATCTATTTAAGAGACCCATGGCACTGTATTGTAATCAGAAGGACTAAGGATTAGATCCTCAACTTGAAGGCAAGAACAACAATTGGGTTGGTTGTCTCAAGACGTGTAAGATCAATTGATCTGTAGGTAGTAAGATCATGGAGATCTACATGGTAAGTAAGATCAATTAGATCTGTAAGGGTGCAAGATCAAGGAGATCTACTTGGTGGACTGGCAATAAGCACAACAACCATTGGGTTGATTGTCATTGACTGGTGGAGGGAATAACTTGATTATTGAGTTGTGATTATAATTGATTGAGAGAGAGAACTCTTGAGGGAGAATTATTGTACACCCAAGAGGTGTGAGAAGAGTGAGATTTCTTCATTGTATTTTCTTCTGGAAGAGTGTTAATATAGATTGTATTATTTTTCGTATCTCATATTTTGTGCTATTTTTGAATTCTAGTTACATATTACTTTTGGTTCAATTTCGTGTTTAGTTGCTTATACAAAGGTAATCAATTGTACTCTTAAGGAGTATGATCCTGACAACTGGTATCAGAGCTGTGTGTTCTAGATCTTGACAAGTGGTATTAGAGCTGTGTTCTAAATCCTGACAAGTGGTATCAGAGCTTGGTTCAGAGCAGGTTAGTGTTTGTTGATTACACGTCACTCTCAGGGGTTTCTAATTAAGTGGAAGTAAAGCAATGGCAAAAGAAAGTACACTAAGAATGGAGAAATTCAATGGCAAGAATTATCAATTATGGAGGATGCAGATAGAAGATTATCTGTATCAAAATATCTGTACTTACCATTGGGTGGGGTTGCATGCAAGCCCACAAATATGCAAGATGAAGAATGTAATGTTCTTGATAGAAAGGCTCTTGGCGCTATAAGACTGAGCCTGGCATTGTCTGTGATTTCTAACTTATCACAGGCAAAGACAACCATAGAGTTAATGGAATCTTTGGCAAATTTATATGAAAAACCCTCAGCTTTGAATAAGGTATTTTTTATGAAGCAAATATTTAATTTGCAAATGCAGGAAGGTGGATCAGTATATAGTCATCTTAGTGATTTCTATAGATTAGTAAATTAGTTAGTTTCAGTCAACATAATTTTTGATGATGAAATTAAGGCTCTCTTAATCTTATGCTCTTTACTTGAAAGTTGGAAGAGTTTGGTAATGGCAGTTAGTAATACTGCGTCTGCTTCAAATATCTTTAAAGTTGATGATGTTGTTAGTGTAATCTTGAATGAAAAAATTTATAGGAAAAGCACAGAGGAAACATCAGGTAATGCTTTAAGTGTTGAAAGCAGGGGAAAGCAAAAAGAGAAGAGCAAGCAAGAGAAATCAAGGTCAAAGATAGACAGGAGATCCAAATCCAGAAATAGAGGTATAACCTGCTGGAATTGTGGAAGGAAAGGGCATGTAAAAAAAGATTGTTGGTTGGTAGAAGATCAGCATGAAGGAAATAAAGAAGCAAATGATGCAGGTATTGTTGCATAAGATGCTCTTATATGTTCCTTAGATAAAGCAGAATCTTGGGTTTTAGATTTTGGTGCCTCTTTCCATGCAATCCCAAATAGAGATTTTTTTCATGATTATGTCCATGGAGACTTTGAAAAAGTTTATTTAGGGGATGGTGAGCCTTGTCAAATGGTTTGAAAAGGGGAAGTGCAGCTGAAATTGTAGAATGACAACACATGAGTGTTGAAGGATGTCATGCATATCTCAGTCCTAAAGCAGAATTTGATTTTTGTAAGAAAGGTGGGTGATGAGGGTTACACAGTAACTCTCATAGCAGAATCTTGGAAAGTTTTCAAGGGTGCACTTGTTTTAGCAAGTGGTAAGAAAGTAGGTACACTTTATCTATCTACTTGTATTACTGATTCTCTTTCTATTTTATCTACTTCAGATGTAGATGCAAAGATGTGGCACTATAGGCTTGGTCACATGAGTGAGAAGGGAATGGATGTTCTTAAGTCAAAAGGTAAGCTTTTAGATTTGAAAAGCATAAATCGATATTTTTGTAAGCAACAAAAGAAAGTGAGGTTTCTTAAAACTGGGTCAACAAAGAAGAAGCACATGTTAGAGCTTGTTCACATAGGCGTGTGAAGACCAGCTCAGGGAGCTTCTATTGGAAGATCATAGTATTGCATAAAAAGGAAATCTAATGTTTTTGACACTTCTAAGAACTGAAAAGCCTTGGTTTTCAAAGAGAAGATGATGGATAGAGATTAGCTCAAGAGGTTGAATATTTTTGAGTATGGCAGTGTTGATTTGGATAAGGTTATGATCCAAAATGAGCTCGCAAGTAAAAATCATCACTCACAAGAAAACACAGTTACCAACGTCGGTCTAGTGAGAACCGACGTCGATCAAACAGGAACTGATGTTGGTCAGGTAGGAACTGATGTCGATCAGGTTAGTCACATGGAATCGACATCGATCAGGTGTAGACTGAGAGATGACCATAATCGATCACTGTTAGAATGAAATTTGGGCTGACAACAAGATGTCAAAGAGTCTCAAATGCCCATGAGGAGGACTGAAAGGGTAAGTAAGCCTCAAATTTGTTATTTTCCTTTTTTATACTACTTGTTGCTCACTGATGGTCGAGAACTAGGAAGTTTTGAAGAGAAAATGCAGGTAGAATCCAGGAAATAGTGGGAGCATGGCATGAATGAGGAAATTGATTCCTTGGAAGAGAACCAAACATGAGATTTGGTAGAGTTGCTAGTCAAAAAGAAAAAAGATGAATGGATTCACAAGTTACAGAAAGGAGAGAATGGAGAGGTGAGATAGAAGGCCAAGTTATATGGTCTTGAGCAAGCTCCAGGACAGTGGTATTTGAAGTTTGACGGGTTTATGACAAAGCATGGCTTTAGTCAATTTCAATGTGACCATTGTGTTTATTTTACCAGGTTGGATAATATTAGCTACATTATCTTGTTACTGTATGTAGTGTATATGCTTGTTGCAGGGTCACACATGCAGGGAATTGCTGAGTTAAACGTAAAAGTAGCTCAGACATGTGCTAGAAAGGATTTAGGAGGAGCAAATAAAATTCTTGGCATGAGTATTTCTAGAGATAGGGAAAATCACATGTTGATTTTGTCTCAAGAGGATTATGTGAATAAGGCAGTGGAGAGGTTTGATATGCAGGATGCAAAATTGGTAAGCACACCTATGGTTGGATAGTTCAAGTTGAGCTATGAACAGTGTCCTGAATCACATGATGAGGTTGAGTACATGGTATGTACTAGACCTGATATTGCCCAAGCAGTGAGAGTTGTCAGCAAGTTTATGGCCAATCTAGGGAAGGAGCACTTGAAAGCAGTTCAGTAGATTCTCAGATATCTGAGAAGGACCAACAGTAGGTATTTATGCTATGCAGGGTCAAGCATTTCTCTACATGGGTATGTAGATTCGGATATGGCAGGTGACTTGGATGACAGGAGAAGCACCACAAGCTATGTGTTCACTGTTGGTGGAATGGCGATTAGTTGGATTTCAGAGTTGCAGAAAGTTGTTCCAGTCACGGTGACTAGCAAGGATAAGAACCCTGTAGATATGTTAACAAAGTTGAGAACAAAGGAGAAGTTGAATCTTCATTCAAATTTTGTTGGTCTTCAAGATTAAACTTGAAGAGGGATACAAGCCATAAACAAATTAGAGGATTTACAGGTACAGGTACAGGTGTAGTTGTTTATCTCCAAGTGGGAGATTGTTAAGTTGTGGAGTTAAAAGCGTCACTGATGCAAATGTGGAGGTTTTTTAGTGTCAAAGTAACCGACGTCAGTCATGCCAACTTACATCGGTCATATTTAGTGTACACAGTAACCGACATCGGTTAGTGGTCAGTCGACATTGGTCAGATAAGAACTGACGTTGGTCACCTGTGTGTTTCCAGAACTGGTCTAATTTTAGATGAACAGTGAGTTTGCATGTAAAGACTAATTTTAGTCTTGAGTCTGGGTTTCTAATTATTGTTTGTTTTGGGATCTATCTAAGAGACCCATGGGGCTGTATTGTAATCAGAAGGACTAAGGATTAGATCCTCAACTTGAAGGCAAGAACAACAATTGGGTTTGTTGTCTCAAGGGGTGTAAGATCAGTTGATCTGCAGGTAGCAAGATCAGAGAGATCTATATAGTAAGTAAGATCAGCTAGATCTACAAGGGTGCAAGATCAAGGAGATCTACTTGGTGGACTAGTAGTAGGCACAACAACCATTGGGTTGATTGTCACTGACTGGTGGAGGGAACAACTCGATTATTGAGTTGTGATTGTCATTGATTGAGAGAGAACTCTTGAGGGGGAATTACTATACACCCAAGAAATGTGGGAAGAGTGAGATTTCTTCATTGTATTTCCTTCTGGAAGAGTGTTAATATAGATTGTATTATTTCTCGTATCTCATATTTTGTGTTATTTCTGAATTCTAGTTACATATTACTTCTGGTTCAATTCCGTGTTTAGTTGCTTATACAAAGGTAATCAATTGTACTCTTAAGAAGTAGGATCCTGATAGCTGGTATCAGAGATGTGTGTTCTAGATCTTGACAAGTGGTATCAGAGCTGTGTGTTCTAGATCCTGACAAGTGGTATCAGAGCATGGTTCAGAGCAAGTTAGTGTTTGTTGATTACAGGTCACTCTCAGGGGTTTCTGATTAAGTGGGAGTAAAGCAATGGTAGAAGAAAGTACACTAAGAATGGAAAAATTCATGGCAAGAATTATCAATTATGGAGGATGCAGATAGAAGATTATCTGTATCAGAAAGAGCTGTACTTACCATTGGATGGGGTTGCATGCAAGCCCACAAATATGCAAGATGAAGAATGGAATGTTCTTGATAGAAAGGCTCTTGGTGCTATAAGACTAAGCCTGGCATTGTCTGTGATTTCCAACTTATCACAGGCAAAGACAACCGTAGAGTTAATAGAATTTTTTGCAAATTTATATGAAAAACCCTCAGCTTTGAATAAGGTATTTCTTATGAAGCAATTATTTAATTTACAAATGCAGGAAGGTGGATCAGTATATAGTCATCTTAGTGATTTCTATGGATTAGTAAATTAGTTAGTTTCAGTCAACATAGTTTTTGATGATGAAATTAAGGCTCTCTTAATCTTATGTTTTTTACCTGAAAGTTGGAAGAGTTTGGTAATGGCAGTTAGTAATATTGCGTCTGCTTCAAATATCTTTAAAGTTGATGATGTTGTTAGTGTAATCTTGAATGAAGAAATTCATAGGAAAAGCACAGGGAAAACATCAGGTAATGCTTTAAGTGTTGAAAGTAGGGGAAAACAAAGAGAGAAGAGCAAGCAAGGGAAATCAAGGTCAAAGATAGATAGGAGATCCAAATCCAGAAATAGAGGTATAACCTGCTGGAATTGTGGAAAGAAAGGGCATGTAAAGAAAGATTGTTGGTTGGTAGAAGATCAGCATGAAAAAAATAAAGAAGCAAATGATGCAGGTATTGTTGCATAAGATTCTCTTATATGTTCTTTGAATAAATTAGAATCTTGGGTTTTAAATTTTGGTGCCTCTTTCCATGCAACCCTAAATAGAGATTTTTTTCATGATTATGTCCATGGAGACTTTGAAAAAGTTTATTTAGGGGATGGTGAGCCTTGTCAAATGGTTGGCAAAGGGGAAGTGCAGTTGAAATTGCAGAATGGCAACACATGGGTTTTGAAGGATGTCATACATGTCTCAGTCCTAAAGTGGAATTTGATTTCTGTAGGAAAGTTGGGTGATGAGGGTTGCATAGTAACTCTCACAGTGGAATCTTGGAAAGTTTCCAAGGGTGCACTTGTTTTAGCAAGAGGTAAGAAAGTAGGTACACTTTATCTATCTACTTGTATTACTGATTCTCTTTCTGGTTTATCTACTTCAGATGTAGATGCAAAGATGTGGCACTATAGGCTTAGTCACATGAGTGAGAAGGGAATGGATGTTCTTAAGTCAAAAGGTAAGCTTTCAGATTTAAAAAGCATAGATCGAGATTTTTGTAAGCAATAGAAGAAAGTGGGGTTTCTTGAAACTAGGTCAACAAAAAAGAAGCACAGGTTAGAGCTTGTTCACACAGGCGTGTGGAGACCAGCTCAGGGAGCTTCTATTGGAGGATCACAACATTGCATAAAGAGGAAATTTGATGTTTTTGACACTTCTAAGAATCAAAAAGCCTTAGTTTTCAAGGGGAAGATGATGAATAGAGATCAGCTCAAGAAGCTAAATATTTTTGAGTAGGGCAGTGTTGATTTAGACAAGGTTATGATCCAAAATGAGCTCACGGGTAAAAATCATCACTTACAAGAAAACACAGTTACTGACGTCGATCAGGTGAGAACCGATGTCGATCAAGTTGGAACCGATGTCGGTCTGGTGGAAATTAAAATTGGTGATGTCGGGCAAGTGGAAATCGACGTGTTTCAAGTAGGAACCGACGTCGGTCAGGTTGGTCACATGGAATCGACATTGGTCAAGTGTAGACTGAGAGATGACCGGGATCGGTCACTATTAAAATGAAATTTGGGTAGACAGTAAGCTGTCAAGGAGTCTCAAACATCCATGAGGAGGACTGAAAGGGTAATCCTCAAATTCATTATTCCCCTTCATTATACTACTTGTTGCTCACTAATGGTCGAGAACCAGAAAGTTTTGAAGAGGCAATGTAAGTAGAATCCAAGAAACAATGGGAGCATGGCATGTATGAGGAAATTGATTTCGTAGAAGAGAACCAAACATGGGATTTGGTAGAGTTACCAGCCAAAAAGAAAGCACTGAAAGACGAATGGATTCACAGGTTAAAAAAAGGAGAGAATGGATAGGTGAGACAGAAGGCCAAGTTATATGGTCTTGAGCAAGCTCCAAGACAATGGTATTTGAGGTTTGACAAGTTTATGACAAAGCATGGCTTTAGTTAATGTCAATGTGACCATTGTGTTTATTTTACCAGGTTAGATAATATTAGCTACATTATCCTGTTACTGTATGTAGTGTACATGCTTGTTGCAGGGTCACACATGCATGGAATTGCTGAGCTAAAGGTAAAAGTAGCTCAGACATGTGCCAGGAAGGATTTAGGAGGAGCAAATAAAATCTTTGGCATGAGTATTTCTAGAGACAGGGAAAATTACAGGTTGATTTTGTCTCAAGAGGATTATGTGAATAAGGTAGTGGAGAGGTTTGATATGCAGGATGCAAAACTGGTAAGCACACCTATGGTTGGACAGTTCAAGTTGAGCTATGAACAGTGTCCTGAATCACATGATGAGGTTGAGTACATGGTATGTACTAGACCCGATATTGCCTAAGTAGTGGGAGTTGTCAGCAAGTTTATGGCCAATCCAGGGAAGGAGCATTGGAAAACAATTCAATGGATTCTTAGATATCTGAGAGGGACCAGCAGTAGGTATTTATGCTATGCAGGGTCAAGCATTTCTCTACATAGATATGTAGATTTGAATATGGCAGGTGACTTGGATGACATGAGAAGCACTACAAGATATGTGTTCACTATTGGTAGAACGGTGGTTAGCTAGATTTCAGAGTCGCAGAAGGTTGTTGCAGTCACGATGACTAGCAAGGATAAGAACCCTGTAGATATGTTAACAAAGTTAGGAACAAAGGAGAAGTTGAATCTTCATTCAAATTTTGTTGTTCTTCTAGATTAAACTTGAAGAGGGATACAAGCCATAAACAAATTAGAGGATGTATAGATATAGGTACAAGTGCAGCTATGTATCTCTAAGTGGGAGATTGTTAAGTTATGGAGCTAAAAGCTTCACTGATGTAAATGTGAAGGTTGTTGAGTGTCAAAGTAACCGACATCAGTCAGGCCAACCGACATCGGTCATATTTAGTGTACAAAGTAACCGGCATCGGTTAGTGGTCGGCCAACATCGGTTAGACAGGAACTGACATCGGTCACCTGTGTGTTTCCAGAACTGGTCTAATTTTAGACGAATAGTGAGTTTGCATGTAAAGACTAATTTTAGTCTTGAGTCTACATTTTTAATTATTGTTTGTTTTGGGATCTATTTAAGAGACCCATGTGGCTGTATTGTAAGCAAAAGGACTAAGGATTAGATCCTCAACTTGAAGGTAAGAACAACAATTGGGTTGGTTGTCTCAAGGGGTGTAAGATTAGTTGATCTGTAGGTAGCAAGATCAGGGAGATCTACATGGTAAGTAAGATCAGTTAGATCTACAAGGGTGCAAGATCAAGGAGATCTACTTGGTGGACTGGTAGTAGGCACAACAACCATTGGGTTGATTCTCACTGACTGGTGGAGGGAACAACTTGGTTATTGAGTTGTGATTGTAATTGATTGAGAGAGAGAACTCTTGAGGGAGAATTACTATACACCCAAGAGGTGTGGGAAGAGTGAGATTTTTTCATTGTATTTCCTTCTGGAAGAGTGTTAATACAGATTGTATTGTTTCTCGTATCTCATATTTTGTGCTATTTCTGAATTCTAGTTACATATTACTTCTAGTTTAATTTCGTGTTTAGTTTCTTATTCAAAGGTAATCAATTGTACTCTTAAGGAGTAGGATCCTGACAGCTGGTATTAGAGCTGTGTGTTCTAGATCCTGACAAGTGGTATTAGAGCTGTGTGTTCTAAATCCTGACATTATCCACATCTCATGGATGTGATCTTGGGTCTATAGAGACATTACACTTTTATTTTATTTTATTTCATTTATATTTCCAGTATTTAATCTCTCTCTTTCTCTCACTCCTATTACTTAGTTTATCTTCATATGCTTGTACATAGCTTATACTTAACAAACATAAAAATAATATAATATGCCCAAATAGAAAAACATTCAAATATTTGAAAATTCCATATTTTTTTACAAATTGTATGCATTTCTATGTTTACATTTCTACTACTTTCTAGATATTGCAAATTGCTAGCTATCCTAGTATAGTTAGTTTTATCATACACAAATGCTTTACTTGTTCTTGTCGAGTGTTTGCAGATTCTAGATAGGACTCAGGTCTACTACACTAATCCAAACTAGTTATGATCTACCCATTGGGGGAATTTACACTGATCCAAGTTTATACATTTATACATCTACCCACTCAGGGGCATCTCCTACACATTTGTTATAACTAGGTTTTATCATTACATACTATACATTCCAGTTTATGCATTTATTCATCTTGATATTGATCATGTCTCCTCATTGCTCAAATTTGGCTGACTATCACTAATTACACTCAGTATATATGCATCCTACCATTTACATAGATTTGTACTACACAATTATACATGCTTTAATTTCTAGTTCCTATATTAGACTTGATTATGTTTCCTATGCTTCTTCCATCTTCGAAGGCATTTGAATATGCCATTATTTCTTGGATTCTATGCCACTTCTCTATTTGTATGCCTTGGACATGTACCCATGTCCCTTATGTGTGTTATTTCTTGCTTTTATATGTAGACATTTAAATATGTCATTCTCTATGGCTCTATGCCAAATTTCTTGTTGTTTACATATGTGGAAATGTGAACATGTCCTTGTATGTCTTCATTCTCATATTTAGTGACATGTACCCATGTCCCTTATATTGTGACCCCTTATCCTATATTTTTACATTCCTTATGTGCTTGTATATTTACTTCTTTGTATGATTCTACACCATGACACTTGATTTTGCTTGTTACATAAACACACCAGTTGTTGATTCCATTAGGGACCTCATGCATCTACCCTTCCTACTTAGGAGCCTTAATGGAAATCATGCCCCATCCCCCTAGGTAGTTACTCAGATTTTGTTATTATACATTTCTTACATCTATCTTGACACCCTTGTGTTATGCTAGACTACAACATACATCTTACATTTCCTATTTATGCTTAGATACATTTACATTATGATGTTATGCTTTACATTATACTAAAATATCATGCACATGCTCTAGCTAACACATTTTATAGAGCTACTAATTTAGAGGTTAGTTCTTCCACATATTTCATAACTACCCTCAAAAGAGGGGGCATTTATATGAGTTATCATAAAGATAAGGCTCTTACATTGGTTTTCATAGATACATTTCCGAACATAAGCTCAATTACATAAATCAAACTTAGGGTAGACACATAATAGAATAGAGACTCAATAATTAGTTTAAATCATGCAAAAATCATACTAGGTAGTCATTAGCACCCATATTGGGACACTATCACCATAAGGCACTACTGTCCACTATAGGGAACTACTATCTAGTATCCCTAACTTTAAGATAGTTTCAATCATTTAGACCAGTACACCAGGTATAATACATATTTGGTTAGATATAGTCACAAGTTTGGAATTTATGTTTAGATTTAGCTTAGATTCATTCATTCTAATTTATATTCATACTAGTTACTCAGATTTAGGGGCATCATGCATGACGTGATCACTCATACATTTAGATCAATTACATGGATTTAACTACTACATATTTGATTCAGATTTAGTATACTTAGATATTAGATTGGGGGCATGTGCATGGCATATTGGTTTCCATATACTCAGATTCAGATAAGTTGATTAGATGGAATGACAAACTCCATGTCATTCTCTATGTTGTATATATTTGCTATCACATTTGAAGTTATCACTAGATTCATGCCTTACTCCATCTGCAATGGTTGGCATTCCTAAGTGGCCCAGAGCCACCAATATATCTGAGTAGCCACAGAGCCAAATACACAACTAGATTATTCAGTTATATACATTTATCACTTTGCATAATATAGTTACAAATGCATATTCTTCATATAGGGGAAATGATGGAGTCATACCCTATTTGAGTTCTTGAGACACTTAATGAGAGGGTTCAACACACTTACAATCTTATCCAAGTTATTCACAGAGATCAGGATCCACCAAGCAGGGGTGGGCAATGATAGAGTCAAAAATGGATTGAGTTATTGATCCACCCATATGAGGATTGAGAAAACCATCAACTTAGTTTAATCTATTCACTGATATTATTTTTGGGTGAATATTTTTTCAATCAACGTACTGATAAACAAAATAGGTCTGATCAACCACAACAAGAAGATTGGTCAGCCAGTAGTGTAGGTTTACTACATCAACAGGGGACAAATCTCTCCTCTCATCAAGGGGAGGTTCCCTATAGATATGTAGGAGCTATATACAAAATAAACAAATAGAAAATAACACATGGGGGTAGAATAAACCATCCATCTCTCTTCTTTCAGAGATGATGCACATAGACAAAGGAGAAAATCCTGGCTGTAAACACTGAAGGCACTTCTCTTCTTTCAGAAGTGTTCTTACTAGAAACAATAGGAGTTTCTTTCAGATAGCAAAGTAACCAGTAACCAAAGGGTATAGTAACAACATAATGAAGCAGAACGCAAAGTTTTCACCTCAACTTCCAAAAGAGTATATCACAAAGGATAATGGGGGCACAAAGTCACCCCAGAATCCTCAACACAAAAAGAAAAGAAAAACACAGACTGAAAGCAATTGTGAAAGCACAAAGTCTTCCCACAGATGGTTTCAGGACACTTCCCTATTACCTTCACTAATTCTACTTACCAAATTGAATGAATAAGAACACCTTTAGAAGACAGATGTAAGAATGATCTTCTAAAATGATACAAGTCAGAACAGCACAAAGTCTGTAAAAAACCTACTTTCTCATTTAGATAAAAATGAAAATGAAATTAGAACTTGAGCTCAAAGTCTCAGTCTTCTTCTTTCAAAATGGGAAAAGTTTCAATCTTATAAAATGAAAAGTATCCTTTACAAATGATAAAATAAACAAACTTATAGCCACTATGCAAGGACTGGCATTCTTTCCCATGGGACGGTATATGCTGCAATCAACGTCTTCAATGTGTTTCCAATTTTGTCTGGAAAGACCATGCTGAGAATAGTGCACTGCCATAACTATGGTGTGTCCCTTCATTTGATATGTCTCCTCCTTAATATGGACCATCTTGTCCTTTGCATATTTGTCTTTACTTCATGGAAGAAAATAGGCCACGTCCTTAGTTTGGTGCGCTTAGAAGTCTACTCGATTCACTGTTCCACCTACTGGGAATAACTCTTTCAAAGACATTTCTTGTCCTTTGCATCAATCTTCTCTCTTTGAGTCTTCGAGCTCTCTTTTCAGTCGATCACTTGATTCAAGTTGATCCTTGAACCCATTGAACCACTAAAAGTTCATTAATTCATTGGTTCATTATGTCTCTTTTGTTCTATCGCTTCTTGGTTTAATCACTTCTTCACCCCTTGGTTGAACCATCCGTTGAACCACTTGTGTGCTACTTTTTCTTTGACTAAGGCTGCCTTTGAACTTTTGAACCATGTTGAACCATTAAAATTTGAACTCTTTCAGTTCAAAGTTCAATTGGTTCATTGGTTTATTCTACATTTCTCTCAAACACTGCTTCCTTTATTTTTCTAAGCTCTGGTTGAACCTTTGAACCTTGAACCCATTGAACCACTGAAAGTTCAACGGTTCAATGGTTCATTCGGTTCATCCGTTGAAGCCCCTTTTTGTCTAAGTCTGTGAAAGTTCCTTTTTGCGTGTTTGTTTGGGATTTTAAAACGGTCCTTTCTCTATCGCTAAGTGCCCCCCACAAGGGTACTTGTCCTTTGGGATTCAACTTCCCCAACGAGTTCTTACTTCTTCGGTGGGCTTTTTCTGTTAGGCAAAAAGCCTGAAAGAATTCCTTCAGACAAAATATCTGAAGGAAAGTTTCTTTTTACTTGGCCATTCGTTCTTTCCTGTTTCTTCAAACTTTTTCTTCGGGTGAATTCCTTCGAACAAAAAGTCTGAAGGAATTTTGCCTTAACATTTTTTTGAGAAAATCTTCCCAAAAGTATTCTTTTGGCCTCTTAGACTTAGCCATTTCCATTGGACAAAAAGTCTGAAAGAATTATTCCTTTTGGGCCTTTGAACAAATCCAAAGGAATTCTATCTTTTTTTTGACCTTCGAACCAATGCTGCCTGCCCTCCATAGGGGCACTTCCCTTTTTCACTTTGGGGCAGCCCCTTGAACCTACCGATTGAACCAACCAATTGAACCAACTTTGATTCAATGGTTCAGTAGGCTCATCCTTTGTTATTTGGCTAAGTCCTTTTGATCTTTTGCACCAAGCACGTTGAACCAACTTGGTCGTTGAACCCATTGAACCTTTGAACCAAAGTGGTTCAAAGTTTAATGGTCCAAGCCTTTGTCCTTTATCATGTGCCGATTGAACTCTATTAATTAAACTGAGGTGTTGAACCAATCTTGGAAATGATTAAGTGTTAGAAACTTGTTCTTTTTGACTGAACTCACCTGCAGAAGCATTTTAATCTATTGAAGCTGTGAATCCTTTTACAGAAAAAGCTTTAAAATGAGGAATTTGAAAGATTAGAACAAATTTTGAGAAGGGAAGAGAGAAATTTTGGTCTATGCAAGGCCAAAATAGTCTGTAGGTTGTCCCAAAAATGAGTGACATTTTTTGGGGACAACAACTGGCTCCAGTTGGGGAACTACCTTCAGTTGGAAACTTGAAACACAGCTGAGAGGAGTAGAAACTAGAATCTTCAGTGCCTTGAAGTGTGCCATTGGGTTATCAAGTCATGCTACCTAAGAAGAAAGGCTCCAAAAATGAAAATGAAATGAACAAAACATAACAAAAGACTATACAAATATACATATGTACAGGGAAACTCATCCAATACTTCAAGAGTTGAAGTGCTTCAGATGTTGCCCATTGTGAGGCAGAGAAAAGAGGGTGCCATCTTGATACTTCAATAGGAAACTATTTTTACCGTTGAGCTGATGAATAGTAAAAGGTCCCCTCCACAGGGAATCAAACTTTCCGTGCATTCCCTTTGGTTCTCTTCTCTTGTCCCACAGCAGGACTTGATCTCCAATCTAGAAATCATGATTCTTTGCTTTCTGGTCAAATAGCTTCTTCACTAGACTTTGATGGGCTGTAATTCAATCCACCAGTGCAGTTCTCTGCTCATTCAGCTTAGCAAGGCACATGATCCTCTTCTCAAGTGAGCTCTCATATGTTTGATCTTCAATCGCCTTAGCCAATTTCAATGTTGGCAATTCCAAGGTGATTGGTATTTCAACATTGACACCATACAGAAGTTGGAAGGGAGACATACCAATTGCTCTCTTTGGTGTAATTTTGTCTACCCATAGAGCATCAACCAATGCCTTATGCCAAGTCCTTTGGTTGTCATCCACCAACTTCTTGATGATAGTCACCAAATTTTTATTGCTTGACTCAGCCTGTCCATTCCCTTGTGGAAAGTAATCAGAGGAGTGGGAGAGTGTAATTCCATAGTAGATGCAAAATTGAGTAATCTCCTAAGAAGTGAAACATGATACATTGTCAGTGACAATTTTGACTAGGACCCCAAACCCTGACATGATGTTCTCTTTGAGGAAATTATATACTACTTCTGAAGTAGCATGTTTGGTTGGAATTGCTTCCACTCATTTGGTGAAGTAGTCTATTGCTGTGAGGACATTGTCATGTCCAACACTTGATGATGGGTTTACAGCTGCAATAAAATCAATTTCCCATTGCTAGAATGGCTCCTCTATGATTACTGGTTCGAGGGGTAGGGCAGCTAACTTGGGCCTTCCAACAAACTGTTGGCACAATTCACATCCCCTGATCCACTTGTATGCATCTTGAAAGAGAGTTGGATAATAATACCTGGCTCGTAGGATCTTATGGGCAGTTACAGGGGCAAAAAAAGGTCCTCCACAGGCTGAATTGTGGAAGGACTTCAGAAGTTGGCTTTGCTGCTCCTTGTCCACGTAGCGAAGGAACGTTCCATCAAGGCTCCTCTTGTATAGGCCATTGTCTCAGAGGGAAAAATTAGTAGCTTTCAGCTTGATGGTTATCCTTTATTTATAAGATAGGTTTGGAGGACATTCACCATAAGTAAGGAAATAAGAAATAGCTGAATACCACTCATTCATGGTGGAGACAAAGAGGACTGTTAGTGTGTCATCCACTTCTGGTTCTTCATGCTCTATTCCTCTTGGCTTGTTATCAACAATTAGTTGGCATAGCCCCTTTCCATGTACCAACTTTGTTGGCTTGATGATCAGATCGAACTCCTAGATCTTTGCAACCTAATTGCCTCTTTTTGTCTTGAACTCCTGTTGAGTCAGTATAGATTTCACTGTGGTGTCAGGGACCAAGGCAGTAACTCAAGAATTGAGGATGTAGAAACAAAAATGTTTCACATCCTTCACCACTGCATAATCATGCTTCTCCATATTTGAGTACTTTAGCTCATGAGCTTTGAGAGGATAGTTCATGAAGGAAATGGGAGATTCCATGCCTTCTTTATTTTGTTGAACCAGAATTGCTGAGAGCATATGTTTCGAAGCATAGCTATAAATGGTGAACTCTTTGCTATAGTCTGGACAAGCCAGAATTGGAACATGAGCAATGGCAGTCTTGATATCCTCAAAAGCCAACTTGCCTTCTTCAGTCTAGCTGAAGGTGGCCTTTCCCTTCATCATGTTTATAATGTGCCTGGTCTTCTCAGCAAATTCAGGGATGAATCTCTATAGGAAATTCACCTTTCAAAAGAAAGAGTGAACAACAGTCTTGCTTATGGGCAAGGAAAGTTTTTGGATAGACTTGACTCTGTTTGAGTCAATCTTTATGCCTCCTTTGGACACAATGTGTCCGAGAAGTTTCCCCTCTATTACTCTAAAAATTGACTTCTTGGGGTTTAAGGAAATACCATTCTCACGGTAGTGTTCCAACACTTGTTGCAAATGGCTCACATGATCTGGGCGATGCCTAGAGAAGACAGTCAAGTCATCAAGATAAACTATGATGAACTTACCCATCTCATCCTTGAAGGCAAGGTTCATTGCTCTTTGGAAGGTGGTGCCAGCATTTATCAAACTAAAAGGCATCTTTTTATACACAAATGTGCCTCAAGGTGTGGTGAAAGTAGTCTTATGCTGGTCTGCTTCACCGACTTCAACCTAATTATATCCTGAGAAGCCATCTAGCATTGATAACATCTCCAAGCCCGTCACTGTCTGCAGCACTTGATCCATGATTGGCAAAGGATAATTATCCTTCAAGGATGCTTGATTCAAATTCTTAAAATCCACACAAAGGCACATTTCACCATTCTTATTTCTTACAGACATTATATTGGGAATCCATGTGGAATGATGGATTGGGAAGATTATCCTGGCATTTAGCATTTTTTGTATCTCAAATAAAATAGTACCTGGTATTTTTAGATTATAATGCTTGGACTTTTGCCTGTAATGCATTGAATCAACCTTGAGAGGGATGTTGTGTCAAATTTCATTAGGTCGAAGTGATTTCAAGTCAGCATAGGAGTACGCTAGGACATCCATGTATTCATTGAGCAAAGAGGTGAACTTGAAACGCTCTTCACGAGTACAACATTTCCCAATGTTCACTATATTGGGGTCTTCCTTGGTTCCCATATTTACTTGATCAAACTCTTGAGATAAGCTTGAATCCATTGGCTACTGTCTGATGAATCTATCATGCTTATCAAATAGCTTCTCAAGAGAAACCAGGGCTTTGGGAATCTTATTCCCTTTCATTTGCAAGAACTCCTCACCTGTGTCTGCATTTGATTTAGGAGTTGTTTCACACTTTTGAGGTTCGTTGCCTTCAAAATGTAGCTGTTCAAAGCTATCTTTTTGCTCCAAGAAGGTAATGATTTGGTCATCATTATTAAATACCTACCAATGACTGGCATTATTAGGTACACTTGGCTAAAAGACCAACTCAATCATGTACTTGTCTCCTTTGAAATCTAGGTGGGGGAGCAAAAGAGTGGCTGAAATAGCTAGTGCATTTGCTTGGTCATTGAATTCTCTGAGAACTACAGAGATGCTGAAAGCATCAAAGTCTTCAAGCTAGTCCCAGACTATATTATGGTAATGACGCAATATTTCATTCTTGGTTTGATACAGGTTCCTCACCTGACAAACCACTAGTTCGGCATCTCCTTTAGCATGAAGGAGCTTGATGCCTTTGTCTTGAGTGGCTCTCAATCTAAGCAGCAGAGACTCATATTCAACTGTGTTATTCGTGTTGCTGAATTGCAATTTGTAAGATGAGGGAAAAATATCTCCTTGAGGAGATATTAACACAACCCCAACTCCTGAACCAGTGGAAGAACAACTGCCATCAAATTCAAGAATCCATACCTCATTTGATATTGATTTCTTTTTGGATTCTTTTTTATCTGGGGGTGGAGATACTTCCACCCTTGCCTTGTGCTCAGCCAATTCCTTTGCTGTTCTAGCTAAATGCATTTCTAGGCTGTCATCTATAGGAGCTTCATCAGATGTCTCATGAACTCCATCCGTATACAAAAAGTAGTTACCCATGCCTGAAGACTCAAACATAATTTGAGCTTTAGGTGCTGAGGTCTGGGTAAAAACATATTTCGCTTCCTTCTCCGGGAGCAACCTCTTCATAACACCCTTGACTAGAATCCTCGCCTCTAATAAATCCATGCTTAATTCACCACCAACATCCCTACAGAAATTTCACCTGAGAAGGATGCCATATGATGCTGGGACATCTGCTACCAAGACAGTGATCTTGATTATTTTTTCTGAAAAGGCAACAAATGCAAATTGGGCATCTTTAATTTGTCCCAGTAAAGGCACTTACTTATTCTCCATGGAGAAGCATCTACCAAAAGTTTTGGTTAATGTGAGATCAAGGGATTCAACCACTTTAGCAGGAATGACATTGTCTGAAGCTCCAAAATCAATGATGCATTTATTCAGCTGATGTCCATTTATCAGCAATGAGACATAAAAAGGTTCAGTCATGCCAAGAGTAGCATGGGGAGTGGTGACAAGGTTGTTTCTAGTGGGTGCATTCTTGGCAACATCATGTGTCACTTTGAGAATCACTCGTTCAATAGGGATATTTTGGTTTTTAACACAATGAACTAGTTTGTCTAATTGCTCAAGATGGGACTGCAAAAATTCAAATTCAGACATTTGAATTTTAGTTCTCTTTATATGGTCAATGATATCAAATGTCTGGAATGAGCTAGGAGTAGAGAATGAGATTTCATCCTTTTGATTTTTGAAAGGGGGAGGACTAGACTGTGAAATTGAAGTAGAAGGCGTAGGGGCATTTGGGGTACTTACCTTTCTTGAAATCACTGGGTCCTTTGGCTGGAAAGGAAGAGTGGATCCCCGCTTAGCAATTGAAACTACTGGTTGAGGTCACTCTTCTGCTTTTTCCTTATCAACTTGTTGAGCTGATTGATTCTTGGACTGGGTGAATACAACATATGACCCCTCAACTACATTGTCTTGACTCCTAGGTTCATCCTGATAGTTCAGGAAACCAATATGGGAGTCACCAGCTAATTCTTCTTCTTCCTCAGTGAAGAGATTAGCATTATCTTCAAAATTTAACTCGAGTTGGAATGAGAAATCTACTTCAGCTTCAAGATATCCAACTATCGAGTTGTTTGGAGGCGCTTCAAGGGCAAGGTTCCTCTGTGAAGGAAGAAGGCAATTTTTCTATTCCTGATTCCTGGTAGCATTGCCTTGGTATGCCTGATTCTGAAATGTCCTCCTAGGCATATCTCTGTATGCAGGAGCAGATGACATCCCTTGCACCATTTGCTTTTTGAGAGCTAGCATTTCATTTGCTAGCTTTTGTACCATTGGGTCAGTGGCGACTGAAGGTGAATACTTAGAAAATGAAGAGGATTTACCTTTATTAGGGTCTCTCCTTATCTTTCTTGCTAATATAAGGTCATCTTCTACCTTAGTAGCCAAGTTTTGAGCAATAGCAAGGTCTATGTGTCTGGCCCGTCTCAGCAAAAAACTCACTTCAGGTAGTTGTGAGTTGATGAAAAAGCATTTGAGGTTCTGAGGTGTTGGCTAGGTGACCATGGGAATCTTGTACCTCAGCTTGTCAAACCTGGCAATAAAATCCCTCAGAGGCTCATGAGGCTCTTTCTTCATCTGAGTGAGTTGGGTCAGCAAGGCATGTGCATCTTCTGCAGGCTTGAACTTGGCTTCAAATTTGTCTTTCAGAGTGTCCAAATCAGTCACTGATCCAGCCTGTAGGTGGTAGAACCAGTCTACAGCAGTGCCTTATAGTGTCTCCATGAACAGCCTGACCGTTATGTCTTCAAATTCCACCCCTATTACACCATAGGCTATGTTGAAAGTTGCAATGTGTTCATCAAGATGAACCTTCCCATCACCAAAGAATTTGGATAAATTCTTCTTTGAACTGTGTGGAAGCTCATGTAGAGGTGGAGTCAAATTCAAGGGACCAAAAGAATTACCCCAGGGGCCTGAAGCCATGATTTGATTATACAAAAGTGGGATCACTAATCCAAGTGGAGCGTGGACAGGCAAAACTCGGCCAACAGTAGAAAAAGAAGCTCTACCTTGTGTTGGTAGCCTGGTAGGGCTAGGAGGAAGACTCCTAGTTCATCCAAGGTGAGGTTGTGGAGGAAATAACTCAAAATTACTCTATTGCACCAACTCAAAAGTAGAGTCAACAACACCTTGGGATTTTTGGCCTCTGGTATAACGTGGAGTTACCAAACTGCAGAACAAAAAATGGAAAAGAGCAAGATCTGCTTTAACTTGAAGTTTGAGACTTCAAACTCTATGCTCTTCCTCAACGGAGTTGCTAAAAACTGTTGGGTGAATATTTTGTCAATCAATATACTTATAAAAAAATAGGTCTGATCAACCACAGTAGGAAGATTGGTTAGCCAGTTGTGCAGGTTTACTACATCAACAGGGGAAAAATCTCTCCTCTCATCAAGGGGAGGTTCGCTATAGATACGTAGGAGCTATATACAAAATAAATAATCAGAAAATAACACATGGGGGCAGAATAAACCATCCATCTCTCTTTTTTCATAGATGATGCACACAGATAAAGGAGAAAATCTTAGTTGTAAACACTGAAGGCACTTCTCTTCTTTCAGAAGTGTTCTTATAAGAAACAACAAAAGTTTCTTTCAGATAGTAAAGTAACCAGTAACCAAAGGGCATAGTAACAACATGATGAAGCAAAACACAAAGTTTCCACCTCAACTGCCCAAAGAGTATATCATAAAGGATAATGGGGGCACAAAGTCACCCCAGATTCCTCAACACAAAAAGAAAAGAAAAATATAGACTGAAAGCAATTACAAAAGCACAAAGTCTTTCCACAGTTGGTTTCAAGACACTTCCCTATTACCTTCACTAATTTTGCTTACCAAATTAAATGAATAAGGACACCTTCAGAAGATAGACGTAAGAATGATCTTCTAAAATGATACAAGTTAGAACAACACAAAGTCTGTAAAAAACTTGCTTTCTCATTCAAATAAAAATGAAAATAAAATTAGAATTTGAGCTCAAAGTCTCAGTCTTCTTCTTTCAAAATGGGCAGAGTTTCACTCTTGTAAAGTGAAAAGTCTCCTTTACAAATGAGAGAATAAACAAACTTATAGCCACTACACAAGGACTAGCGTTCTTTCCCATGGGATGGCCCATGCTGTAGTCAACATCTTCAATGTGTCTCCAGTTTTGTCTGGAGAGACCATGCTGAGAACAGTGCACTACCATAACTATGGCATGTCCCTTCATCTGATATGTCTCCTCATTAATATGGAGTGTCTAGTCCTTTGCATATTTGTCTTTACTTCATGGAAGAAAATAGTTCGCATGCTTGGTTTAATGCGCTCAGAAGTCTACTCGATCCACTATTCCACCTACTGGAAATAACTCTTTCAAAGACATTTCTAGTCCTTTGCATTGATCTTCTCTCTTTGAGTCTTTGGGATCTCTTTTCAGTTGATCGCTTGATTTAGGTTGAACCTTGAACCTGTTGAACCACTGAAAGTTCATCGGTTCATTGGTTCATTCTGTCTCTTTTGTTCTATCACTTCTTGGTTCAATCGCTTGTTGATTCAATCGCTTCTTCGCCCCTTGGTTGAACCATTGTTGAACCACTTGTGTGCCACTTTTTATTTGACTGAGGCTGCCTTTGAACTTTTGAATCATGTTGAACCATTGAACTTTGAACTCTTTCAATTTAAAGTTCAATCGGTTCATTGGTTTATTCTGCATTTCGCTCAAACACTACTTCCTTTTATTTCTCTAAGCTCTGGTTGAACCTTTGTTCCTTGAACCCGTTGAACCACTGAAAGTTCAACAGTTCAATGGTTCGTTCAGTTCATTCGATTCATCCGTTGAAGCCCCTTTTTGTCTAAGTCTATAAAAGTTCCTTTCTGTGTCTTTGTTCAAGCTTTTAAAATGGTCCTTTCTCTGTCGCCAAGTGCCCCCCATAAGGGTACTTGTCCTTTGGGCTTCAACTTCCCTGGTGGGTTCTTACTTCTTCGGTGGGATTTTTTCATCGAGCAAAAAGCCCAAAAGAATTCCTTTGGACAAAATGTCTGAAGGAAAGTTTCTTGTTACTTGGCCATTCGTTCTTTCTTGTTTCTTCAGACTTTTTCTTTGGGTGAATTCCTTCAGACAAAAAGTCTGAAGGAATTTTGCCTTAACATTTTTCTGAGAAAATCTTCTCGAAAGTATTCTTTTGGCCTCTTGGACTTAGCCATTTCCATTGAACAAAAAGTCTGAAAGAATTTTTCCTTTTGGGCCTTTGAACAAATCCAAAGGAATTCTGTCTTTTCTTTGACCTTCGAACCAATGCTGCCTACCCTCCATAAGGGCACTTGCCTTTTTCACTTTGGGGCAGCCCCTTGAACCTGCCGATTAAATGAACCGATTGAACCAACTTTGGTTCAACGGTTCAATGGTTCAATAAGCTCATCCTTTGTTATTTGGCTAAGTCCTTTTGATCTTTTGCACCAAGCATGTTGAACCAACTTGGTCGTTGAACCCATTGAACCTTTGAACCGAAGTGGTTCAAAGTTTAATGGTCCAAGCCTTTGTCCTTTATCATGTGCTGATTGAACTCTTTTGATTGAACCGAGGTGCTGAACCTATCCTGGAAATGACTAAGTGTTAGAAACTTGTTATTTTTGACTGAACTCACCTGCAAAAGCTTTTTAATCTGTTGAACCTATGAATCCTTTTATGGAAAAAGCTTAAAAATGAGGAATTTGAAAGCTCAAAACAAATTTTGAGAAGGGAGGAGAGAAATTTTGGTCTGTGCAAGGCCAAAATAGTCCGTAGGTTGTCCCAAAAATGAGTGGCATTTTTTGAGGACAACAATTATCACTATGCACACTCACTCATTCAGGTTATCGCCAAGATCATGCATTGGTTCACATACCTAATGAAGTATCTTTGTTCCTTTCCTCACTTTTTACTCAGCTTTACTTATTTATTTCATTTTAGCATAATATTTTACTTTTGATTATCTCTTAAATAAGGACTAATTTTTACATGTTTCATTACATGACATTGCTTTGGATCATGTTTCACATACACAAACATAGATTTGTATACTCAGCCTCAGATACATGGGATTCACTTCCAAGGTAAGTCTAGGTATGCTTATTTTTAGTTTATACTGGTCATTTCACTTTGCTTCATTACTAACATAAAGGGCGGGGCGGGGCGGGGGGGGGGGGTGTAAATGTAATCACCTAAAAGTGGTAATTGGATGCTAAGAGTGTTGTTTGAGTTAACATATCCCTAGGCTTAGCCATAGACCTATCTTTGAGTATTAGACTTACATTTATATTCATTTAATAGACCACAATCACCTACAACTAGTTAAGACATAGTCCCAAAATTGTCATCCTATATCCCAATCTAACTTTTTCAACAATCTACCAAAAGGACATTAGCACCATATTTGGGACACTATAGCCACATGGTACTAGTGTCCCCAACTAGGCGCTATTGTCCTTAGTCCCAACTCTTCCCAATGGATAGTTTTTTAAATGTGTGCCCATTCTAAGGTCAACCTAATCTCATTTTCTTACCTGCATAAGTAACATATCCCTATAAATATAATTCTATTCCACCTCTATTCACTAGATGGAAGAGAGATGTGAAAGCTATTTAAACAAAAGATAAAGTTGTGAAAAATTAAGGTATTTAATCCCTATTCTACCTTACTTTATGCATACTACGATTTACAACATCCATATGTCCTTTTTTCAAGCATTTCAAAGCACAAGCACATTCATGGAATCCAAGGCCACTCTCATTCTAGCATTCCCTTGCATATACATCAAGCACTAGGTGGGAGAGCTACATCAGACTTGATATCTCCATATAGTATTGATATGTAGGCAACTCTCTACACAATGGGGTGTTAAGTATGTCCAGTCCATCCTACTAACACATAAAAAATTATTGTTGTCCAGTCCATCCTACTAACACATAAAAAATTATTGTTTATGTCATACTTGCAAGGATATTAGGGTTTACACATCAAATCAAGTTTTCCAGGTATAATACAGAGCTATATGTTTCGATCATGCAGGAACAAAACATATAGACACAAGCACAGGTGATCCCTAAAAACAAGAACAATCCCACAAATGGGAAATTAGAACCACTTCTAGGATATTGCACATGGATGGCACTACTATCCAAACTGGGTGCTACCGTCTAGTGAGTAGACAAACACTAGAATCCTATTGATGACATTAACTACTATCTAGATCTCAACTTTAAAAACCTAGATCATCCACGACAGTTAATTTTCCTCTAAGTCTTTATTTATCCCTATTTATTACTTTTTTTATAAAGTCAAACAAAGTCAAAGGTCATAACAAATTAGTACTTAATTATTGCATATTTATTTAACTAATTTAGACATCTCAACCCTTTAACCAAACATAGGAATTACTTGTGTAAAACCCTAAAAGGTTAAAATCAAATAAATGCTTTAAAAATAAGGCATGAAATACATAATCTCATTGATGAAAATGTTATTGAGTTTAATAAACTTACAAATAGTTAGGACCATAACATAGTGGGAATGAAAAGTTGAAAATCTTTTCCAATCTTCTTCCAAATCATGCAACAATGGAAAATATAGATACTAATGGGGTGCACATGACATACAATGCACATCCTCCTCCTTCAACATATTAGCACCAATTGGGAAGTATTATTGGTACACTTATAGGAATATTATTAAAATGACCTACGATTACATTTTTTGATAGTGAGATTGTAGAAGATGACTCTGATTTCAATTCATTATTTGTATTAGCCTACATTGATTTGCAACCTATTCATAATGTCATGGTAGACAATGATACAAGTGAAAATATTTGTATAATGACAATTATTCATACTATTAGACACATAAATGAGGATTTGATGGGAACAAGAAATAGAGTTAAAGGATTCAATGAATAGAGACAAAACCCCTTGGGATGTATTATGCTACCTCTTAAGATAGGCCTTATGGTAATTGTTGCATTATTCCTAGTTTTATTAAACACATGGGTATTTTACATGTTATTAGGATGGCTTGAATACATAAGCTTTGTGAAATACCATATTTAGTGAATCGTTGTGCCAAGCATATAAATTACAATAGAGTGGTGATATTTTTAGGTGTTCTATATGAGTATCCTATTCATCTAGAGGCATTTCCTCCACCCCAACCACCACTACAGTTGGTTATTCCACCTAGTCATGATAATTATATGTATTGAAATTTTTTAGTGATTGGATTGAGTGAAAATCATATTTTCTTTCTTTCTAAATTTTAGCTATGTATCATCAAAATTGTTTCAAAATTACTAGTTGTCGAACTAGCTATGTTGTGAGTGAAATTGTTGATAACAAATGTCATGAATAGATTTAAACTTGAAAATATATACTTTCAGGTCTAAAATATTGTATACTTATAATGATATCATAGTAAAACATATAATAATATCCTCAATTTGAGTTAATACACTACACTATCTTTGTGTATAATTCTTATTAATAAAGAAAGCTAAAATAAACTTATTACAAAGTAACTTGCAATGCAAGTAAATTCTAAATATATAAATATAATAAAAAACAATTAGACCACTAAGTGAATTGAAAATAGACTAAGACAAATACAAATATACTAAATAAACTAAATTTAACTTACTATAAAGATTTAGACATCATGTAAGAAGCCTCTTCAACAGTAAAGTCAAACATGCAACTAGAAAGTCATCCTAGTCAACCAACTAAGATAATTAAAGCAAATTAACTCAAATCAACTTTAATTTGAGTCATATAATTTAAAAACCATGTGATTCCTCTTTAGAAATGAGGGGATAATGATTTATACTCAACCAAGTACTCAAATAGTAAATTAGAGTACACAAACTATAGTGAACTGGAGTGAATTGATAGTTCAAGTTATTTTTGTGACGATAAGTACTTTAATTCCCATTGCATAACAAGGTTATCTAGGACTCCCAATAGCCAATATTCACTCCACATCCTAATATAATGTTACAAATAGTTTGGCATGTTCCATAGTGAACATAGGCACACATTTCTCCTACTAAATAAAGTATTACATAAGATATGATGCTTCTTGGATCATCATACATAATATCCTATGAGTCATGATGATGATTACATTACAACATGATCTCATTTTTAAATTCAAAAATAAATACACATGATATTATTATCTCACGAAAGGTGACCCTTCGCATGTTTGATACAAGACTGCCACATGACCATCCCCTACGTTAGTTAATTGGTTATCACATAAACATTTATTTAAAATATTAAAAAAATACAAAAAAATAAAGTTTAAAGAAAAATATAAAATCAGGACCTAAGCATGACATGTTTGCTAGTTCACATTATTCATTAATGCTATTTATCACATGTTTGGTATATTACATGTCATATTTCATACACACATGCATTTCATGTTATATATAAGTACGATGAGGGACATACATTTTACACATGATACATGGATACATAGATGAAAGACATTCTTATAACCATGGGCCAAGCTAATGTTGGGGGCATATTATTCTATAGGTCACATTGATACACATTATATTTTTCTATGACCTTTCCATTTACCATGTTGAGATACATTTATTGCTTACACATGTATTGTTATTACTCATATTATTTACAATGTTATATTTCATGGATATTCTACTTTGTCATACTATGACATTGACATAGATTGACAGTATAGACTAGTTTAACTTACTCTGTGTTTCATTGTTTTTATTTCATTTCATAATAAGCTAATCATTCCTTGTATATTATATGCAGCCCTTGGCCTTGTGTGCAACATTTTACTGTCCATTATATGCAGTCATTGGCCTTGTGTGTGATATTTTTATTGTCCATTGTATATGGTCCTTGGCCTTGTGTGTGGCATGTGATTGTTCATTATGTGCATCTATTGGCCTTATGTGACATTGAGTTTTATTGCACGTGATTTTATTATGTGTCATGGCCATGACATTATGTGCTTATGAGTGGATAAATATAGGATTATTTATTGAGCTTTGTGATTTTACTACATTTGTAGTGTTATGATACATATTGATTTAACTTTTAAGGGGATTATGGAATGTAAAACCCTAGTTTGCTAAAATGTTGGAATAATAAATCAGGGAATAAATATGCAATAATCACAACCTTCTATTTGTACAATAATTAACTTTTATGATTATTCTATAAATAGAAAATGAACTACAAGAGATGTATTTAGCTAAAAATTGATTGAGACAAATGGGTGATAGGGTGGAATTTGGTATTGAAATTGGGCTGAGTGTCATTAACAGGAACCAAGAGTCAGAAACCCTCCTAGATAATAAATAGTATAGTCTCCTCAATGATAGTGTACCATTCTAGTGTACTTTAAGCACTATAGTGTCTTTTTGCAAGCAAAGATAGTGATCTTTTGGTTGTACCTTTACCTAGTTCTGGGGAGTATGTGCCCATGTGCATGGATGTTGGTTCACTATCTATTCCCTATTTTGACTAATTTGAATGCGAAACCTTGGGCCTCCATGTTTTTTAGGAGCATAAATATAAAAGAGTGGAGTTAGCAGGGTAGGTTGGATGTAACCTAAACACCCTATGTGTTGAATGTTGCCTACATACTAATATCTTGAAAGGGGATCAAACCCAATGTAGTTCTCCTAATCTAAGTGTTGGTGCAAGTGCAAGTGAATACTAGTATGAGTGTTGGTTTGAGTGCTTTGAGTGTGACTTGAGACTATAAATCTAAGTAATATGAGAACTGGGATACTATAGATAGATGTATGCTAAAATAGGGTAGAATAAGGATCAATGAACTTGATTTGCACCACTAGTTTTGAGTTTATTTATGAGTAGTTGCATCTAATTTCCATCTAGTGGATAAGTGAACAAAAATGGTGTATATATAGCATTATGTTACTTGTCAAGATGTGAAATAGGTCTAGACTAACCCTTGGAGTGCTTTGGGGAACAAAAATATTTTCATTGGGGGAGTAAAGAGCTAAGGGACACTAGCATGGTCCCTAGGTTAATAACATAGTGTGTTAGTGTCCAAAGGGCCACACTAATGTCCAAGTTGTAGAAGTTGGTAAACAAGGGGCTTGGGTGCCTAGGGGATGGCTTAGTGCTACTTTTGGTATATTTAGGAGTGGGTCAGACCCACACAAAAGCTATAAAAGGATCAAAAGAGACCCTAATATAAGTCTAGGGTTAATATAGAACAAGGTGGTCTAAGTGACATTGATTGCACTAAAATGACATTTTAGATGACTACACATATCATGCACTTTCCCTCTTCTTTGGCTTGTCATGATTCACATATTGCACCTTAATGCATGGTATTATTCAATGCTTATATTAGTAATGGTTACTATTATGTGCCTATATGTTATATATATTTTGACATGACTTGTGTATGCTTTACATTACATGTTTCATTATTGCTTTGATGATCTATATATTATTATGATGACATATTCTCCACATGTTGACATGATTTTACATTATTAAATATTTGTATATATATGATCTAGGAGGATCCACATTAACTTCAAAATATAAGTCATCAAATTTTAGATTGATCATTTTCACAATGTATAGTTCATCGAGAGCTTTCCAATGATATGTAGAACTTCGAAAACAGAGCTCATATGCTCCTTATGCAGTTGGTCAAAGTTTTAATCAAAGCCAATCAACAAGCGGTCAAAACTAGTGAAATTGCAAAAATTGACCACCATTGAATAATTCAATTCTAGTTTCATGATGTAGATCTCATCACAAGATTTATGGCACATTTTATGATACGAAAAATGGAGTTTGTATGCGAAAGTTATGACCAGTCAAAGTTATGGTCAAGCTCGATGATGTGGCAATAAAGTGACGTGACAATATGGCTCGACCCAAGTCATTAATATTTATAAATTCCACCTTAATAAAGGGGGATTAACATAAACCATCATAAATTGGGGAATAATTATAACCCCATATTTTTAAATGTGATGAATAATTTAAAATCCCATATAAATCGGGTATGGGATAATTATGAAATTTATTAAAAAATTGTAGATAATCATCCCAATCAGAAAAAGTGGACCTCCCACAAGTATATAAAGGGGTGAGGGGTTATTTGGAAATCATGGGGAATTAGAATTGGAATTTAGTGAATTCATTCCAAAGTCTCAAAGCTCTTATGGCAGAGCCAAAGCCAAAGAGGCAAAGCTGAGACCTGAAGAGCCAAAGAGCTAGAGCTGAAGAGCCAATGAGCCAGAGCTAGAGGTTCCATCTATATGATGAATGTTTGGATTTGAGGTCATTTTATGCCTCAAAGTGAAGCTTTATAGATTGTGTAATGGCCAATATAGAGACCAATCTACATATATCCTAAGTTTTGAAGGACTTAGAGAACTTTACATTTCTTGATGAAAAGTAAAGATTTGTTTTAGAGTTTGAGATGATTTTAATGGTATGTTTAAAGATCTATGATTATTTTTTTTAAGTCATTTTTAAGTCCATTTCTAAGAATTTTGTCTAAAATCCACATGATTGCAAGATTGCATTCATGTGTCAGTAAGGTGGAAGGTCTATTCGTGGGTTTACCAAGACTTTCTAAAGCTTTATTGTTTGAGTTGTGTGTAATCTTAGAGTACCCATTTGAAAATTATGAAGGTTGATCATGTACTCACTTTTCAAAAAAATGGATTGGTTCGTACTATAAGTAGACCTGGAGATGTAGGCATTGCCAAACTTTGTTATCAAGTGCTTGTCATGAGTTGATTCTATTTATGCATTCTTTTTCCACATTTTTATTAATTTTGTTTATTAATCATTATTAAATGCATAATTAGTCAAATACAACATATTAATGGAAAATTGAGCACTTCAAGGTTTGAGGAAAATATGTATTAAAAGGTCAAATTCAATTTCATTTCCTTGAGTGTGTTTGAGAAATTATGTAATTTGACAAAAGTATCCAAGGTAAACTATTTTTGCATGGAAATTAGTGCTAGTTTATAGATCAAGTTTGGTATCAGAGCATTTAGTATGTTGGGTTAGCTTTTATTTATGTGGATTGATATTAATTATTTCCAATATTATTGTAGACTATTTAGGCCTGTTAATATTTCATTTGTAGTTTGCAGTTTGTGGAATTAGGTTGTTTATAAGGAATAGGAAGCCATGGGCAAAGCCTTGAAAAGAGAGAGGCTTAATGAGCTTGAAGCAATTAATCGACAGATCCAAGAAGATAATGCTTTCTTGAGAGCTTGTTTTTACTCCTTGGAAGAAGAGATTGCCTACTTAAAATTAGAACTGCAAGCCAAGAATGAGCTCTTGGCACATATGCAAGATGAAGAGAAACACTGTCTTCATCAATTACCTTCCACTATAGATGCAGGCACTATGACTGATGAGTGCATTTTGAGTTGTTCATCTGATAATTTCTTTTATTCAGTTTTAGATATTGATTTTGGTAGTTATGAGAACACACTAAGGACATTAGATATAAACTATTATTATAAAAGGGATTTGATGGCAAGGGCCTTGATAAGAATCGCCAAGGTATTGTTAACCCAATATAGGTAAATCATAGATCTTGCCATGTAGTATTGGGTTAAATTTAATGAGAAATGGATGTTGGAGAGAGTTCCTCCATTTCTAGAAGAGGACAAGATTTTGACAACTAAGATTTGAGGCCACTAGTTGCATAAAATTCCTCCTTACGAAAGAATGATGAGCGATGTAAGAAATCAGGTAAAATATTTATTTAGATTGCACCTCCTCGATCTTACACTAGAAAAAGAAATAATAGGAATGTGAATTCCAAGACTTCTAAATCACTTTTGCCATTTAAGAAATTTGGTTTCAATATTCAGAAGAAGTTGCATTCTTTTCCCTGTACATTTTGCAGATTGAATAACCATTGTGTTTTATATTGTTGGAAAAGACAAGCTTTGCTAAAGAAACTTTTAGGTACTAAAGACCATTCTCGTACTGGTAAAGTGAGAAATGACAAACATTTGACCTCACCTAAGAAGAGGGATGTTTGTACTCATTATCACGTGAGTGGACATCAGGTTGAGAAGTGTTGGAAATTTCAACCATCCCACCATCCTGGTAATGGTAAGAAGAAGATGGTATATAAACCTATTGATAATGTAATTAATGAAGTTTTTGTTTAATCAACCCATACAGGTGCCAGTAAATCCACTAAGGAAATTGAACACCCTAAACAAGAGAATTTGATTAAGAGGGTTAGTAAATAGTTTCTTAATTTTATGATTTCATGATTAGTGGATTGATATATGCATTTATGTTTCAAAGCATTATTGGGATTCTTGTCGTATGTTGACAAAGGAAATTTTACCTCACTTTGATATATGCATTTTGGAGCTACTATGGTGGGAACACTTCGAGACAAGTTTATCATGCAAAGATTTTAATTCTCACACTTATGTTTTAGAAATATTTATTTTTAGAATCTTTGGTGTTAGTTTTATGAGTTTGCTATTGAATTATTAAGGAGTTTAACTCATTAATTAGCATGGGATATTTGACAATAGCTGCATAGGTTATTGAGTGGGATTCAACTTTCCTACAGTACTTGTTTCATAATAACTGCTATTTTTGGAATGCATCTATTTATGGCATGTGTGTGATTAGATGCATTGATAAGACCCGTTGGGGAAATGTATTGTGACATGGTCACAAAAATATTGTATTTTTTTTACATTGACAAACTTGTCTTGTAGTTGCATTGGTGATTGTTTTAGTATTTGGTAGTTCATTGCTTACAAGATGTGACAGTGGGAAAATAGTTTGATATATTGTGACGTTATTGGCAGTTGCAGGATTTAGTATAACTCATGCCTTGTTTTTAGGCCTTTTAAATTTTTGAGTTATGAATCATATTTTAACACTATTATCTCCATGCTGTGATTTGGGTTTTATACTTGATATGTTGTAGAGGACCATTTAGTAGTAGTAGAGGAGATCACTAGGCTTATTTGTGTAGAGGCTCTTATGAAGCTGTGTAGTAGAGGAAGTCATCGCATCTTAGTTCTGTGTAGAGGCTATTGATGGTCATGTAGCAGTAGAGGGATTGTAGAAGGTGTGACCAGTCAGTTTTTTCAATCATTTTAGGTGCAATTATGGAACCTGAGTAAACCAAAAAAAGATATGTTACAATTCTTTAGAACTGATTGACATTTCAAAGGATCAAGTTGTGTACCAACTTTGGTAGACTAAAAGCCCTCTTAGTGGGGAAGATTGATCCAGGAGGATCAATATTCACTCCAAAATAGAAGTCATCAAATTGTAGATTGATCATTGGCACAATGTAGAGTCATCGAGAGCTTTTCAATGGTATGCAAAACTTTAGAAATAGAGCTTGTATGTTCCTTGTGTAGTTGGTCAAAGTTTTAGTTAAAACTAGTCAAAAAGTGGTCAAAGCTAGTCAAACTAAAAAAATTGACCATCATGGAATGTTTTAAAGCTAGTTTCATGATGTAGAGCTTGTTGCAATCTTTTTGGAAATTTTATTATTAAAAAAATGGAGTCTGTATGCAAAAGCTATGACTAGTCAAAGTTATGGTCAAACTCGATGATGTGGTAATAAAATGATGTGGCAATAAAATGATGTGGAAATATGGTTCGACCCAAGACATTAATATTTATGAATTCCACCTTAGTAAAGGGGGATAAACATAAACCATCATAAATTGGGGAATAATTATGACCCCATATTTTTAAATGTGATGGATAATTTAAAATCCCATAAAAATCAAGTATGGGATAATTATGAAATTTATTAAAAAATTGTGGATAATCATCCCAGTCAGAAAAAGTGGACCTCCCACAAGTATATAAAGGGGTGAGGGGTTATTTATAAATCATTGGGAATTGGAATTGGAATTCAATGAATTCATTTCAAAGTCTCAAAGTCTTATGGTAGAGTAAGAGCTGAAGAGCCATAGCCAAAGAGTCAGAGTTGTAGAGCTGAAGAGCCAGAGGTAGAGGTTCTAGCGATATGTTGAGTGTCTAGATTTGAGGTCATTTTATGCTTGAAAGTAAAGATTTGTAGATTGTGTAATGGCTAATATAGAGACTAGTGTGTATATATCCTAAGTTTTGAAGGACTTAGAGAGCTTTACACTTCTCAGTGAAAACTAGGGATTTGTCATTGACTCCAAGATGATTTAAATTGTAGTTAAAAGATATGTGATGATTTTGTTTAAGACATTTTGTAAGTCCATTTTTGAGACTTTTGGATAAAATCCACAGGATAGCAAGATTACATTTGCATGATAATAAGGTGCAAGGTTTGTTTGTGGGTTTATCAGGACTTTCTAAAGCTCTATTGTTTGAGTTGTGTGCAATCTTAGAGTATCTATTTTATAATTGTGAGGGTTTTTTATGTACTCACTTTTCAAGGAAATGGATCGGTTCATACTATAAGTAGACCCAAAGATGTAAGCATTACCAAACTCCATTATCAAGTGTGTCAGGATGTTGCTCCACCAATTAGAGCATATATGATTACCTCTTGTATTAGCAAGTAAACACGAAATTTAACCAGAATGATAAGTAACTAGAAATATGAAACAACACAGGAATATGAGAGACAATACACAATTGTATTAATAATCACTCAGAAGAAAATACAATAAAGAAGATGCCACTTCTTCTTCCACCTCAAAGGCTTGCCACACCTCAAGACCTTCTTTTCTCTCTCTCACGGTCCCAACAATCAACTCCAATACAGAATTGATGTTCACCTCCACCAGTCAGTAACACGCTGCCAGTACACCAAGTACACAACCATACTCCAAGTAAATCTCCTGCTCTCTACTGCTACCTACAAATCACTAGACCTTACTCACCATTGTAGATCTCCAAAAGAAGCCATGCACACCTGCTGACCAAGATCATACATACACGAAGAACCCTTCTAATTCTCCAAACTAGCACCCACACTTGGTACTGTGGCACTAGGAGGAACACACCATTGCTCTCCTCTCTCTGAAGGAGCTTATTTGCTCTCTTACTCTCTAGCACTTACAATATAGCCCATGAGTCTATTATATAGATCTCATGCTTACAATAATTAGACTATCTTAATTACAATAATTAGACACGCAACTCAAGACTATAATTAGCCTTTAATATGCAAACTAACAGTCCAAAAATAGACTCTCCAGAATCAACATGTAAACTGCATGTTCATGCACAGGCTACCGACGTCGGCTCCTCCTTGACCGATGTCGACTGACTGGTAACCGACGTCGGTTGCTTCTTCACTGCTATCTGACCGACGTCGGTTGATCAGATCAACATCGATTGCCTTGCAACTCATTCTGCAACTCTCTGCAACCTCCGCAACCTCTATAACTCCTCCTGTTTGCATCTTGGTGAAGCTTTTAGCTCCACAACCTAACAATCTCCCACTTGGAGATAAATAGCTGCACCTGTACCTGTACTTGTACACCATCTAAATTATTCCCTGGCTTGTATCCCTCTTCAAGATCAATCCTGAAGACCAACCACCACACAACCTGTGATGCTACACCTGTCATCCAAGTAACCTGCCACATCTGAACCTACAACCCATGTAGTGAAGACCTTGAACCTGCATAACATGTTAACCTACTGTTAGTCCATCTCAAATACTTGAGAATCCACTGAACTGCCCTCCAGTACTCCTTTCCCAAATTGGCTCCATACTTTCTAACAACTCCCATTGATTGGGAAAACTCAGGTCTACACTAGACCTCATGTGATTTTGAACCCTGTTCTAAGCTAAGCTTGAACTGTCCAGCCCTTGGTGTGCTTACCGATTCTGCATCCTGCATCTTGAATCCTGCCAACACCATCTTCACATCAGCTCCCACTGGAGACAAAATCTCCATGTTTCTTATGCCAAAGAATTTTGCTGCTCCAAAATTCTCCATAACATACCACTGAACTAACCTTACCCTTAGCTCAGCAAATCCATGTATGTACAAAACTGCTAGCAAATCACCCACATACAGTAACTAGATAATGTCATGACTCATCATCCACCTGGTAAGACAAATATAATGGTTACACTGACATTGACTGAAACCCTGCTTTGTCATCCACCTGTCAAACCCTGTACCACTGTCCTGCAGCTTCCTCAAGACCATATACCTTGGCCTTTCGTCTCATGTATCCATCCACTCTCTTCTTCAACTTGGGAATCCATCCATCTTTTAGTGCTTTCTTCTAGCTGACAACTCCACCAACAAACACCTATTTGGTTCTTCTCCAAGGACTCACACTCTTCATCCATGCCAAGCTCCCACTATTTCTAGATTCTACCTGCATTGCCTCTTCACATCTTCCTGGTTCTTGACCATCAATAAGCAATATAAAGAAGGTGAACAATGAATATGAGGTTCACTTACCCTTTATGACCTCCATATGGGAGTTTGAGACTTGTTGACAGCTTGCTATCCGCCCACCATCTGTTTCAGTGACCGATCTCAGCCATCTCCCAATCTGCACCCGATCGACGTCGATTTCCTATGATTGACCCTGTCTGTCGACGTCAATTTGCTGACTGATGCCGGTACCTGTGTTCACCTGTGAGTGATGAATTTTTTACTCGTGAGCTCCTTTTGGATCAAAACCCTATTTAAATCAACACAGCCCTGTTCAGAATAATTCAGTCCCCTCAGCTGATCTCTATCTGCCATCTCCTCCATGAACACCAAGGCCTTCCAGTTCTTAAGTTTGTCAAAGATATCTGTCTTCTGCTTAAGAACATGCATTCCCCTCCTACATATGTGACCAGGCCTACAAAGCCACATCTCTGCAACAGAAGGTGAATCAGTAATATAAGTAGATAGATAAAGGATACCTACTTTCTTACCACTATCTAATTCAAGTGCATCTGCTGTGAGAGTTACTGTGCATCTCCCATCACCCAAATTTCTTGAAGAAATTAGACTCATCTCTAAGACTGGTACCTGCATGACCTTCTTCAACACCTGTGTGTTACCTGTCTGTAATTTCAGCTTCACTTCCCCTTCGTCAATAATCTGACAAGGCTCACCAACCCCTAAATAAATCTCTCCAAAGTCTCCAAAGACATACCCATGAAAAGATGCTCTATTTCAGGCTGCATGGAAAGAGGCAAAAGAAGCTGTAAACCAAGATTCTACTTTATCTAGAGCAACTTGTGCAATATCACCTGTAACATCTGCTTCTACACGCTGATCTTCTACTGACCAACAATCTTCCTTTACTTGCTCTTTCTTTTCATCAATCAAACCATTCATGCTATTTAGTTTCTCCATTCGTAGCTTACTTTCTTCTGCCATTGCTATACTCCCACTCAATCTGAAACCCCTATGAGTGACCTGTAATCAACAAACACTAACTAGATTTGAAACCACGTGTTAGTAACCCAACCAAAAGCTCTGATACCACATGTCAGGATGTTGCTCCACCAATTAGAGCATATATGATTACCTCTTGTATTAGCAAGTAAACACAGAATTTAACCAGAATGATAAGTAACTAGAAATATGAAACAACATAGGAATATGAGAGACAATACATAATTGTATTAATAATCACTCAGAAGAAAATACAATAAAGAAGATGCCACTTCTTCTTCCACCTCAAAGGCTCGCCACACCTCAAGACCTTCTTCCCTCTCTCTCACGGTCCCAACAATCAACTCCAATACATAATTGCTGTTCACCTCCACCAGTCAGTAACACGCTGCCAGTACACCAAGTACACAACCATACTCCAAGTAGATCTGCTCTCTGCTGCTACCTGCAAATCACTAGACCTTACTCACCATTGTAGATCTCCAAAAGAAGCCATGCACACCTGCTGACCAAGATCATACATACACGAAGAACCCTTCTAATTCTCCAAACCAGCACCCACACTTCGTACTATGGCACTAGGAGGAACACACCATTGCTCTCCTCTCTCTGAAGGAGCTTATTTGCTCTCTTACTCTCTAGCACTTACTTACAATACAACCCATGAGTCTATTATATAGATCTCATGCTTACAATAATTAGACTATCTTAATTACAATAATTAGACACGCAACTCAAGACTATAATTAGCCTTTAACATGCAAATTAATAGTCCAAAAATAGACTCTCCAGAATCAACATGCAAACTGCATGTTCACGCATAGGCTGTCGACGTCGGCCGACTGGTAACCAATGTCGGTTGCTTCTTCACTGCTATTTGACCGACATCGGTTGATCAGACCGACGTCGGTTGCCCTGCAACTCATTTTGCAACTCTCTGCAACCTCTGCAACTTTCGTAACTCCTCCTGTTTGCATCTTGGTGAAGCTTTTAGCTCCACAACCTAACAAAGTGCTTATCGTGAGTTGATTCTATCTATGCATTCTTTTTCTTCATTTTGATTAATTTTGTTTATTAATCATTATTGAATGCATAATTAGTCAAATATGACATATTAATGGAAAATTGAGCACTTTGAGGTTTGAGGAAAATATGTATTAAAAGGTTAAATTCAATTTTATTTCCTTGAGTGTGTTTGAGAAATTGTGTAATTTGATAAAATTATCCAATGTAAACTATTTTTGCATAGAAATTAGTGCCAATTTATGGATCAGTATAACATAATTTTTTTGATGAGTAACTTGCAGGCTACATCCCTCACCTCAAATGGAGGCATATGAGTATGCTTGTCATAGAGACTTAAGCCTCTATGAGCAAAAAATTTAGATTTTGACATAAATTACATGATTTAGAGAGTTCATAATGGTTTAGAATATCAGTTTGGTTTCGAGATGGGACATATATTTATATATTGAGTCAAATTTTAGGGTTAAATGTCATGCATATGCACACTTATATAATAATTTTTTTTATAAGTTTTCATATAATTACATATATGAAGGTATATCCCATGTTTATGTATGTAGACACCCCATTCTGGTCATAATTAACTCCTGACTGATTTCTATCAAATATTATAAATTAAGCCTAAGAATTGCTAAACATTATCAATTTCATTCTTACATAATTAATTAATGCTCATAATCATTTTGAGGCATCCTTATTTGGGGTATTATACTATACACAATAATAACCTCTCATGGATTTATTGTCAGTCGCCTTGCAACCTAACAACTAGTAATTTGGCCTATGGACCCATTAAGCAAGGCACTTGAACAATTCTTAAAAGAGATAAAATGCTAATCGCAATGAATCTATTGGTTAGACTAGATTAAATTCTTATATAAATTATCCATTTGTAATTAATGAATATCTAAAAATGTATATTAAAAAATACAAAATATCAAGCCTTTCCATCATTGCTTTATGAGTTGTCAAGCTCTTCCAAAATATCTAAAAATGTCTATTTTGAGAGCCATACCTAGTATTTGAAAATAATAATTACATGAAAACATTTTATCTCAACTGGAGTTAGCCTCAACTCACCTAGGGTTAGTTTGAACTCATTCCATGTTTAAACTCAACCTTAAATCACCTTGAGTGAGTGTTAACTTTGGAGGCTATTAATACAAGGCACAACAAAATATTTTTAAATAATTAGAAATCCATTAAGGAAAGAAGATGATTATTGAATAAGAATCTCCAAACAATGTTTGGGAAGCTCATGATGATGCCCCCTCGAGGTAGTGGTTGACACATATTATTGATGGATAGTGCCTAAAAAAGAAGCAATAAGAAGAGTGAAATTAATGCATGGATAAGATTAATCCATTTGAGATAATTTTTGCACACATATATTTAAAACGTACTAATTTTCCCAAATATAGTTATAATCAGTAAGAAAGGTTGAGACACTGATATTCCCAAAGGAAGTTATAATAAGTAGTACAGGCATATACCCCAATAAAGAGGATGAGTTGAAATAATGGTTTGCCCATAAGTGTGATAATAATTAAGATGACTTGGATTGAATAATTATTTTTGGTTGTGCCCCTATAGGGTATATTGACAAGCATAATTCAAGGATATAACCTATCATACAGATTAAAGATGAGCGAGCACAAACATAGATGTGATGTTTTAATGATTGAAGAAACTATATATAACTAGGCACACGAGGATATGCAAAGTGATGAAAAAGATGATTGGAAGAATAAATGTAGTTGAGCTGACCTAAGATATGTCATGTATCTAAGTGCTACCTACATAGTCTAAATAAACCTCAAGATGATGTAGTTCACCCAAACGTGAGAGAAAATGGAATGAGGAATAGAATAAAAGAATAAGAATTGATCAAAGTGAATGATTTGGTTGTACCTGATACTGTAGAGATGCTCATCCTTATTAGTATTAATAAAACTAGAATGGTCAATGGGTTGATTTGATCAAGGAGGGTGAGAAGAATTGTGAAGGTGAACTAGGAGAAACTTTTGTGACACCATTGCTTCTAAGATTTCCTAAGCTGATTTTTGCTGTAGCATGTGATGATATGTATCATGGTATAAAACATCATGATAACCTAGTCGTATTATGCATAAAGACTGACTCTTAATCCAATAAATAATTGAAAATAATACACCAATGATAAAAACCATGATGATAATGTTGATGTATGAATATGAATAGAATCAAGAATAATGTTGAAGGAATCATCCAATGAATACATATAAACTGAGTCAAGGTAGAAAAATGAAAGAAAATAAATAGGCAAACAAACAAACAAATAAATAATCAAACAAACACACATAAAACCTTGAAAGTAAAAGCAACAAAAAGCATCCTACCATTAACCAAGTAAATATCTATGTGTGAAGGCTCAATATAATGATAAAAAAGTGGTGCCCCAAAGCAAGGATACATGCAAATGGAAGGTCATACCCCTAATGGTAGTGGAATGGATTAGAACCAATAATGGATTTTCCCCAGTAGGACAGATCAAGGATGACTGACTATGATTAAATAGGATAAATGTTGAGGATTTTAAGGCTATATATCACTTTATGAGATGGTAAGCTGATTTAATAATTTTTAAGATTTTAAAATGTTTTAAATGTTTTAGGAATTTTATAAGTATCTCAACTCGACCGAGGATTACAAGATAACAAATGATCTAACTCACAAAATGGTGAGAGTGTTCAAACTTATATTGATCAAAAAATGGTGAGAACATGGCAAAGAGTAATTGAGCTGACCTCAACATAAATTGAGTGTTCCCTACATAGTCCCATTAGGACCTCAAGCCACTATAGTTCTACCTTCACAATGGAGGAATCAAAATAGGTAGTAACAAGTTCATGAATTTAGGTGAATGACACAATATAACATATGAATGGCAAGGTGAGATGGTGTTGCATGGAAAAGGTATTGCTCCTAATTTGCCCATAGGTGGTTATAATTAGGAAACAACAAGATGGGTCAATGATACTAATTTACCTAAAGACAAATATAATAGTAGCACATAGTGGGACTTTGATTTTCCCAAAGGTGGTTATAATCAATAACACTCATAATTAAATGAAATAACACATGAAGGATGCAACTACTAAACTACTATGGTATTGGTTTAAGATACTACCTCTATCTAGAATACTAAATCAAGTTCTAAAATTTGGTTTGAATCCTCTCACTGAAGGTGTTAAAAGAACCAATGGAGTGGAACCAAGGTCAAAAGGGTTAGGAAGGATGGTAAAAATAATGTTGGTAGATAGGGAAGGTATGGTAAAACACTATAGGCTCTGATACAAAGAAGATGACAGGATGGAAACTGTTTATAATGGTAATAGTGTTACCCCCAAGTGATAAGGTAAGGTGAATGGCAAGGTATGAAATAATGACAAGGTAAATGGAAAATTAAAAAGGCAAGGTAAATAGTTTTGGCAAGGTAAATGTTTTTGTTATTTCTATTGATGTGGAGATGATTGTCCTGTTCATCATTTGATACAACTAAAATGGTCAAATGTTTAAATTTCTAGGCAATACCACTTTTGAATAGCTAATATGTCAAAAACCTACTACATATTTGGACTCTAATATTATTATGATATTCATTGGTCGTTGATTCTATTTCCTCCAAACTTTGAGACAAGATGTCTTCACAACCTCTACAAAGGAAAGTATAGCTAGAGATGGTAAATACAAATAAATACTGGTTGATAGGTCTACTTTGGCAATGTGATATAGGTCTAGATTGAATAAATGGATTATAATTATATGTATAATGGTTGGGAAAAAAATGAAGATTGGGATTTTTACGCACATGCAATATTTTTGATTCTGGATTTGACATAACTTTGGTTATGGTGGGGTCAAAGAATTTTGAATATGCTCTCAATAAGACCATTAGATTTTTTTTTTATTTGAGCCTAAGAGTAGATAACATATGATTAAGATGTAGATTGGAAGCTATAATGATGTTATTTTTAATAATGTCTTCATCAAGTAGTGAAAAACTATTGTGTTGAGCTATTGGCACCTCGATGAGGTTATCACTAATAAAGTTATCTTGATTATCCCATAGCACCTCCAAAAAGGTTTCAATAAAAAATATTTACTTTTGACTTTGATTATTTTTTAGTGCCTCAAACAAGGTTTCACTAGAATATGCTAAGTTTAGACATTGATTACCCTTAGCACCTATGAAAAGGTTTCACTAGGAGATTGATCTTCTTCTACATGAATGTGGTCTTGGTCCCCCTAGTGTTCTTTAACTAATATGTCACCATGGATGCAGTTCAATAAGGTATGATTTTGTTGGTCCCAATCAACACTTGTGGGAGGTGGATTGTAAATATAATGGTTGTGATGGGTGGTGTTAATGGCATGTGGAATGGAAAGAGGTAGCACAATCCTCATAGAAGATACTAGGAGGACATGTGTTGATGCTGAAGTAATCATCCCCAAAAACTATAGAAGGATCACAAATGTATTCAAATTGATCTATGAGGCATGTGTAACCAATGTTGTAATAATCATGAATGTATTATGATTCTTAAGCTAAGTGTGACTCAAGGGACTCTGAATTCGATGTTGAGACTGAGATTGATTATGATTTTGATGCTAACTATCACATCAATTCAAAAATAGAACTTGACTTTAATTCTAATTCTTCTTCGATTGGGGATGCTACTATAATTATGTCATGTTGAATGTTTAGTATTGAACAAGTAATGGCCTATGATGGCATAATGGGATATTTGAGAATATATTTATCTAATAAGGTTTTGACATATACTAGATCATCTAGGTGAAGCCCCTCAAAGAGAGGGAACAACTCGAGGGGTGACTTCACAGAGACTGGCTTGTCAAAGTGAGACTCTTTAATAAGGATAAAAATGTTAAGAGACAAATCCACAGAGACATGATTTCCAAAGGAGGGATTTTTAAAAATAGGACAATGCTTGAGATAACAATTTTCCTAAAGGTGACTATAATCATTAAAATGTGACACAACAAAGACTAGTTCATCATAGTGAGACTCCTAGACAGTAGGGAAATGATCAAAACCTGATACATAATAGGTTGACTCATCACAAATAAGTGTTTCAATAAAAACATCATGAATTGGTTGGTTTTCTTAGCCTTGGTTTACACTTATAGAATATCAATTTTGAACACATCTTGGTCTTCGAATGATGGATCTTGGAGAGGTACTAATTGGTTATATTATGGCTTGAAGACTACTTTGAATTTTAAAAGTGGGGGAAGGTTGGAAATAGATTAAGAATGATCAATGGTTGGATAATGACCTCTTTGTGAATAAGATCATCTATGATGGGCTAAAAAAAGGCTAGTTTCTAGTATAGGATGGTAATTGCGACCCATCTATTAATAAATACACAACCCTATTGGGATAATGAACTACCAGATTTGGAAGGGCCTATAATGGTAATGAAAGGGCATTGTGAATCTTGGTTGCTAACACAAGCCAAAGGATGAAGGCCTGTAATGTTAATGAATGGACATTGTGAAGTTTGGTTTCTAACATAAGCCAAAGGATGAGGGCCTATAATGGTAATCCTTAGATGCTGTGGATCTTGGTTGTTAGTGTAGGCCAAAGGACATGGTCCTGGTATGGTAATCCTTAGACATTATGGAGCTTGGTTGGTCGTACAAACCAACTAAGGATTAATGGTATAGGTAGGGGATCAAGTAATGTTATCATTGAAAGGGTGAACTTGGTATGTTAATTGACCCAAATAAGGGTGATCATGACATATGATAATTGACATGGCTAGGTTTGGTAATTAGCACAAAGAGGGTGGTCTAGGACTATGAAAATGATCTTGGCCTAGGTTTAGGTTTGAAAGTGACATTGATATAGGAATATGTAACATCCCCATAGGGATTTACTAGAATAATATAATATTTTTTTATTAAATTTTATATTCCATGTATTCTTTCATTAGATTACATGATGAGAATCTAATTAGCGATCTAAGAATACCAACTAAGTATGTTAAACATAAAGTAAACATGTAACATTTAATAGTTATTGATCACTAGCATTACATGTAACAAAACATAACTGCATAAAGAAAGTAATTACATAAAATCCAACCACAGATAGTATAATAATACAACCACTACTATAAATGTATAGTAAGTAATCAATTATATTTCTAACTGGCATTATATCTCAACATAAATACAATAATAAATACAATGCTCCATGGAAAATGAGTCACTCAAACTCCAATATCTCTGATAATCTCAAGTGTAGTCTCCAATAAGTATTACAATGGGGAGGGAAATCATCATCTGAGCACTTTTCCACACCAACCACGACTCATCGATCCCCCACATAATCCCCCAAATAGGGAATGGTCATCCCTTCATGTATGTATAGATAATGATGGTGTGATAATCCAAAGAGACATGATAGTACCCATGTGTGGTAAGATTTCTAATACATGATGTTACCACAAATAAAATATGTTATAACATGATATCACACAAACATGTAAATCATACAAAAATGATAATGTCTATCTAAACATTACTTTGGCCAAAGTTTTTAAATATTTTTTGATATTTAGATCAATCAAATTCATACACACCACTTGATCATATTACCTTCATTTGACATTGGTGATGCTAAGTAAGCTAGTAAAGTCTATATACACATAATATTTTTAAATTTTATCAATTACTAACAATTTACATCTTACAAGAACCCATCAAACATCAATTTCTATGAGTACATGCCCTAATGGGTGCATCAAGAAAGGGGTGGGCAAAACTTTGGTGCTTCGCAGGATTGTTGTCCCTTTTTGCCATATTATTACCAATCCAACTAGTTCCTACAACCTTTCCCTAAGCTGTTTCTCCTCCCTTGAGTATTATTATAGTATTTTTCCTCTTTCCATCCTTTATTTCCTTACTTGGTACCCTTTTTACCTATTCAACATACTAGGTCAACTTGGTTGACCTAATACAGTTTAGGGACCCTTTTCTCTCTTTTGGTTTGTTAGCCTTTTGACCAACCTAACACAAACCTAGTGAGTTAGCCCAAAAACGTGCTAGGTCAATCAGGTCGACCTAGCACAAAAAACAAATCCAAATGATTTTAGGGTAAGTTTTACCTATAAATACAAGGTCATTTTGGTCATTATTATGATATGCAATCAAGAGTTATTATTTGCTTGTGCTTATTCACAATATGCTCTTCCACCATTCTACTTGATGAGACCTAGCTTAAGTTTCTTATTTTGGAGAATCTAGTCTTGTGGATAGGTCTTAGATGCTTTGGCCTAAAAAATTAATCCTTATGAACTAAAACCTCTTACAAAGCCCCATTGGCCAAGGGAGAGATTGAGTCTTGATGGGTTCACATTTAGGTAAGTATATTCTAACTTTGTTTTCCTCTATTTTAGTAGATAGAAGTAACATAAGTGTTGGTCAAATAATATTACTCTTCATATTCCATATATTAGGGTGTTACTCATACTTTATTTGAATTTAACTATACATGTTTTGATTTCTTTGATTTATTAAACCCCACTTTATGCCACAAGCTTTGGTGTGCAATAGATTAGATTTACTTTTCTTGTTATTAGATTAGTGAAATATTAAATCATAGGATTCTTTTAAAGGTGTTGTGAAATTATGTTAGATTGTAGGCTTTGGAACCCTACCTCACATGGTGTGTTGTGATAAGTGATCCCCTAATTAGGTATAGTAGATCCTCACATTGGTCATGCTCCTGCTTAATAATTATATGCTCCTTAATTAGAAGTGTATGTATGCTCTATCCCATCCAATCTAGGATTGATTTATGGACATGATGAATTTATGATTGCATACATTCTGGTGAACCCAAAATGAATCAAACCATTACATGATTTATTTCACTTTTTTCATTTCTATTCACCATTATTTTTATCATATATTTATTATGTTGGATCGACCCTGTCAACCTAGTTATTTCTCTCTGTATGCAGGTTTATATGAATAAACAATTGGATTGACCAACTCGACCCAGTACAAGTTTTAAGACTTGAATTTTTTTATTTATCTAACTCAACCTAGCATAAGTTTTTTAGATTTTTAGACTTCCTATTCAGCCTACTATGTCGATCAGGTTGACCTAGTGCATTTTTAACACTTTTTAGCAGTTCTTATATAGCTCGATCGACCAGCTCGACCTAGTTTTTAGGTTTTTACTAGTTTTCTCTAAGGTTACTGATCAATAATATTCTCCTTTTATTATTTAAACCATTTAGGTCACTTTCTATTCCTTTGTATTTTTCTTTTTTTGTACTTTCCTTTCATAATTTGTAGTCTTCAAAAACTACCTCCACACAGTCAACTAGGTCGACCTGACCGACCTAGTTCACTTTTTGACTTTAATTTCATAGTACAGGTTCAAACTTGTCTACCTTGTTCTATATGATTATCAATATAGTTTCTCAACTATAATTTGTTTCAAAGTTATAATTAACCATATATGTTAAATCACATCTTTCTTTTGAGTTGTTTGCATGCTTAGAATAGTTCACTTAGTCTAATTAGAGGATTTTTGATTAATCACTTAGTTGTACTATTTCTATTCTTTTACACACATGACCAAACCAAATAAACATTAACAAGCATCAAACATTTGACTACCCAAGTCTACCTACTTGGATTTCATCACCAATGGGAAAGTTGACTTGATGCTCTAATCAAATATAAAGTGTGGTTAATGGTATATTTTGGATAAGCACCCGTTACCTTTATTGCTACAATGTGTGAAGTGAGGGGGTAGGCCCCAATACCAAGCTTGTATCATTTAAACTACAATCCCTTTTATCTTAAACTTACTTGAAACTATCCATAGATTACTATTTAGTACCTTGCTTATAACCAATCTCCCTTTACATTTAAAATCATTCTTAATAATCTAATTAACATTCTAGGTTGACCAAGTAGCTAGCTTTAATTTCAAGTTGTTTACTTGATCTTTGATCAATTATGTGTGCAAAAGCTTGCATTAGCTAGTGTTAGTGAAATATTTTTCTTTGTGTGCATCAATTAGATTGGCTAGCATTAATTCAGTTGATTGTGTATTTCTTTTCTGCACTTACTTTCTTAGATCAACTGCAAATTGTCTTGTTTCATTTCCAAGATTTTTATCAATCTCTTCCTCTTCTTTGTTTACTATACTAGGTCAACCTAGTTGACCCTATAATTTTTTTGGTTTTTGTGCACTACACTGAATTGACCTGATCAACCTTGTACAATCTATAAGCCTTGCTTCCTATACTAAGTCGATTTAGACAACCTAGTACTATTTCTTGCTTTTCTTATTTTTCAATATAGTTTCTCATTGTTTCAATTTTGCATTTTTTTATCTCTCTTTAGTCAAAAGGAGGTATCCTATCATAATATTTTTGGATAACCAAAATCCATTTAGATACTATAGGGGATGTTCATTTCTTCCTCTCTTTTCCTTCCAAGAGAACCATCATTCTTGGGGCACCTCTTCTCCTCCATCTATGAACTATATCATAGTACAAATGACACCTCAAGATGAATTTGATGGATCCATTCCTTTCCATACTTATCAAGACACTTCTCAAACTCTCCAAACCAATGTGGGAGTGATTGATGCAAATCTCTTTAACAATCCCACTAATAACCCTTTTTCTAATAATGCTCCCCCTAACACTAATTTGTGGGGTACTCCAACCAACATTAACCCACCTCTCAACACTACGTAACTATTAGCTCAAGTCATTCAATAAATTAACATCATGAAAAACTCTAATACCAACCAAATGATGCAACTTCAACAACATTTAATCAATGTGACTAATCAACCTCCAACTATTCATCCTCAAGCTAATCCTAGTTATATTCCTCCACCTCTTAGGGATGCCTCAACCAATGTTATTTCTCAACCCATAATGAATAAAAATATGTTTCAAACTATTCAAAATGTGCCTTTACCTCCATTTATTATATCCATTGATATTGGTAACATAACTCCAACTATCAAATATGATGGGACTAAAGACCCTGCTTCATTTCTTAGAGCCTTTGGTAATATTTACAAAGATTGGATCCAAACTAATACATTTGCCACAACTAAACTATTAGTGAAAAATTTCACTGGTGATGTATTAGAATGGTATAATCAACTTCCTCAACATTCTATTTGGTAACTTGAAGATTTGGTCAATCCTTTGGTTAAAGAGTTTCAACATAATGATCTTCTTGAAAATTGTCTTAGTCACTTCATAAATGATAAAGAATATCCTAATGAATCGGCTCATGACTTTATTAAAATATGGAAATATATAACTCATAAAGTCAATCATAATATTACTGATGATAATTTATTCAAACTATTTATTACCATTTTGAATCTCACTCTTCAATACAAGATTTGAACCTTTGCTCCTCAAACTCTTAATGAAGCTCTTGACCAAGCCATCAAGACTTTCTTACGAAGCAATTCGAATCCAATAATAAAATTCTTAAAGGATATTTTCAAATATCTAATGCTATCACTAGTAATATTTTCCAAACCAAACTTGGAGTTGCCAAATCTGATTTTCTTTTACCATCTCACACAAATCTTTCAGTTCAACAAATGCAATAATTTTTACCACCTTCAAAACCTTTCATTTATCCCAATGCTCCTCTTAAGTGGTATGTTCCCAATATATTCTATTGGTTCCATGCTAACATTGGGCATTATCATGAATCTTGTAGACAACTCACTCAGTGTGTTATTTCTTATATGCTTGGTGACTCATTCAACCATGAGGCTGTGATCAAACTTCATCGTCAAGAGTATGTTGCTATATCTCAAAAATGACAAAAATTTAAAGGCTGTACTTATAATAATCAAAAATATTTTTCAAACAATATTCAATCAAATTTCAAGGATGTTTATACCATCAATACTGATTATGACCTATATTATAAGAACTCTCAATATGTCAACACTGTTAATGTTAATTATCATCATAAACTGGCTCACAAAGATCCTATTACCAAGCCTAAGAAACCATCTTTAGAAGAATAATTTCTTAAATATACCACTACCACTCATTATGATTCAGAAGCACTTAAGGAACAAATTCCTCCTTCTGATCCTCCCACCACATTTATACCTCCTAAATCTGATTTGCCTTCTAAAACTCATTCTGGTTCTTCTAAATCACATTGGAATTTTCTTGAATAACTCAAATCTATGCCTTGTAAGATTCCTCTTATAGATTTGGTTTGCACTTCACCCTATCATCAAAAAATTCTTATGCAACAACTTCAAGGAATTTGAGATCCATCTTTCATAGATGAAGAACCACCTTATATTGATTCTCAACAAACTAATGTCAATACTATTGAGACTATGTGTCCTTATTCGAAGCCTTCTATTGAATTTATTGAAGAGGACATGATTAATGATAATTTTTTTTTTGTGTTGATGATCTGCCTCTATTTATCAAAGTAGCCATTTATACCACCCTTATCTAGAAAGTTCTAGTTGATGAAGGTTTTGGTATTAATGTCACATCCTTATGGCTTATTCAATAACTTGGTTATAAAAAAGATTATCTTAAATAAATCCATCTTACTTGTCATGGCTTTAACAAGACTAATCAAAAGCCACTTGGCTGCATTTGGTTTCTATTGACCATTGGACCTAAGACTATTAGAACCAATCTTATGGTCCTTGATCTTCCTTTATCCTATAACATTCTTTTTGGTCATCCATGGACTCATCAAATGAGGGCCATCACCTCTTTTGGTAGTCAATGTATTAAATTCTTACATAACAAAAAATGTTACAAACATGAAGCTGATCCCAACCCATGGAGCATCCAGCTTCCCAATCCTTAGCCTTAATATTGAATTCCTACAATTTTCAAAATCAATAGTGCTCCTTTACCTGAGTTCATCAACATGAATCCTAATTTTCAAGTTAATCTTGCAGATTTTGATGATAATGAGCCTAATGAGTTGCACTATTCTTGTAATACTAAGAATCTACCTCCATATATTATGGATTGACTTCATCATTCTCTCTTACCCTGAGAACATAATATTCCTATCATGGATGAGATTATCAATTTTCCCCCTTCATACAATGCTCCAGAACCATGTTTACCTTAAGATGCTTTGACTTGAAATGATTTTGGAGTGGATAAATTATTCTAAGATAATCTCACCATGTCCCCTTGTACATCTAACAACTTTGGGATTTCACCTTTTGAAACTACCATCGATTCTCAAGCTTGTACAATTTCTCCAACATATGATGACAACTATGTCATGGCCAAAGCTCACTCTAGAGACTTGGATGTCCATAACTATCAAAATATTTTAGCCCAAATTCATGCCTTCGATCAGGATGTACTTACCATATCTACACATCATGACTTAGATCCTTAGGGTCATGTACCTCCTACCAATTCTCCACTTATCAATATTCCTTGGGTGGTAGGACAAATTATACCTTCCAAACCTATAGACGCTTCTACATATTCTCTAACTTCTATGGATCCTATCATTTATTCAAATTTGTCTCCCATCATTGAATCTATCAATACTCCCATCTCTTTTAATCCATCCTCTTCATCTACTTTTGAAATTACACTAGATGCCAAGGCAACTAATGTCCATCAAATTCATTCTGAATATGATTGCCATGGCAATCAAATTATAGACCTTGAAGTAGATGTTGAATATTATGGTCTTCTCTCTACCTTGCCTAGTGATGAAGCTATTCCTGAGTTACTTCATGCCTGGGAACCTCAACTTCCTCAGCAACATCATAAACTTAGAAATTTCAAGAATAAAGCTCCTTGCTTTAACAACTTTATCACTATAATTGATCTTAAAACAAATTTAATTTTAACTTTGCCTAATGCACCTTACCATTTCAAGATGGAAATGCCATGCTTATCGAAGAAATAACTTGTATTGAATATGGTACCTCATCTTCTCCTTGACCAATCATGATTTCTTGAGAACTCTTACCATATGACCATGACAACTTTAGCTTATTCTTTGATAAATATCAAGAGGCATTCACTTGGCCCTACCAAGACATGCCTAGCATTGACCCTAGTATTGTGGTTCATAACATCATCACTTATCTTGATGCTAAGCTAGTGCATCAAAATCAATGAAAATTCCCACTTGAAGTCACTAATATATGTCATAAGGAAATCATTAAACTACTAGATGTTAAATTTATTAAACTAGTGGATTATTCTAAATGGGTTTCTAACATTATTTTCATTCAGAAGGTCACTATGGTCATCCACATTTATATTGATTTCCATAACCTTAATCTTACTTGTCCTAAGGAAAAATTCCCCTTACCTTTAATAGATGCCATCGTTGATTCCATGACTAGTTATGAAATGTTGTCTCTTATGGATGGCTTATCAGGATATAATCAGATTCACATCACTCTTGAGGACAAACATAAGAATTCTTTCACCACAAAATGTGGCATCTATTGTCACATCAAAATTACCTTTAACCTTAAAAATGTCAGAGCTACCTACCAACGTGCTATGACTCACATATTTCATGATCTCATCTACAAAATTGTTGAAACTTATGTGGATCATCTAATTATTAAATCTAAACATTGTAAGAACCATCTTTCTGATCTTACTATCATCTTTAACGATATCCTTAAATATAAAGTTAGACTTAATCCTTTCAAATGTGTCTTTAGAGTCACATCCGATAAATTGTTATGATTCTTAGTCTCTCTCCATGGCATCGATGTTGACCCAACCAAAATTAGTGCTATTGTTAACATGCCCATTAGTCAATCTATTCCTAATATTCATACTTATTTAGGCAAAATTTAGGTAATTAGACAATTTGTCCTTGAAATGGCTTATCGTGTTCACTCCATCAATTCCCTTCTCAAGAAAGGTAAAACTTTAGAATGGATAGATCCATTTCAAAAATCCTTTGATAATATGAAAGAGTCATTACTTCATCCACCTTCCAATGATAAACCATTAATTCTCTATACTTCCTCCACACTTATTTTAGTTGGGCCAATGCTTGCCCAATAAGATGATATAAGAAGAGAGTATCCTGAGGCCTTATTGATTATGAAACACATTATACCAAAGTTGAGCGTGATTTCCTTGCTATCTATTTTGTGGCTAAAAAGCTTTATTATATGCTATACCAAACTACTTATGTCATCATTCATTCTAACCCCCTTCATTATTTCTTATCCAAAGCCTTTCTTCTTAGAGATAAAATTAGAAAATAGATGGTCTTACTTAAAGAATTTAATCTCCACATCATCATACAAAATGTTTTTAAAGGGCAAGTCATAGCTAACCAACTTGCCGTAGCTCCCATTCTAGCTACTTCTTCACTTCAAGATGATCTTCTTGTTGATAATATCCTTTTCATTGAAGGTCTTAATCAAGCTATATCCCTTAAAGATTATTTTCATAGCTTTACTATTGATCTTGAAGCCAATTATCTTGATGAATCTTCCCCTCCCTCTGGTACTACTAAACCAAAGATAGTTATTGAGTAGCTCCCTAAAATTAATGTTGACTTGCATGAGGATACTTGCACTCTCCATTTTGATGGTGCTAAATGCCTTTAAGGAGCTAGGGTAAGTTTCATTTTCACTAGTCCTCTTAGTAAGATTATTCTTTTAGCTTTTTGTCTCACTTTTAATGTCACCAACAATATGGCTGAGTACAAAGCTCTTATCTTATGCATGAGAGCTGCTCTTGATCTAAACATCCAATATCTTCATGCTTTAGGATATTCTCAGCTCATTTATCATCAAATTAATGGTGATTATCAATGTAAAAGTGAGAACCTTATCACATATCACATTGCAAACACTCTTTTTAAGGACTTTATCTCTTTCACTATCGAGCCTATTCCTCGAGACCAAAATTCTATTGCTAATTCTCTTACCTGTTTAGCTTCTCTCTTTCATCCTTATCAAGTTCTCTCTAATCCTTCCTTTATTATACAAAAAAAAAATCCATCATCTACCTAACCACCTGATTCACTTATCTATCACATCAAGGTTATGACTATTCAACAAAGCCCTTGGTATCAAGATATCATTCAATTTATAGAACATCAACTTATCCTCCTGATCTAGATTCTCATGAAAATACATGCATTCATAAACAATATTTCAAGTACATATTTTGAAATAACATACTTTAATATCATAATGCCTGTTGGATGAATATTTTGTCAACAAGTAACTGATGAGCAAAATAGGTCTCTTCAACCACAACATAGGGAGATTGGTTGGCCAGATGTGCAGGTTTACCACATCAAAAGGGGACAAATCTCTCTTCTCATCAAGGGGAGGTTTCCTATAAATAGGAGGAGGCTATATACTATATATATAAGTAGAAAGTAATACTGAGGGGTAGGATAACACCATCCATCTCTATTTTTTTAGAGATGCTGTTTAAAAACAAAAGAGAAAATCTTGGAAAAAACACTGAAGGCACTTCTCTTCTTTCAGAAGTGATCTTGTAGGAAACAACAAGAGTTCTTTCAAGTAGTGACAAGTAACTGGTAACAAAGGGCATAGTAACCAATAGACTGAGACGTAACACAAAGTCTCCACCTCGACTGCGCAAGAGTGAAATACGAAGGACAATGAGGGCACAAAGTTGTCCCAAGGTCCTTTACATAGAAATAGAAAATGGACAAACACACTAAAGGCAATTGTGGGGGCACAAAGTCTCTCCATAGTTGGCTTCAGGACATCTTCCTGATTACTTCCACTAGTTCTGCTTATTTCATTAAAATGGACAAGAACACATTCAGGAAATAGACATAAGAACAATCCACTAAATGACACAAGCTATAACAACACAAAGTTTGAAAGTAACCTACTTTCTCATTCAAACAAAGAAATATGTCCAATAATCTGAGCTCAAAGTCTCAGTAATAGCCTCTCAATTTTGGTAGAGTTTCACTTCTTTAATCAAAAAGATCTCTTTTGCATAAAGTAAGAGAATACAATATATAGTAGCCAAGAAAGGCTTGTCACTCTATTTCATGAAATGGCCCATGCTGCATTCAATGCCTTAAATGCATTTTCAATTTTGTCAAAAAGGGCCATGCTAGAACAGGGTGGCTGCCTTAACTGTGGCGTGTTGATTTATCTCAAATGTCTTCTCCTAGACCTGAGTCATATGGTCTATCGCTTGATGTCTGCACAACTATCCACCTTGCCTATACTCTAAGGGAGACAAACAAGTCGTGATTTTAATGTTTACAAGCTCAAATATCTACTTGGTGGACTGTTCCACCTACTGGAATAACTCTTATAGATATTTTTGGTCTTTCCCTCTTTCCTGTTGTAATTTGAGCTCTCAGGCTATCTTTTCCCTTTTTGTTGGCTCTTTCAGCTCCTTCTTTAGCTAGTCACTGAGTTTGTTTTTAGGTTCTGCACCACATTTGAAAATCAATAGATATTTCATTAGCTTGAATTTGACGTCCACAAGGATGTCAAAGGTTCACTATTTCAATGGTTCGGGTGGTCTCCATGATTCCTTGGTTCCGTCACTTCTTTGGTTCATTTACCTGAACCTTCTCTTTGTACTGGTCTCTGGAAACTTCCTCTTCTTATCCTTACTCAAATCTTTCCTTGAACCATTGAACCCATTGAACCTGTGAACCATTTTGGTTCAAGGTTTAATGATTCATCTTCTTCCTCAGAAGCCTTTGTTTTCTCTAAGTCTCTCGAGCCTTGAAAGAGTCCGTAGAAATATGTCTACAGAGTTCATAGAAATGAGCCATTAGAAATCATCCTATGGAGTCCGTAGAAATGAGCCTATCGAGTCCATATAAATGAGTCCGTAGAAACTAGTCTGTAGAACCCAGCCTACAGAGTCCGTAGACATGAGTCTGTAGAGTCCATAGAAATGAGTCCATAAAAATTAAGCCTACAGGGTCCATAAAAATTAGTCATGAGACTTAATGCCTTTGGAACTTCCCAAAGGGAAGGTGTCCCTTTGGGCCTTGAAAAGGTCCATTTTCTGGTCGGTGAGATCCCCCCGCAAGGGGACCTACCCTTCAGCGTCCTTCGGGTGACCTTCGGGCTTCAATTCCTTCTACGAGTCTTTGGGCTCCAATTCCTTCAGATAAAATGTCTAAATGAATTCCTTCAGATTATTTATTCGAAGGAAATCTTTCCTTGGCTTGCCTTAGCCACTTTTTCACTGGGCTTTTGCTTTTGGGTGAATTCCTTCAAACAAAATGTCTAAAGGAATTTCTTCAAATTTTTTGTTCGAAGGAATTCGCCTTATCTTTTGCCTTATTCATTTTTTCAAATAAAATCTCTTTGTCTGATTTTGCTCACTGCCCTCTGCAAGGGCACTCAGCTTTGCTCACTACCCTCCGTAAGGGAACTTGGCTTAGTTCATTGCCTTCCATAAGGGCACTTGCCTTTCGAGCTTTGGGGCACTCCCTTGAACCTGTCGATTGAATTGACTGATTAAACCAACTTTGGTTCAATGATTCAATGGTTCAATCCTTTGTTCTGCTCATTCAATTGACCACTTGAACCAACCACATTGAACCAAGCGCATTGAACCAAGCACATTGAACCAAATGGTTGAACCTTTGAACCTTTATTGGTTCAAGGTTCAATGGTTCAATCTTCCTTTATTTAGCTAAGTCTTTTGAAGCCGTTGAACTTGCTAAAGCAGTTAAACTTTGAACTCTTGCCGAAGTGCTTAACTTATTAAGCTCGTCGATGCCATTGAACTTTTGAACCCATTGAACCTTTAAACTTGTTGAACCATTTTGGTTCAAGGTTCAATGGTTCAATGGTTCATTCTTTTTTGAGAAGCTTGCTGATGAACCCTTTGGTTGAACCTATGCGTTGAACCTATTTTGAAATTACCTAAGTGCTGAGAACTTGTTCCTTTGAAAGAAATCACCTGTAAAAGCCATTGAACCTTGCTAAACCTACTAATCCCTTAAGTAAAAAAGCTCAAAAAATGAAGAATTTGAATGCTCAAAACAATTTTTTGAGAAGGGAAGAAATAATTTTGGCCTGTAGGACCAAAATAGTTCATGTGTTGTCCCAAAAAGGAGTGACATATTTTGGAAACAATAGCTGGCTCCAGTTGGGGAACTTCCTTCAATTGAAAACTTGGAACAACTGAGGGGAGTAGAAACTAGAATCTCCAGTGCCTTGAAGTATGCCATTGGGCTATGGAGTCATGCTACCCCAAAAAGGAAAGATGCCAAAAATGAAAATGAAAAGCACAAAATAGAACTAAAGACTTTATAAATATACATATGTACAGATGATCTTATCTGATACTTCAAGGATTGAAGTGCTTTAGATGCTACCCATTGTGAGATATTGAAAATGGCATTCCATCCTAATAAACTAGTAAGAAATCATTTTATCCCTAGAATCAGTGATGGGTGAATGGAACTCTCCACCAGGAATCACATTTTTTGTGCACTACTTTTGGTTCTCTCTTCTTGCCCCATGGCAAGACGTGGTCTCTAATCTGAAAACCATAAATCTTTGCTCTCTTGGAGAAGAGTTCCTTTTCTTGACTTTGGCACGTAGTAGTGTGATCAACTACCATAGCTTGTTGCTCTTCTAGTCCAGTCCAGTCATCTTTAGCATCAAACACCTGACAAACCATCAGCTCGGCATCTCCTTTGGTGTGAAGGAGTTTGACACCTTTGTCTTGAGCTGCCTTCAACCTTAGTAACAAAGATTCATGCTTGGTAGTGTTGTTGGTATTGTTAAACTACAACTTGTATGAAGGAAAAATATCTCCTTAAGGAGATATCAACCCAATCCTGGATTCAACACCGGTAGAAGAATTGTTGCCATCAAATTCCAGGATCCAAACATCATCAAAAACTGATCTTCTATCAGATTTTTTTTCATTAGAGAGGGAAGATCCTTTTTCATTTGTACTACACCCTACCAATTCTTTTGATGCTTTGTTTGAACCAATTCCTATATTGCCAGCTATAGGACTTTCATTTAAAAAACATGAACATCCTCTGTGGATAAAAAATAATTACCCCTGCCTAAAGACTCAAACAAAATTTGGGCTTCAGGCGCTGATGTCTGAGTGACAACAAATTTTGCCTCCTTTTAAGGGAGCAGCCTCTTCATGATGCTTTTGATAGGGATCCTTGCCTCAGACAGGTCCATACTTAATTCACCACCAACATTTTTGAAAAAATTTCACCTAAGAGGGATGCCATATGATGTTGGGACGTCGACCACCAAGACAGTCATCTTGATTCTCTTGTCTGGAAATGCTGCAAATGTAAATTGGGCATCCTTCAGTAGTGGCACTTATTTGTTCTCCATGGAGAAACATCTCCCAAATGTCTTGGTCAGTGTAAGATCATGGGATTTAGCCACTTTGGCAGGCATGACATTGTCTAAAGCTCTAGAATCAATGATGTAATTGCTCAGCTTGTGACCATTTATCAATAGGGAAACATAGAAAGGCTCTATTTTCCCAAGGGTAGCAAGAGGAGTAATGACAAGGTTTTTTGGGATGGACATGTTCCTTGAGGGATCATGAGTTACCTTCTTAACATCTTGTCCTATAGGGATGGCTTTATTATTCACACACTCAACCAACCTGTTAAACTGCTCAGGGTTGGCTTGCAGGAATTCAAATTTAGTCATTTGAATTTTAGATTTCTTGACATGGTTGACTATGTCAAATGATTGGAATGGAGTAGGAGCAGAGGAAGGGAGTTCATCCTTCTAGTTTTTAGTAGGGGTGATACTAGTTTATGAAATTTAAGTTGAAGGTGTAGGGATATTTGATGTACTTACCTTTCTTGTAATCACTGGGTCCTTTGGCTAGAAAGGTAGAGTGGTTCCTCACTTAGAAATTGAAATTTTAGGTTGAGCTTGCTCCTCTAATTTTTCTTTATGAACTTGTTGTGTGACTAATTCTTGGACTAGGTGAACATAGCATATGATCCCTTAGCTACTTCACCTTCACTTCTGGGTTCATCTTGGTAATTTAGGAAACCAATGTTGGAGTCACTAGCTGATTTTTCTTGGTCTATTGCAAAGAGATTAGCATCATTTTCTTGATCAAACTTAGGTTGGAAAGAGAAATCATGTTCTGTTTCTAATTATCCAACTACTGAATTGGTTGGAGGTGCTTTAAGGGTGAGGTTCCTATATGGGGGAGGAAGACGATTTGGCTACCCTTGATTCCTGGCAACATTGCCTTGGTATGCTTGATTAGGGAATGTCCTCCTTGGTACATATCTATATGAAGGAGTGGAAGACATACCTTGGGCCATTTGTCTTTTCAAGGCTAGCAGTTTATTTGCCAACTTTTTCACCATTTGATTAGTGGTGCCTATAGATGGATATTCAGAAGATGAAGAAGATTTATCTCTGTTGGGGTCTCTCCTTATCTTTCTTACCAAGATAAGGTCATCTTCCACCTCAGTAGCTAAGTATTGAGCAATAACAAGGTCTATGTGACCAGCACATCTCAACAAAAAACTCACTTTAGGTAGTTGTGAGTTGATGAAGAAGTATTTAAGGTTCTCAGGTGTTGGCTGAGTAATTGTAGGAATCTAATTCCTCAACTTGTGAAACTTGGCAATGAAGTCCCTCACAGGTTCATGAGGTTCTTTCTTCATCTGTGTGATTTGGGCTAGCAAGGCATGTGCATCTTCTGTAGGCTTAAACCTAGCTTCAAATTTAGCTTTAAGAGTGTCCCAATCAGTCACTAATTGACCCTATAGATGGTAGAACTAGTCTATAGCAGTGCCTTATAGTGTTTCCACAAACAACCTGACTATTACGTCTTTGAATTCCACACCTATCACGCCACAGGCTATGCTAAAGGATGCAATATGTTCATCAGGATGAACTTTCCCATCACTAAAGAACTTGGGGAAATTCTTCCTTGAACTGTGTGGTAGCTCATGTAGAGGTGGAGTAAGATTGAGTGGGCCAAAAGAGTTACCCCAGGGGCCTTGAGCTGCCATGATTTGATTATGGAAAAGGGGGATAACAAATCTAGGTGGTGTATGTATAGGCAAAGCTCTACTAACAACATAAAAAGAAGCTCTACCTTATGTTGGTGTCCTGGTATGGGTAGGAGGAACACTCTTAGATCATTGAACTTGAAGTTGGGGATGGAACAAATTGAAATTGCCCTGCTGCACCAACTCAAAAATAGGGTCAACAACACCTTGGGCTCTCTGGCTTCTAGTATAGCGTGGAGTTTCTAGATTGCATAATAAAAATGGGAAAGAATTGGTCTTGCTTTAGCTTGAAGCTTGAGGCTTCAAACTGCACATTTTATCCTAGTTGGCATGGAGGTGGAGGAAGATGGTAAGGCTATAATGATAATGGGTAAGACACATACCAGATTCACTAGAGTATATAATGGATAAAGGTAGGAACTACACGTCGTTCCCCAGCAAAATTGCCAAAAACTATTGGGTGACTATTTTGTCAACAACTAACTTATGAGCAAAATAGGTCTCTTCAACCACATCATAGGGAGATTAGTCAGCCATATGTGTAGGTTTACCACATCAAAAGGGGACAAATCTCTCCTCTCATCAAGGGGAGGTTCCCTGTACATAGGAGGAGGCTATATACTATATATATATATAAGTAGAAAGTAACACTCAGGGGTAGGATAACACCATCCATCTATCTTTTTTTAGAGATGATGTTCACAAATAAAGGAGAAAATCTTGGTGAAAACACTGAAGGCACTTCTCTTCATTCAGAAGTGATCTTTCAGGAAACAATAGGAGTTCTTTCAAGTAGTGACAAGTAACTGATAACAAAGGGCGTAGTAACCAACAGACTGAGATGTAGCACAAAGTCTCCACCTCAACTGCCTAAGAGTGAAATATGAAGGACAATGAGGGCATAAAGTCATCCCAAGGTCCTTTACATAGAAACAAAAAATAGACAAACACACTAAAGGCAATTATGGGGGCACAAAATCTCTCCAAGTTGGCTTCAAGACATCTTCCTGATTACTTTCACTAGTTCTACTTATTTCATTAAAATGGACAAGAACACATTCAAGAAACATATATAAGAACAATCCCCTAAATGACACAAGCTATAACAACACAAAGTCTGAAAGTAACCTACTTTCTCATTCAAAGAAAGAAATATGATCAACAATCTGAGCTCAAAGTCTCAGTAATAGCCTCTCAATTTTGGTAGAGTTTCACTTCTTTAATAAAAAAGATATATTTTGCATAAAGTAAGAGAATACAATATATAATAGCCAAGAAAGGCTTGGCACTCTATTTCATGGAATGGCCCATGCTGCATTCAATGCCTTGAATACATTTTCAATTTTGTCAAAAAGGGCCATGCTGGAACAGGGTGGCTACCTCAACTGTGGCATGCTGATTTATCTCAAATGTCTTCTCCTGGGCTTGAGTCATTTGGTCTATCGCTTGATGTTTGCACAACTATCCACCTCACCTTAACTCCAAGGGAGATAAACAAGCCATGATTTTAATGTTTACAAGCTCAAATATCTACTTGGTGGACTGTTCCACCTACTGGAATAACTCCTACAGATATTTTAGGTCTTTCCCTCTTTCCTATTGTGATTTGAGCTCCTGAGCTATCTTTTCCCTTTCTGCTGGCTCTTTCAACTCCTTCAGCTTGTCACTGAGTTTGTTTTTAGGTTTCATGCCACATTTGAAAATCAATGGATATTTCATTAGCTTGAATTTGATGTCCATGAGGATGTCAAAGGTTCACTATTCTAACAGTTTGGGTGGTCTCTGTGGTTCCTTGGTTCTATCGCTTCTTTGGTTCATTCGCTTGAACCTTCTCTTTGAAATGGTCTCTGGAAACTTCTTCTTATCCTTACTCAGAGCTTTCCTTGAACTATTGAACCCATTGAACCTGTGAACCATTTTGGTTCAAGGTTCAACTATTCATCTCCTTCCTCAGAAGCCTTTGTTTTCTCTAAGTCTCTCAAGCCTTGAAAGAGTCCATAGAAATATGTCTGCAGAGTTCGTAGAAATGAGCCTATAGAGTTTATAGAAATGAGCCCTTAGAAATCATCCTATGGAGTCCATAAAAATTAGCCTACAGAGTCCGTAGAAATGAGTCCATAGAAACTAGTCCGTAGAACCCAGCCTATAGAGTCCGTAGAAATGAGTCTACAGATTTCATAGAAATGAGGCCTACACAGTCCATAGAAATCAGTCATGGGACTTAATGCCTTTGGAGCTTCCTAAAGGGAAGGTGTCCCTTTAGGATTTGAAATGGTCCATTTTTTGGTCAGCGAGAGCCCCCCGCAAGGGTACCTACCCTTCGGGGTCCTTCGGGCGGCCTTCGAGCTTCAATTCCTTTAGCGGGTCTTCAGGCTCCAATTCCTTCAGACAAAATGTCTGAAGGAATTCCTTCAGGAAATTTGTCTAAAGGAAATCTTTCCTTGGCTTGCCTTAGCCACTTTTCCACTGGGCTTTTACTTTCGAGCGAATTCCTTCAGACAAAATGTCTGAAGGAATTCACCTTTTTTTGCCTTGTTCATTTTTTGAAGAAAATATCTTTGTTTGCTTTTGCTCACTACCCTCCGTAAGGGCACTCAGCTTTGCTTAGTACCCTCTACAAGGGCACTTGGCTTGGTTCATTTCCTTCCACAAGGGCACTTGCCTTTCGGGCTTTGGGGCACTCCCTTGAACCTATCGATTGAACCGACTGATTGAACCAACTTTGGTTCAACAGTTCAACGATTCAATCCTTTATTCTGCTCGTTTAATTGGCCACTTGAACCAACCACATTGAACCAAGCATGTTGAACCAAACACGTTGAACCAAATGCATTGAACCTTTGAACCTTTGTTGGTTCAAGGTTCAACGGTTCAATCTTCCTTTATTTAGCTAAGTCTTTTGAAGCCATTGAACTTGCTGAAGTGGTTGAACTTTGAACTCTTGCTGAAGTGCTTAACTTATTAAGCTCGTTGATGCCATTGAACCTTTGAACCTGTTGAACCATTTTGGTTCAAGGTTCAATGGTTCATTCTTTTGTGTGAAGCTTGCCGATGAACCCTTTGGTTGAACCTGGGCATTGAACCTGTTTTGAAATTGCCTAAGTGTTGGGAACTTGTTCCTTTGAAAGAACTTGCCTGTGAGTGCTATTGAACCTTGCTAAACTTGCTAATCCCTTAACTTAAAAAGCTTGAAAAATGAAGAATTTGAATACTCAGAACAATTTTTTGAGAAGGGAAGAAAGAATTTTGGCCTGTAAGACCAAAATAGTTCATGTGTTGTCCCAAAAAGGAGTGACAAATTTTGGGAACAATAATGCTGAAGGTACCTTTCTCTATTTTATTATGCAAGATGAGGTTTATCCTCTACTCAAGCAAACACATGGGGGAATTTATAATGGTCACTGCAGTGGACATGCTACAACATATAAATGCCTATGTATGGGTTAATTTTGGCCTATTCTTGAAAAAAATGAAATTGAATATGCTAAAAAGTGTACTCCTTGTAAGCTTCATAATGATCTTATCCATTCACCTCCTATCGAGCTTTAAACTATCAATCTCCTTGGCCATTTTCCACATGGGGATTTGATCTCATTGGTAAACTTCTTCGCTCCCAAGATGGGCATGTTTTTATCCCCACTGCTACCAAGTACTTTACCAAGTGGGTAGAAGCCATGCCCCTTATTAATGTTATTGGTCTTACCATTTCCAAGTTCATTCTTAACCAAATTATTTTCCACTTTGGCATTCCTTATACCATCATTTTAGACAATGGCGGTAATTTCAAAAATAAACATGTTAAACAACTTTGTACCAAATTCAAGGTCAATCATAAATTTCCATGCCTTATCATCCACAATGTAATGGTCAAGATGAGGCCACCAATAAAATTCTCTAAAAGATAATTTATGAAACTTGCATGGATTGGCATATTCATCTTTACCTTTTACTTTGGGCCTATCAGACTAACATTTGTACTGCCACTTGGGCAACTCTATTTTTATTAGTCTATGGTTATGAGTCATTCCTTACTTTAGATTTTGAGCTTCCATCTCTTAGTATATCTCTTCATAGAATTATTCTTGATGAATAATTACGTGAATCTCACCTTCATGCCCTTGATCTTCTTGATGAATGTCATCTTTATGCATTACAACATAACCACCAATATAAGGCTTGCATCACTCAACAACATAATAAATGTGTTAAAGTCCACACTTTTAATGTTGGTGATCTTGTCCTTAAATTAAATTCCACCCATGATAAAGAAGGTAAATATGCCCAAAAATGGTGGGGACCATATTTAGTTAAAGATTTTCTTGGTCCAAGAACTTATTGTCTTCAAACTAATAAAGGCCACATTTTTAAAGAGACTACCAACGCTCAATTATTTAAAAAGTAATTTGCCTAAACATTTATTTCTTGTCATGTTTTCTATCTATATCTTTCTAGCATATTTTTTTAGGTAAATTAAGCATGGATCTCTCCCTTTGCAGTAGTACCCTCTTTTCACAAACCTTTAGTCCTACCTTTTGATCTTTTAGTTTCTTGATGTAACATAGTCTTCCTTATCTTCTTGCATTTTATCTTGTTTTTCACACCTCTTGGGTCTTTCTTTTGTGAGTTGCTTTGTAATACCATGAATAGGACCCAACATCCATCACAAAACCACCATATTTTAATCATTTATTTCTCTTTTTGCTGCTTGTCAATGTTATTTTAGCATCCTTTGGGTTTTTCTTTTGTGAGTTGCTTTGTAAATAAGCTCCCTCACTTTGATTTTATCTTGCTTATCAACACGCTCGTGGGTTTCTCTTTTATGAGTTGCTTTGTAAGATCATGGATAAGACCCAAACCTCTTCATAAAATTACCATTCTTTTCATGTTCTTGATCCTTGTTCTCAACTTTCACTTTTGTTTTTTTTGCTAGCTGGAATTTGTGAATAATCTATGTTATCATGTTTTCATCCACTTCCCTCTTTCTTATGATAAGTAATCACACATTACTATCATTGTATCCATTATTTTTTCCCTTTGTCACATTTTTTGCAATTTAAAGTAATTCAAATTATTTCAAATGTCATTCCTTTTGATTTCCCCTTTCTTTCATCTCCTCATTGGATAAAATAAGGTCAAAGTCAAGATAACACTTTTATTTCACCTTGATTTATGAGACTCTTAGTCCTCATGCTCTTTTAAGTTCTCTCTCTTAACAACCTTGTCCAAAGTATTCAAATGAAAGTCATCTTTAGCACCCATATTTGGTTTTCCAAATATGTATGGAGGAGGAATAAAAAAAGCCTTCAAAAGAAAATTAAAAGCCAAATCTTTTAAACAAAAGGCAATGATATGTAAAAGGCAACATTCAAATCTCAAAATTCAATTCACACCAAAGTATGTTATTACAAGCATATCTCCTATCTCCAATCGAAGCTCAAACTCCACAGTTGGCTTTGCATAGAGCTGAAGTCCTTTGGGGTGTGATAGGCCAGTAGATTAAAATAGGGTAATTTAAAAAAAAACTTTATGGTACTACCTACTTTCTCATGTAAGTACCCAATCTTTGTAGTAGACCAATGACTCTGTAAGGGATCCTGAAGAGTGGGGCACTTCGTGGGGAGGTAGGTCCATTTTAATTTTCATGTATATAGCCTTCATGGGATAATCTATATACTCCATTTGTTTACCCAATACTTGTGTCACTAAGAGAAGTACTTCATAGTTCTTAAGGTTGAAAGTCATTATTTTGACACACCTAATTTGAGTGTCTTGACTTTGATAAAGAGTTCTCTCTACCTTGGTTTTTCCTTCATTCTCCCCTCCACCCATTTCATTTTCCCACCTTGATAGACAAATTATGATTCCAAATCTATTTTCCCTCTTCTTTAATTCTTTCTTCTTCATCTCTTAAAAATATGGTAGCACTACTTTGTTTTAGTTTTATCTATCTTTAGAGTGAAACAACATGTTTGAGTAACTATGGATTTGTTTTTCTTTACACCATGATTTACAGTTAATAGAACTACTTTACTTTCCTTTTACCATTTATCATGATTTTATTGTCTTGTTGTTATGAACACCTGATTTTGTACCTTTTTTTCCATTATTGAGTGAGATGTGGATTATTACTGCTCACTCATCAATGTTGTTTTCCCTTCTATGCACCTTTTTCCATTGATGATTGAGATGTGGATTGTTACTACTCACTCATCAATGTTGTTTTACCATTTTGTCTTGGTATTTAGTTTTATTACCGTTTATTTTATTTTTGTTTTTCCATTATATTTGACATGTATCCTTGGTTTGATTTGATGGGTTTGCCTTTCTTAAGGATAGATTGTTTGAATTTTTCAGTCTTTATTAGCCTTGGATTTTTAGTTACCCAATTTACTCTTGTTATTTGACTTGGTCATTTGTCTAACATAGCACCTATCACTCCAACTTGCCAAATTTCCAAAGTACATCCCATCCTCATAGCACTAACTATCTTGGATTTTCTTACATTTGCTTGTTTTTGCTCTTTAGTTTTGTATTCTTGGGTTTTTTGAAAGCAATCTTTGCACCATACACATTAAAAACTAACAACACAGTCAAAAACCATCTCGTATTAAAAGGTAAGTCAAGGTATGCATTATATTTACTTTTTAGTTATTTATTTTTTATATTAGTTTCCCTTTTAGTTACTTACTTTTAGTTATTTTATGCTTTTAAAATATTACAACTTTTTTTTTGCATCAACGTTATGTGTGTCCTTATGTTCTTTCTTAAAGCACCATCCCCTGTTACACCTTAGTGACACATGATGAGATTTGAGTGGGGCATATGTATACACATAATATTTTTAAATTTTATCAATTATTGATGCTTTACATCTTTCAGGTACCCGTTGAGACTCAATCTCTCTACATCACTAGGTGTATGGAAATATTATCCACCTAGGGTTCTATCTTGAGTTAGGGAACTATATTGTCAAGCTATTAAACCTAATTTACCTTAATGGCTTAACAACCATATCAATTTAGTTTATAGTCTTAGGGTTTTGAAAGTTATATGGCTTAGTTATGTGGATGGTTGAGCAATCCAAATGTCTAAGCTTGTATCTTAATACAAAATTCAATACATTTTCTAAACCCTAGGAATCCAAACCATACACAATTCTTTTAGAAAATGAAAATAATTACTTCACCAACCTCTAAATTATTTCCAATCTCAAATAGATTGAATTAGTATTCCTTTTCCTCCTTTCTCTATAATTTCCTTCTCCTCTTCATCGTATCACCTTCTCTTCCATGACTCACCTCTTCTTATATTATCCTCGTCAAAATCTTACCATTCAAAATTTGCATGCCTCTGTTCACTTCTAGCTCATAGTCCATGCATAATCCTTATTATTTTTAACCTATACTAATCTCATAGTTAACTTTCATTAACCATATTAGAAAATCCCTAATTTTCTACCTCAAATCTTCCTTAATTATTATTTTATTCATTTCAAATCCATGCATGTCCAATACTATGTTATATGCCTGAGTGTCCCACTCTAAAATTACATTTTAAACATTATTAACAATGATAACTATTACTTTAATATTAATTTAGTTTATGCATGTTAACAAGACTAAGTTAGATCATAGGATAGTCTTAGGTTATAGTGAAATCTTTGCAATAGTTTTGTAAAGACAAACAATATCATGACTTTTAAATAATATTGTAACTAATGATAAAGTCAATGTTATTCTTTTATCCAAAATTTAAATCAGATAATTAGTATCCTAATCATAATAGTTTTATAGTAACATAATTGTCACATTATTACTATTTTATATAAACTATCTATGTCTTTTGTTATATTCATACATTAAGGCGTATATACATTGATATTCTTGAATATCAATGATAAAAAACAATGTTTTAAAACATTTCAAATATATTTTATTTAGTCTACATATATTAGTAATTAGATATTATCCACCTAGATTTATGTTCCTGTAATCATAAAAAAACATGAGTATAGTAACATAAAATAATCATACTGCAACATTATGTACTAAGTCTATGTAAAATATCTATAATGCGATCACACACATGATTTATTCTAGATATAAGTAGTAAACTAAACTAACATTCAAAATCTAATATCTAAATGCAAATAACTTAAAAAATGTACTAACTCTAATAATACACACAATGCATATAACATGTATTATCTAATGTGGTGTGTGCATGGGTTTTAGTAGTTCCTCTATCATCCCTTAACATCTCCATCTACGTCACCCTCTTCAATGATGCTTTCTCTCTGTCATGATTATATGGATGAACTCTCCTTCATCCAAATCATGACAAGAAGGTAGTTAGCTTGATACGTCATGATATGTATCATAAAACAATATTTTAATAATAATTAACATAATCATAATGTACATAATTCATAATATAATAAACTCATAATAATGAAATCATGAAATCAAAGTAACATACAATTGTTCCATAACAACATATGACTTATAATTTAGTTAAAAATTAACTAATCAATTTAATAGCCATAATAATCCATAGATAATTAGGTAAATCAACTTAGTGAGAAATTAGGATGTGACATCCTTCCCCCTAAAGCTGGTCATAATCGCGATGACACTTATTCAAATAATAGTTCTGAATATCAAATATTATCTAGCAAAAAAATAACATATATGAAGCATCAAAGTAAGAAAATAAATATGGAAATATCCTGTAGAACTTATCATAGTCCTCCCAAGTAGCACTATCCTTAGAGTATTGGTCCCATAAGACCTTGCACTATGACACTTCTCTATTATATAAACAAAGTTTGCGAGTGTCAATTACTCTGATTGGTTCTACCATGACTAGTTTAGGATCTAGAACTTGTAAAGCATTCCAATCTAACACATGTGAAGGATTAGCTCTATAATTTTTAAGATAAGATACATGGAAGACATTATGCAATAGAGCTAGGGCTGGTGGTAATGCAAGGTTATACACTACAAGATTGACCACTTATAAAACCTCAGAGGTCCCACATATCTCAATGAAAGTTTTGCTAATTTCCTAAATTTAATCAAGCTTTTTTATGACTTTACTTGCAAGAATACTTTATCACCTATAGAAAACTACATAACTATTCTCTTTAGATCAACATAACTCTTTTGCCTATCATCCTAGACTAATCTCTACTTGATAGTTTTGAATTGATCTTCCATTTTTGAAAGCATCTCAGGTCCAAAGACTACCCTATCTTCCAACCTATCCTAACTGATTGGTGTCTTGCACCTTTTTCCATATAGTGCTTTAAATAGTATCATTTTCAAAGCAAATTGGTGTGATTTATTGTATGCAAAGTCAACCAATGGAAGATATTCTTCCCACTTGTATTGTTGATCCATGTAATACATATGAAGAAGATCTTATAACACTTGATTAACTTACTCAGTTTGACCGTTAGTCTGTGGGTCATATGCAATGCTAAAGTTTAGTTACATACCCAAAGCTGAATTCAAAGTTAACCAAAACCTAAAAGTCATCCTTAGATCATGATAAAAAATGATCTTCTCTAGAAATCTATGTAATTGACACTTCTGTTATGAATCTCTTTGGAAGAGTAGGTGTATCATCAATCAAATTGCTTGATATAAAATGTGCTACCTTGGTTAGTTTATCAACAATAACCAAGATCACATCATGCCTTTTCCATGACAATAGTAACCCTTAGAAAAAGTCCATACTATTCACTTGACAATTCCATTCTGGTATGTCATGTGAATATAATAATCTAATTAGATACACATGTTCAGATTTCACTCGCTGACATTCCATACAACATGACACAAAATTTGCTACATCTTTCTTGATTACTTTCCATCAATAAAGTGGTCTAAGCTCTATCATGAGCTTGGTTACTCTTGGATATCCTAAATATGGGGCATTGTGAATTTAATTTAGCATTGTGATCCTCAGATTCTCCTGATCTAGCATATACATCATTTTGTTGTATCACAAAAGACTATCATTCTCTAAGTTGTATCCTTTATACCTAGGATTTTGAGCATTTTTAGACAAAGCTTTCCTAACTTGATTATATAATACACCTCTTGGTTAGAATTTGATCACTCAATCCATGAAATTACTCCTGATAGTAGCCATAAATGCTATGTACCTTATACAACTTAAGAAATCAATTACTCTATTTTCCTTGTCTTTGATATAATTGATATCAAAGTCATAGTTAGACAAAAAATCTAACCAACATCTCTAACAAGCATTCAAATTTGGTTGGATGAAAATATATTTGAGTCTCAAGTTATCAATTTTAAGTTAAAATGGTTTTCTCATCAAATAATGTATCCATACTTGAAAAACATGAACAATTACTGTAAGTTCAAGGTCATGAGATGCACAGTTCACCTCATAAGGCTTCAACTTTCTTGACTCGTAGGCTACTACTGCACTATCCTGAATAAGGACTCCTCCTAGTCCATCCACATACACATCTATAATCACTAAAAATTGACCATTTGGATTAGGAAATCTTAAAGTTGGTTCTTAAGTAAGCCTTCTTTTCAATTCCTAAAAATCTACTTCACACTTATCTAACCAAATAAAACTTTGATTCTTACATTATAGAGAGGAAATCATATTAGCTATCTTGGAAAAATTCAAAATGAATTTACTATAATAGCCTGTTAATCCCTTGAAACTCCTTACCTCATGGACATTCTTTGGTGCTAGCCACTCCATAATGGCTCTTATTTTAGTCAAAATAACTTAAATTCCATTTTATAAGATAATATGTCCAAGATATTGCACTTTATTTTGCAAAAATGCACACTTGGACAATTTGCCATATAACACGTGCTTCCAAAAAATTTGTAAACCCAGTTCTAGATGTTGAATATGCTCTTTCTCATCTTTATAATATATTATAATGTCATCTAAAAATACCAAAAAAATGATCTTTATAATCTCTAAACACACTATTCAGGAGATTCATGAATGCTGTAGTTGAATTCACCAATCCAATGGTAACACTATAAACTCATAGTGCCCATATCGAGTTCTAAATGTTGTCTTTGAAATATCCTCTTCTTTTATCTCTAATTGATGATATCCATCTTTTATATCAATCTTAGAAAAGAATGTCACTCCTCACATCTAATAAAAAATATCATCTATTCAAGGTAATAGATACCTATTTTTAATAACTGATTTTTTCAACATTTTATAATCAATGCAAAATCAAAGAGTACCATCCTTCTTCTTGATGAAGATAATTAGTAAACTTGATGGTAACACACTTAGTCTAATCAATCCTTTGGATAATCAATATTGAATTTGTGCCTTCAATTCAACCAATTCAATGGTTGTCATTTTATATGGTGCCTTACACTGAGGTTTTAATCATAGTTTGATATCAATAGAGGAATCAAGCTCCTATTTAGGAGGCAATCCTGGTAATTCTTCTGGAAACATATTATGAAAATTCCTAAGGAAATGATAATATTAAATTAATGGTTCCCTAGTTTCCTCCATTTCATTTATCTTGATGATAAATGCTTGACATCCTTTTCCTTGGGTCTTCTAGAGTTGCATTAAAAAAATCTACCTAAGCTTTAACTCCCTTTTCTCACCCTAAATTAGTGTCTGATTTCCAAAATCATTTAGACACTCAACCTTATTTAAATAGTAGTTGTTAGGTTGTGGAGCTAAAAGCTTCACTGATGCAAATAGGGGAGGAGGTTGCTAAGTGTCACAGACACCAACGTCGATCAGGCCAACCGACGTCGGTAGGGTGCAGACAGAAGAGCAACCAATGTCAGTCAGAAGTCAGTCGACGTCAGTCACCTCTAGGTAGATAGGGACTGACATCGGTCGCTTGTGCAGTTTTAGAACTGTCGATTGCATGAATAGTTTGTTAACGAACCGAGTTTTTGCATGTTAAGAGCCAATTTTAGACTTGAAACTACAGATCTAATTATTGTAATTAGGTGTCTAATTATTGTTTGCATGAGATCTATATAATAAACTGATGGGTTGTATTGTAATTAGTGCTAGAGAGTAAGAGAGCAAATATTAGCTCCTTCTATGTGTGAAGAGAGCATGGTGTGTTCCTCCTAGTACCACAGTACCAAGTGTGGGTGCTGGTTTGGAGAATCAGAAGGGTTCTTCATGTATGTATGATCTTGGTCAGCAAGTGTGCATGGCCATGTTTAGAGATCTACATGGTAAGTAAGATCATTGATCTGTAGGTGTATGTGTGTGTAAGGTCTAAGGTTTGTAGGTGTGCAGAACTAGATTGATTTGCAGGTGTGCAAGATCAGGGAGGACATCAACACAACAAGGAGCAAGATCAGGCAGGATCTACTTGGAGTATGGTGTGTACTCAGTCATAAAGCAAAGAGGAAGGCAAGGTAGTTCTTTCCAAAGTAAGGTCATTTGAGTTACAGGTTTTTGCAAGTTTAGGGGAGATCTACTTGAAGTACGATTGTGTACTTGGAGTGCATGAAGCACTTGTGTACTGGCAGTAGTGGATACTGATTGGTTGGAGGTGAACACCAACTCTGTGTTTGAGTTATGTGTTGGGACCATAAGAGAGAGAGATTTGAGGAAAGAATTACTGTACACTTGAGGTGTGGGAAGCCTATGAGAGGTGTGAAGAAGAAGTGGCATCTTCTTTATTGTATTCTTTTTTGGATGAGTATTAATACAATTGGGTATTGTCTCTCATATTCTGTGTTGTTTTTGATTTCCAGTTACTTGTTACTTCTGGTTAATTTCACATATTTAAGTTGCTTGTGCATGGTAATCAATTGTGCTTCCGTATTTCCCAACAAGTGGTATCAGAACAAGGTTATTGGCTCATAGCTTGATACCACCAATGTTAGGTTATGGAGCTAAAAGCTTCAACCCTTTGCAAACTGAGGAACAGATGGTTGCTGAGTTCTACAGGAACCGGCGTCGGCAGCAGGACCGACGTCGGCAGAGACCAGTGCAGAAGGCCACCGGTGACGGCAGGAAGTCGGCCGACGTCGGCAGAACCAGACAAGCAGGGACCGACGTCGGTCGCCTGTGTGTTCCAGAACTGCTCGTTTCATGGACAGTTAGTTAAGTGAACGAAGAGTTTGCATGTTGAGACCAGTTAGAGTCTTGGGCTGCGAGGACAATTGTCTAAATTAAGAGTCTAAGTTATTATTTGAGTTAGGGATCTATTTATAGACCCATTGGCATGTATTGTATAAGGCATGAGATAGAAAGGAAGAGTTCCTTCTAGTTGTAAGATCTGTGAGTTGCAGGTTGTTGCAAGCTCATTGGGGATCTACATGTAAGTTTGGTCTTTGAATTGCAGGTTGCAGGTTCATGAGAGATCAGCTTGAAGTGCTATAGAGTGCTTGGTGTACCGGCAGGGTTATTACTGACTGGTTGGTGAGGTGAACACCAATTCTGTGTGTGAGTTGGTTGTTGGGACCGTTTTTGTGTAGGAGAGTGTGTGTGAGAAGAATTACTGAACACTTGAGGTGTGGTGAATCTCTGTAAGGTGAAAGAGTGTGGCGGCTCTTTGTTGTATTCTTTTCTGTTAGTGTTAATACAAGATAGTGTATTGTCTCTCATATTTTGTGCTATTAGTGAATTCTAGTTACTTGTGTTTCTGGTTATTTCCGCATATTCAATTGCTTATATTTGGTAATCATACTGTGCTCTTTCTGAGGAGCAAGATCCTAGGAGGTGGAATTAGAATAGGTGTGTTTGTTCTTGGATTTATCTTCCATCTCCCCTCCCAACAAGTGGTATCAGAGCATGTTTGTTGTTCTAGATTCTTGATAATTGGTATCAGAGCTTTTGGTTGGGATACTAACAGATTGGTGTAGATCTGGGTAGTGTGTTTTGATTACAGGTTACTCACAGGGTTTCTGTTTGAGTGGGAGTTGAGTAATGACAGAAAGCAGTCAACTACGAATGGAAAAGTTCAATGGCAAGAACTACCAATTATGGAGGATGCAGATTGAGGACTATCTGTATTAGAAAGATTTGTACTTACCGTTGGGTGGGGTTGCTAGCAAACCCGTGGATATGAAAGATGAAGAATGGGAGGTTCTTGATTAGAAGGCTCTAGGATCTGTTAGATTGAGTCTTGAATCATCTGTGATTTCCAGCTTATCACAGTGTAAGACAACGGTGGAGTTGATGAAATCTTTAGCAAATTTGTATGAAAAACCCTCGGCTTCGAATAAGGTATTTCTTATGAAGCGTTTATTTAATTTGCAAATGTTGGAAGGTGGATCTGTTCATAGCCATCTTAGTGATTTCCATGGTTTAGTAAACCAGTTAAGTTCAGTCAATATTGTATTTGATGATGAAATAAGAGCTCTCTTAATCTTGTGTTCATTACCTGAAAGTTGGGAAGGTTTGGTAATGGCAGTTTCTAATACTGTGTCTCTTTCAAAAGTCTTAAAAGTGGATGATATTGTGAGTGTGATCTTGAACGAAGAGATACGCAAGAAAAGCACAGGTGAATCATCTGGAGATGCTTTGAGTGTTGAAGGAAGAGGAAGGCCAAGAGAGAAGATAGAGCATGGGAGATCAAGGTCGAAGATGGGCAAGAGATCCAAGTCTAGGTATGGCAGAATAACCTGCTGGAAATGTGGAAAGCAAGGGCACTTAAAGAGAGATTGCAGATCGGGTACAGATCATCATGAAGAACATGAAGAAGAAGCAGATGTTGCAGGTTACGTTGCATAGGATGCTCTGGTATGTTCTTTGGATAAAGTAAAATCTTGGGTATTAGATTCTGGTGCCTCTTTTCATGCATCCCCACATAGGGAATTTTTTCATGAGTATGTCTAGGGAGATTTTGGAGAAATTTGTGTAGGGGATGGTAAGCCTTGTCAGATTGTTGGCAAAGGCAAAGTGAAGCTGAAACTGTAGACAGGTAACACATGGGTGTTAAAGGAGGTCATGCACGTCCCAATTCTGAAGCAGAATCTGATTTCTGTTAGAAGTTTGGGTGAAGAGGGTTGCACAGTAACTCTCACAGCGGACTCTTGGAAGGTTACCAAGGGTACACTTGTTGTAGCTAGAGGTAAGAAAGTAGGTACGCTTTATCTATCTACTTGTCTTACTGATTCTCTTTCTGGGTTATCTACTTCAGCTGTAGATTCAGAGATGTGGCTTGATAGGCTTGGTCACATAGATAAGAAGGAGATGCTGGTTCTTGAGTCAAAGAGTATGCTTTCAGATTTGGAAGGCATGGATCGTGATTTCTGTATGCAGAAGAAGAAGGTGAGGTTTCTTGAGGAATCCGATGTTAGTGACAAGAACAAGAAAGCCTTGATTTTCAAGGAGAAAGTGACGGACAGAGTTCAGCACAAGATGCAGAGGAATTCTGAGCAGAGCAAGGGTGATTTGGACAAGGGTTTGATCCAAAAGGAGCTCGCAGGAAAAAGTCAGGTCTCACAAGAAAAACACAGAGACCGACGTCGGTAGGAAAACTGGCGTCGGTGTCCATACAGGGACCGACGTCAGCTATGTGCAGCCCGATGTCAGTGACTCGGGGCAGACAGAGACCGGCATCGGCCAGGGGAAACTGACGTCGGTAGGAAGGCAGTCGCAGGGAACCGACATCGGTCGGCTGTAGACTGAGAACCGGCATCGGTCACTGAGATGAATTTTGGGTGGATAGCAAGCTGTCATGGAGTCTCAAGCACCCATATGGAGGACTGAAGGTGTAAGTAAGTTCTTAAATTCGACATTTCCCTTCTTTACACTACTTGTTGCTCACTTATGGCATAGGACCAGGAAGTTATTGAAGAAGCATAATAGGTAGATCCAGGAAACAGTGAGAGCTAGGCATGAATGAGGATGTGATTCCTTGGAGGAGAACCAAACAGGTGTTTTGGGTAGTGTGGCCAGCTGGAAGTAAGCACTCAGAGACGAATGGATGTTGAGGATAAAGAAGAGCGGAAATGGATACGTGAGATGGAAGATCAGGGTATTTGATCTTGTATTAGCTGCAGGGCAATGGAGGTTTGTTCATTGTGTTTCTCTTTACCAGGTTGGATAGTATTAGCTACACTATCCTATTTTCTGTATGATGTGCTTGTTGCAGGGTTACATATACAGGTATTGCTGAACTAAAGGTAAAGCTAGTTCAGGTGTTTGTCATGGAGAATCTGGGAGCAGCAAGATTCTTTGGCAAGAGTGTGTTCTAGAGACATGGAAGGTCATGTGTTGATTTTGTTTCAGGATGATTGTGTGAAACCGGTTAGCACGCCGATAGTTAGACAGTTCATAGAACAGGTGTCTTGATTCACATAATGAGGTTGAGTGCATGGTATGTACTAAACCTGAGTTTTTCCAAGCAGTGGGAGTTATCACAAGTTGGAGTCAATCCGAAAAAGTAATACTGAAGGGTAGTTCAGTGGGACCAGCAGTAGGTGCACATGCTATGCAGGGTCAAGTTCTTTTTCTACATGGTTGTAGATGCGGATGTGGTAGGTAATTTGGATGACAGGTTTTGCACCACAGATTTTGTGGTGGTTGGTCTTCAAGGGTGATTTTGAAGATGGATACATAGCCAAGGGAACAAACTAGATGGTGTACAGGTACAGGTACAGGTTGCAGCTGTTTATCTCCAAGTGGGAGATTGTTAGGTTGTGGAGCTAAAAGCTTCAACCCTTTGCAAACTCAGGAACAGATGGTTGCTGAGTTCTACAAGAACCAGCATCGGCAACAGGACCGACGTCGGTAGAGACCAGTGCAGAAGGCCACCGGTGATGGCAGGAAGTCGGCCGACGTCAGCAGATTCAGACAAGCAGGAACCGACGTCGATCGCCTGTGTGTTCCAGAACTGCTCCTTTCACGGTTAGTTAGTTAAGTGAACGAAGAGTTTGCATGTTGAGACCAGTTAGAGTCTTGGGCTACGAGGACAATTGTCTAAATTAAGAGTCTAAGTTATTGTTTGAGTTAGGGATCTATTTATAGACCCATTGGCATGTATTGTATAAGGCATGAGATAGAAAGGAAGAGTTCCTTCTAGTTGTAAGATCTGTGAGTTGCAGGTTGTTGCAAGCTCATTGGGGATCTACATGTAAGTTTGGTCTTTGAATTGTAGGTTGCAGGTTCATGAGAGATCAGCTTGAAGTGCTATAGAGTGCTTGGTGTACCGGCAGGGTTATTACTGACTGGTTGGTGAGGTGAACACCAATTCTGTGTGTGAGTTGGTTGTTGGGACCGTTTTTGTGTAGGAGAGTGTGTGTGAGAAGAATTACTGAACACTTGAGGTGTGGCGAATCTCTGTAAGGTGAAAGAGTGTGGCGGCTCTTTGTTGTATTCTTTTCTGTTAGTGTTAATACAAGATAGTGTATTGTCTCTCATATTCTGTGTTATTAGTGAATTCTAGTTACTTGTGTTTCTGGTTATTTCCGCATATTCAATTGCTTATATTTGGTAATCATACTGTGCTCTTTCTGAGGAGCAAGATCCTAGGAGGTGGAATTAGAACAGGTGTGTTTGTTCTTGGATTTATCTTCCATCTCCCCTCCCAACAAGTGGTATCAGAGCATGTTTGTTGTTCTAGATTCCTGATAACCAACAAGTGGTATCAGAGCTAAGGTTGCAGGGAGTAGGGTTGTGTTTGATTATAGGTTACTCTTAGGATTTTTTGATTGAGTGGGAGTACATCAATGGCAGAAGAAAGTAAGCTAAGAATGGATGAATTAAAAAGCACGAATGGTCAATTACGGTGTTATGGAAAGAAAGAGCAGGTAAATAAATATTGTTGGTTGGTAGAAGATCAACATGAAGGAACTGAAAAAGCAGATGTTGTTGCACAGGATGCTCTGGGATGTTTCTTGGATAAAGTTGAATCTTGGTTAATAAATTTTGTTGCCTCTTTCCATGCAACCCCAAGTAGAGGGGTTGGTGAGCCTTGTCATAGTATTGGCAAGGGGAAGTGTTGCTGAAATTACAGGCGGCCAACACATGGGTGTTGAAGAAGGTCATGCAGGTCCCAGTCTTGAAGTTGTGGCTAATTTCTTCAAGAAAGTTGGGTGATGAGAGATGCACAAGAACTCTCACAGTGGATGCACTTGAATTAGCTGGTGGTAAGAAAGCAGGTACTCTTTATCTACTTGCTTATATTACTGATTCTTCTTCTGTTGTGAAGATGTGGCTTTGTAGGCTTGGTCACATGATCAAGAAGGAGATGCATGTTCTTAACAGGAATTTAGATGTTTTTGATAGACTTAAGAACTGGAAAGCCTTGGTGTTTATGGAGGAGATGGTGGACAAAGATCAGTGGAGAAAGCTAAGTAACTTTGAGTAGAGCAGTTTGGACAGGGATTTGATTCAAAGAAAGCTCATGGGTAAAAAGTCATCACTCACAGGTGAACACAAGTATCGACATCAGTTAAGTGGAATCGATGTCAAACAGACAAGCACTGATGTCGGTCATGTGTAGACTAGAGCTGGTGGTGCCAGGCAGGGTAAGACCGACGTCAGTGATAGTAAGACTGACATCGGTCAGGAGGACCAATGTCGGCAGCAGGTAGACATCGATGTCGATGGGGTTGATAGTCAAGACAGGTGCATGAAACCGACGTCGGTTAGATGCAGACTGTGTGGTGACTGAGGTTGGTCACTGTAACAGATTTTGGGTGGACACAAGCTGTCAAGGAGTCTCAAACACCCATATGGAGGACTGAAAGGGTAAGTATGCCTCAAATTCATTGTTCCTCTTCTTTATACTCGTTGCTCACTATAGAGTAGGAAGGATCCAGGAAATAGTGGGAGCATGGCAGGAATATGATGCAGAACCAAATGGGAGATTTGGTAGGGTTGCTAGCCAGAAGAAAGCACTGAGAGACAAATGGATTCCTTACCTGAAGAATAGAGTGAATGGACACGTGAAACGGAAGGCCAAGTCATATGGTCTTGAGGAAGCTGTAGGACAGTGGTACAGGTTTTGACAGGTGGATGACAAAGCAAGGCTTTAGTCAATGTCAGTGTAACCATTGTGTTTGTCTTACCAGGTGGATGATGATTGCAACATTATCCTGTTACTGTATGCGGATGGTATGCTAGCTAGTAAGTTTGGACATATAGGATTTTGCTGAGCTAAGGGTAAGGTTAGTTCAGTGGCATGTCATGAAGAATTTGGAGGAGTGAAATTCTTTGGCATGAGAGACATGGAAGATCACAGGTTGATTTTGTCTCTAGTGGGAGCTGATGTGAATCAAGTGTTGGCGAGGTTCAATACGTAGGATGCAGAACTGGATCACACCAAGGGCTAGATAGTTCAGTGTCTGAAATCACATGAGGTCTGGTATAGACCTGATTTTTCCCCAGCAGTGGGAGCTGTCAGAGAGTTAGGAGCCAATTTGGGGAAGTGGGTTCTCAGGTATTTGAGAGGGACCAGCAACAGGTAATCATGCTATGTAGGGTCAAGACTTCACTACATGGGTTTGTAGGTTCGAATGTGGCAGGTTACTCGGATGACAGGTGGTGCACCACAGGTTGTGTGGTGGGTGGTCTTCAAGATTGATCTTGAAGAGGGATGTAAGCCAAGAAATAGATTAGACAGGGTACATGTACAGGTACAGTGCAGGTGTTTATCTCCAAGTGGGAGATTGTTAGGTTGTTGAGCTAAAAGCTTCATTGATGTAAATAAGGGAGGAGGTTGCTGAGTGTCATAGACACTGGCGTTGGTTAGGCCAACTGATGTCGGTAGGGTGTAGACAGAGGAGAAACCAATGTCGGTCAAAAGTTAGCCAGTGTCGGTCAACTCCAGGTAGACAGGGACCGATGTCGGTCACTTGTGTAGTTTTGGAACTATCAGTTGCATGAATAGTTTGTTAACGAACCGAGTGTTTTCATGTTAAGAGCCAATTTTAGACTTAAAGCTGTGGATCTAATTATTGTAATTAGGTGTCTAATTATTGTTTGCATGAGATCTATATAATAAACTCATGGGTTATATTGTAATTAGTGCTAGAGAGTAAGAGAGCAAATGCTAGCTCCTTCTGTGTGTGAAGAGAACATGGTGTGTTCCTCCTAGTACCATAGTACCAATTGTGGGTGCTGGTTTGGAGAATCAGAAGGGTTCTTCATGTATGTATGATCTTGGTCAGCAGGTGTGCATGGCCACGTTTTGAGATCTACATGGTAAGTAAGATCATTGATCTGCAAGTGTATGTGTGTCCGAGGTCTAATGTTTGCAGGTGTGCAGAACTAGATTGATTTGTAGGTGTGCAAGATCAGGGAGGACAACAACACAACAAGGAGCAGGATCAGGTAGGATCTACTTGGAGTACGGTGTGTACTCGATCATAGAGCAAAGAGGAAGGCAAGGTAGTTCCTTCCAAAGTAAGGTCATTTGAGTTGCAAGTTGTTGCAAGTTCAGGGGAGATCTAGTTGAAGTATGATTGTGTACTTGGAGTGCGTGGAGCACTTTTGTACTGGCAGTAGTGGATACTAACTGGTTGGAGGTGAACACCAACTCTGTGTTTGAGTTGTGTGTTGGGACCGTAAGAGAGAGAGCTTTGAGGAAAGAATTACTATACACTTGAGGTGTGGGAAGCCTATGAGAGGTGTGAAGAAGAAGTGGCATCTTCTTTATTATATTCTTTTCTGGATGAGTATTAATATAATTGAGTATTGTCTCTCATATTCTGTGTTGTTTCTAATTTCTAGTTACTTGTTACTTCTGGTTAATTCTGCATATTTAAGTTGCTTGTGCATGGTAATCAATTGTGCTTCTGTATTTCCCAACAGTAGTCAACCTTAGCTTTATGCTTTGCAATCCATTTGATTACTAAGATCACATCATATTACCCTAGTGGTGCTACATAAAGATCCATTACTATTGTGAATTTTGGTAACCTAATCTTTGCTTCAAATAAATGTTTGCCAACTTTGACTTTAGAATCATTCTCATATTTTACCAACCATGTATTTTACATTACTCCAAATTTTATAAATATCTTATTTAGAATTCTAGGAGTTATACAACTTTATGTAGCCCATGTATCTATCAAACTGGAAATTGTATGTTGAAACAAAATACCTGACAGTTATATGGGTGAAGCTTGGAATTCACCTTATCAATTATTAATTGATGCATGCATAATTTGATAAAAATGTCCTTGCTAAGGGGAATAAACTTTTTTCCTCAACTTATCTTAGGTACACTCACACACAAAATGGTCACCTCCACAAATAAAACAACCTTCTGGTGGTCCCTTCCTATCAGATTGCTAGTTTCCATTAAAACTACCTTTAGAACTATTACCTAGTTTCTTCCTACCTGAACCACTATTAAATCTATTATTTTGAATCTTAAACTGACTCTTGGAGTCTTCACTCCTCTAATTCTAGTTTTACTTTTTGAAAGTTAGCTTAAAACTTTTAAACTTTTTCTTAAACTTGTCTCTGACCTGAGCAAGAGATTTCAACTTTTTCTCCTGT